>JACVTC010000098.1:307500-520000 GCA_016946835.1 Neocallimastix lanati (nom. inval.) | reverse complement strand
TTAGTATTTTGTTTTGGTAAATTTGGTAAAGGCTGATTACCGGTAATTTTATTTTTGGTATTTAATTTTTGTTCAGTAGATAATAATGATGAATAATTAGACACTTTTGTTACAGAAGGTATTTTTAAATTTGATTCAATTAATGATGAAAAATTGGAAGTTGCTGTAGTTTGTGTTATAAATGAAGAAGGAAACTCGGATTTACCTGCTGTTTGGGATATTTTGGAATTAATATTTGAAATATCATTAGAAGGTGGAGATAAAGTATTGCTTATGACTTTATCAGATAGTGAACTTTTGTTATTTGTTAATAATGGTTTTATAGTTTGAGAAGGTGTAGTGTTAGTTATATTCAAATTTTGATTTTTGTTTATCATTGAAGTAATATTGGTAGAACCTACATTTGTTGAAAGCTTTTGATTACCTAATAATGAGGTCAACTTAGAATTAGCAATGTCATTTTTCAATGATTTATTATTTATATTCACAGATGAGATACTAACAAGAGGACCACTAGTAACTGAACTCAATTTTGAATTATTTAGCAAAGATGTTGAATAATTTTGTCTTCTTTGTTGAGATTGAAGTTGAATATATTTCAAATGCTGCAGTAAGCGTTGTTGTGATGGACTTAAATTTTTTAAATCATTTATATTTGTAGGTAAATTAGTTGTATTTTTCCTTGTATTCAATATATTATTAAATGAAATATTAGTATAACTAGAAGAAGTACTTTTATTCTGATCTTTAAGAACAGGTGATTGTTGTAGCAACGATACTTGAGATGGATTTTGTAAATTATTAATATTTGATGGCTCTAAAATATTTTTATCCTTCAATTGACTTTTTGATAATTTATTATCAGATTTAAATGATAATAATTGCTGTTTTTGCTGCTGTTGTTTATGTAACAAAAGCTTTTCTTGTTCCTTTATATTCTTATTTTGTTCCTTTTTTGGATCAAATTGGGTTAGTTGAGTTGCTTTTATTTTTGGTTGCTCTAATTTTTGTCTTAATAATTGTAATTCAAGCTGCTTTCCTATCTCTTGTCTATTTTTGACCTGTTTTTGTTGCTGTGAGGATAATTCTCTTTCTTTTAATTGTTCTAATTTTAATTTTTCTAAATCTATTTGACGATTTTTAATTACTTCTTCTCTTTGTTTAATTTTCTCTTGTTCTAATTTTTGTTGTTCTAATTTTTGCTTCTCTAGTTCCTGTTGTTTTGTTAAATTTCCTTGCACCATCTTTTTTCGCAATGAAATTTCTTGTTCTAATTTCTTAATTTGAAGTTGATTTTCTTTATTTATTTTGTTAATGCCATAACCAGATAAAATATTTAACATTTCTAAAAATCTTTTTTGAATATTATATTCTAATATTTCTTCTTTTTTTATATCTCTATGATTCAGAGATTTCATTTCCTTATATTTTTTTAATTCAATAATATTACTTTCTAAATAACTTTTAATTAATTTATCTGATACCAATCTATCATTTGAATTATTTATATCTAATTTAACTTCAATAGGCTTTAATATTATATCATTTATTATTGTGGATATTTTTTCCTTTTGAATAACTGATAAATAATCAATATGATTATCTCTTATTAGACTTTCTACTAAACCTAACTCCCTTTGTTCGTAATCATAGTTCTTCTTTATAATAATATCATTTATTATGTTTTCTATTTGTCTCAATTCATACGATGTTAATTTTAATAAGTTAACATCATTTGATTTAATCATTTCAACATCGTTAATTTCTTTTTTAATAATTTGATTTTTTTCTAATTTACTATTTTGTAATTTCTGCTTTAGTTTAATCTTTTTCGATGGTGGTGTAAAGTTATCTATAATATTTGAATTATCTTCCATCAAACATTCTGTTGCTTTCGCTAATGAATGTCCACCTTCCGTTATAGCATCTATATAATCAAAAACAAACTCTTTAATTGAATCATTCATATTTTCTGTATATCGTTCTAAACTTTTTACATATGTATTCCCTAAAATATCTCCATATGCAAAATTTAATCTTACATGATTATTTCTAGGTATTTTATTTTGACTAATACTTGAATTTGATATATTTGATAAATCAGTTATTGGTATATTAAAATAAATAGAATCTTTATATGATTTGTAATGTGGAATAAAATTTTCACGTCTATTTGATCCATATGCCTCAAATTCATCATAAGCAATAGAAAAATGGTATTGTTGCTCAGATAATGGGCATATTTGTCTATATTTATCTAAATATTGTTCAAACACATTCAATTTATATTTTATATTTTCTGGATTTAAACTTCCATCAGGAATATACAGAGTAACTTCACTACTCTCTCTTCTTTTTCTTTTATTTTTTTTCTTTTTAATTTGAGTAGACCCAGGTTTTTCTATTTTAGTATCTTTAGAAGCATTTGAAGGAAAACTTGAATTACTATTAAGGTTTTCTGTTGTATTATTATTTGTGGTAATAATAGGAAAATTGTTATTATTATTATTATTGTTATTCTTATTAGACCTTCGTAATTCCTGGAAATATAAATGTCTTTTTTCTTCAACATTTTTTATCATTGCTATTTCTTTTTCTATTAATTTAGACCCGACTTTTGAAATTTTTTCAGCTGAACGATAGTATATTGTTTCTGGGGCATTATAAGTTTTAGCATTTCTAATAACCAATTCAAAATCATTTTGAAATTCACTAATATTTTTGTATTGTTTATTATCAATTTTCTTTTGCATAGTACCAAAATCCATTGGATTTTTAATGATTGATGCATAATCAGTTACTATTGTTGTATCTACAGGTAAAAGAAAAATTCCATAAACGTCCTTTATCTTAATTGCATTCAACACTTTATTTAATGATTCCAATAAATCTATTTTTTTAGGTGGCTTCTTCAATTTTTTAATTTTCCCTTTTGTATTGTTTATTGAGAATTTTTTATTTTTTCTATTCTTAGAAACAGATGATGATCGTTTCGCTGAAGCCTTCTGAGCAACTGTTTGAGTTGGAATAGTTTCTGTAGGTTCTTCATATAAAACGCTCTTTTTTGATTGATTTTCTATTGCTTTATTACTTTCCTTTGTTACTTGACTATAAGAACTAGAAAAATCTGACGAGTCCTGTATATTAATATTATCCTTTTTATTCAAAAACTTATTTTCATTTAAACTTAATTTTTCATTATTTTCAACATTTTTATTTATTTCTTTTTGTTCTTTCTGGATTAGATCTACATTTAATAATTCTGTATTATTATTTTCTTCAATATCTTTAAAGGATGAAGATTTATCTTTCAATATCAAATCATTGTTTTTATCCTGCGACTGATTTCTTTTAATTTTAATTTTCAACTTTAATTTATTATCAATTTCTTTATCAGAATTATCTAGAGAATGGTTATTTTCTTCCTCATCTATCATATTGCTATCTTCATTATCATTATCACTATTCTCATTCTCACTTTCATTATCTTTATTATCTTCATCATTACTATCATCATTTTCGTCTTCATTTTCTTCATCATTGTCATCCTCATTCTCATTATCCTCATTATCCTCATCATTATCTTCATTATCATTATCTTCATTATCATTATCTTCATTATCATTATTTTCATTTTCATTATTTTCATTTTCATTATCTACATTATCGTCCGAATCCTCATCTAAACCATTACTTAATTTTCCTATTTGATTTTCAACATCTGAACCTTCATCAAAAAAATTTGAATTTGTTTTGATTTTTTCTTTATGTTTTATATAATTTTTCTGATTAATATCATTACTATTTATATAATCTATTTCGGACATTAATAAATCTAAAGACGACCCTGAATTACTTGATAAAAAAGAATTTGAATCAATATCCATTTTTTCTCCTGAAATATTATTAATTCATAAATAAAATCATAATATAGATACCATTAAAAAAAATAATGGAATGAAAAAGAGAATTTTAGTAAGAAAAAAAATATTAATAATTATATAGTAATTATAACTTTTACTGATAATTTGACATATTTTATTTTTTATATTATAAATTATAATTTCTATTTAATAAATAATTTTTTTATATGTTTATCTTTATATATATAACAAGAATTGAGAGATTTCTAGTAGAAATTAAATTTGGAAATTTAATTAATAATTTCAAAAAATAATAATAATAATAATAATAAATATATAATGGTAATAAAATAATAATGCTGTTAAAGTACATTTATATTTATAAATACAACAATACTAAATGTTACAATAAACAAAGCATATTACAAAAAATAATAATATTATTATTATATATATTAAAAAAAATATATAATAAAATATATAAACATAAAATATTAATAATAATAATAATAATAATATAAATTAAAAAGAACATTAACCTTTATTTTTATCACTACCATTCTCATAAATTGATTCGTTTAACAGTGATTTTGACACTGTCAATTTTACATTATTTTCTGTCATAATTATTATTTATTTTGCAAGCATATTAATCATTAAATCAATTTATTATATTATTCTTTAAAAAAACTATCATTGAATTTTTATTAAAATTAAATTGGAAGTATTATTAATTTTATTGTATAACTTTAAAAATAAAATAAAAACCAAAATATGTAGAATTAAAAATTCCAAATAAATTATTCATATTTATTACATATTTATTTATTTATTTATTTATTTATTTATCTATTTATATTAATAAAATATAAAATCTAATACATTTAAAATATGAATAAATTAATTAAAATATATTACAATATATAATCAAAATTTTCAACTTTCTATTAATACTTTATTAATTCAACGGACAACTTTTTGAAAAATTTTTATTTTAAATAAATCTAATAAGCAATTAAATTCAATTATTAAAATAATAAAATACTTTGAATTATTAAAAATTTAAATATGAATAAATAATGATATTAAACGATTAACGGAACTTAATATTACATAAAAATATTTTTTCAATCACAATTTATTAATAAGCCTTTTTTTTTCTTCAAAAAAAATTAATATTTTAAAATTATTACTTAAATAATATATTATTTGTTAAAAAAAAAATTTCAATTTTTTTTGTTATCCTTTTTGTTATCCTTTTTTAATATTTATCTTAATATTTTTTGATGTGTATTAAAAATAAAACTTAATAAAATTTTTTGTATTCTGTATAAAAGAATACATTATTCCTTTAATATTTTTATAATTGAATTATTGTATTAAAAAAAATATATAAAGAATTAGTTTTTTAAATTTAATTTTAAATTATATTATTTTTTATATTAATTTTTTTTTAATTATCTAACCTACTATTTAAACTTAAAGTCTTTAGAATAAAATTGAAATATATATTCAATATTATCATAAATTAATAATTATATCCACAATACTGATTTTCATGTGTATTTTTAAAATATTATATTGTTTAAAATCTACTTTATTTAATTACTATTGGTCAATTTTTTTTTTTTTTTTTTTTTTATTTATTTATTATTATTATTAAATATTAGTATCAATTTTAGTTGTAATAGTTAAATATTTATATTTATAATATAAAAATATATATATATTTATATTTTTTTATTATTAAATTTTGCTTGATTTGAAAGTAAAAAAAAAAAATTAATAAAAAAATATTCATTTTTATAATTATTTATTATTTAAAGAGTTTTTTTCTTAATTTAAAGTTATAAAATTCTTCAAAATTTACTTAAATGAGTAACGCGGAAGGAAATACTAAAAGGAAATTTAATAAAAATTTCAAAAAACCACATAAGCAGCAACATGCTCCAGAAGAACTAAGTAGGGATAAATTACGAAAGAAGATACGAGACATGAAAAGATTACTCAGAAAAGTATATATATGTATTTTTTTTACACAATAAATTTTAAATAATTTTAAATATTAATTAAGAATTTATATTATATTTAATGTGTTAATATTTAGTTAATTATTATCAATTAAATATCACAATAAAATTATATTTCATTTTTAATAAATATTTGCATATATCTTTATATATAAATGTTACATTTTATTATTAGGATACTCTTGAAGCAAATTATCGTCAAGAACTTGAGCGTTCTTTAAAACATTATGAAATGGAATTTGAAAATAAATCAAAAATAAATTCAAGAATTAATATTGAAGAAAAGTATTCTGAAAAATATAAATTTGTTAAATTTTTAGGTAGTTAATGAAAATTAAATTTAATATTGTATTAAATGTAATAAGGGTTTTATATATACATACTTATATTTCATATATATATTTAAAATAGAATTTAAAAAAGCAAACAAAAATTTAAGACATGTAAAAAAGCAATTAGATGAATTAGGTGATGATGCTGATTCTGAAAAGCGTTCAGCTCTTGAAAAGCAATTAGAAAAATCAATACTTGATTTAAATTATATTGAAGTAAATAAATTACTCATAAGATTTTCAAGTTATTATTATTATTATTTTGTTTACTATTAAACTAACATATATATTATTTATTGTAGCATTTTCCAAAAGACCAAAAATATATTTCATTGTTTCCTAAAACTAAAATTACAAATGAAAATATTATTAAAAAACGAAATGCTATAAGATTAAATATTAAAGAAGCTGTTAAATCTGGTGAATTACTTGATGTTAGCATTCCACGTAATAGAAATGTAGCAAGAAAGTCTCTTATAAAAGGAGTTAGTGCTTCAATTGAGCAAACTACATCATTTCATCAAAATAAAGGTAATATAAATTAATAATTCTATTATATTTATATAATTAAAAATTATTTAACATTTAAATTAATGAAATTTTAAAATTTATTACATATAATATATTTTTAAATTTATTAATAAAAAGATAAAGATAAAGTTAAAGATATTGAAGACTCAACTATAAATGATGATTTTTTTAATTCTAAAGAAACTAAGGATTCAGAAAATCAAGATGAAGAGGGTAATAAAGAAAATGAAGAAAGTAGTGATGAAGAAAATGATAATAATGAAAATAATGAAAGTGATGATAATGAAAGTGATGATGAAAATGACAATGACAAAAATGAAGAAGGTATTAATGATGATAAAAATAAGGATGAAGAAGATAATAGAGAAGATGATGACGACGATGATAATGACGATGATAATGACGATGACAATGATGATGATGACGATGATAATGACGATGACAATGATGATAATGACGATGATAATGACGATGACAATGATGATAATGACGATGATGATGACGATGACGATGATGATGATGATAATGATGATGACAATGATGATGACAATGATAATGATGATGATGATGACGATGATGATGATGACGATGATGATGATGACGATGATGATGATGACGATGATGATGATGATGAAAATCAAGAGGAAAATGAAGAAGAAAGTGAAGAAAAAAGTAAAGAAGAATATAATAATAATAAAAAGAAAAATATTTCTAAAAAGCGTTCACGTTCAAGTGAGTCTGAATTATCAAATAAAAAACAAAGAAAATAATAATTGGATGTCATAAATATTTATTACGATTTTAATTTATTTATTTATTTAATACTATTTATTTATTAATTGATATTCATTATTAATAATAAAAATATTTAATATAATGAATGATTATTTTTTTTAATCAATATAATGTAATCTTAAAATAAGCAAAATAAGCTAGAAAGAATTAGAATTTTAAATATATATATATATATATATTAATAAAAGTATAAAAAAATAAAAATAAAAATAAAAATAAAATAAAATAAAAAAAAATACAAAATAACATTAGTATGATTTTTAATTTTTTTAGTATTTTCATATTTTAAAAATAGTATATTGAAATTATCATTGAATAAATTTAATTATTATATAACTCATAATTTTTAATTGTTATATAAAACATTAACAATACCTATCATAAGTAGTTCGTTTGAGCTATTATTTGCAGGTATTGTAAAATATCAAACTTATCCAAGAGCGTCGACGTCGTACTGATAAGGCATAATGATAATACACGATCTTCATCTATTTCTACGAAGGGTGAATCTCGCCCTAGTAGTTCAATAAATGATGAATCCGGGGAGAGTTTAGTGGACACCACACTATCTATTTTAAAGATGTTACTTCTAGGTTTTATTTCTTTTTTATTTGTTAGGAAGGGAAAAATTCCCGCATAGTACAACTTGCTGAAATACATAGTATTTTCGAGCTTTTTTATTTTTTTATTTTTTAAATTTTTTATTTTTAATTAAAAATGTACTTTTCACCTACATGAATTTTTTAAAATAAAATTAATAAAGTTTTGGAAGTGTATTCTTTTCCCTGTCTATAAAAAAAATATATATATATAAAACATTAAAATAATAATAATAATTTAATAATCAAATATTATTAAATTAGAAATAGGTTATAATAATATTTTTTATTAGGAATAATATATAATAAAATAATAAAATATTAAAAAATAATAAATAATAATAATAATAATAATAATAATAATAATAATAATAATAATAATAATAATAATAATAATAATAATAATAATAATAATAATAATAATAATAATAATAATAATAATAATAATAATAATAATAATAATAATAATAATAATAATAATAATAATAATAATAATAATAATAATAATAATAATAATAATAATAATAATAATAATAATAATAATAATAATAATAATAATAATAATAATAATAATAATAATAATAATAATAATAATAATAATAATAATAATAATAATAATAATAATAATAATAATAATAATAATAATAATAATAATAATAATAATAATAATAATAATAATAATAATAATAATAATAATAATAATAATAATAATAATAATAATAATAATAATAATAATAATAATAATAATAATAATAATAATAATAATAATAATAGTTTAATAATCAAATATTATTAAATTAAAAATAAGTCATAATAAAAATATATATTTTTGAAAATTAGATGAATATTAAGGCAACTATAGGTAAAATATAATTTTGTAAATTATTAATCATAGTTAATAAATAAAAAATACATTTCACAATCTTGAGATTTTTTTTTTAATAATTAAATAAATATTAAATATTATTTTTTATATATATATAATTTTTTAATACACAATTGTAAAAAAAATTTTTTATCATTCTTTTTTTAAATATTGAAAAATATATTATTATTTATATATTTTTTTATGGTTGTATAGAATATCTTAAAAATGTATGGCTTTATTTTATAATTATTATAAGCCATATTGCAAAATGCATGGTCCCCAAATAATATACATTGTTTACCAATAAACCAAGCAATTCTTTCAGAATAATAGATTAAGGGTAATGTTAAAATATGTGAAATAAGCCTCAAATATATTGAAACATTTTATATAATATAATATATTAGCCACATTGTAAATTATGTAAAAATACTTTATCAAAAAATATTATTAGACACAATTATTTAACCCAAATTTCTGACTTTTATTATATATACTACATTTTATCATAAAAGTTTGACATATATATTTATATATAATAATATGTCAAACTTTTATGTTGTATATATATATAATAATGCAAATATTATAAATTTAAAAAAATTATATACTTCTATATAATTATATTTAAATTCTTTCAGAATAATAGATTAAGGGTAATGTTAAAATATGTGAAATAAGCCTCAAATATATTGAAACATTTTATATAATATAATATATTAGCCACATTGTAAATTATGTAAAAATACTTTATCAAAAAATATTATTAGACACAATTATTTAACCCAAATTTCTGACTTTTATTATATATACTACATTTTATCATAAAAGTTTGACATATATATTTATATATAATAATATGTCAAACTTTTATGTTGTATATATATATAATAATGCAAATATTATAAATTTAAAAAAATTATATACTTCTATATAATTATATTTAAATATATATTCTTTTTTAAAAATAATTTTTGGTCAGTTTAGTATCAATTATTATTATAAATATGTTTAAAAATAAATTTTTGGTCAATTTAGTAACAAATATCATTATAAAAATTGTTTCGAAAAAGTTTTGAAATTGTGGATACTAATAAATAATGAATAATTATTTTTGAAAAATATTTATTTTTATTAAATAATATTCTTTTGTAAAATGCAACAATAATATAAAATTTTGAATTTTGACATATGGTAAACTTTAATTTTTAAATTTTAATATAATAAATAATAGTTATTAAGTATTTGAAATTAAAAAATTCATATAATTTCCTTAAAATTAATATTATAAAAATTTATAATAATATTTATAATAATAAATAAAATAAAATATATTATAATATATAATATGTGGCTTATATAAACCAATCAAATTAAAGAATAGCAATCAATCGTGATTTTTGAAAAAAAATTATTAAAAAGTAAAAAACTCACATAGTTTTTATTCTCTCTTTCCATAGTCTCTATGTAAGTAATTTATGAGTTGGAATTGATGAATGTTTTCTTTTTGTGTGTAAATGTATTAAATTACATTTGCATAGAATGGAATTTTAATATAATTTTATTTTATTTCGTTAAAATTTTTGATGGATGGATAGATTATATATATTATATATTTTAACATTTATTGTTATTTTAATTATTTAAAAAAAATTTGAAAACTTAAAATAAGATGGAATTATGAAGGTATTAACTGTAATTGAAATATATATAGTATATTAATCGTCGTTTAGAATGAGACACAACAACCAGTTACCAAACCAACACTTCCGCAAGGACTGGCAAATTCGTGTTAGAACTTGGTTCAACCAACCAGCCCGTAAAGTCAGAAGAAGACTTAACCGTGTTGAAAAGGCTGCCAAGATTGCTCCACGTCCAGTCGATGGTTTCCTCAGACCAGCTGTTAGAGCTCAAACTCTTAAGTACAACTCCAAGATCAGAGCTGGTAAGGGTTTCACTTTAGAAGAATTAAAGGTATGTATCTTAAAATAAGTTTTTTAAATAGTATATATGTAAGTATTATTATATATAGTAAATATTAAATTTGTATTAATAAAATTAATAGGAAGCTGGTGTTAACCGTAATGAAGCTCGTTTCATTGGTATTGCTGTTGATCACCGCAGAAAGAACAGATCCGAAGAATCATTACAATTAAATGCCCAAAGATTAAAGGAATACATGTCCAAGCTTATTGTCTTCCCAAAGAAGGCTGAAGCTGTTCAACTTCCAGCTGGTGCTCTTCTTCCAATTGCTAACGCCTCCCCAAGAGAAAAGGCTCGCAAGTCTATCACTAAAGATAAGAAGACTGCTTACTACACTCTCCGTAAGGCTCAATCTGATGCTTGGTTAGTTGGTATCCGTGCTAAGCGTGCTAAGGAACTTGCTGAAAAGGAAGCTGAAAAGAAGAAGTAAAGTGCTCAAACAAAATAGAGAAATAAAGTATGAGAAATAAAATATAATATATATTTTATAAAATTATAAATTCAAAATTTTAGTGTATTGTGATAACAAAATAATATTTTTGTTTTTAATCGAAGGTAAAAATTAAAATTTTTTGTTATTGAATACAAAATTATGAATAATATTTGTTATTATTCTTATATATATAAGAAAAAAGGAATTTAAAATATATATAAGTGGATGTAAAGAGGGTGAAATAGATAATAAATATGAATTAGTGTCGATTATATTATAATTATCTATATTTTCTTAAAGTAATTTTTGTTTATTGTTATGTATGTGATTAATAAGTAATATAAAAAATAAGAGTTGAAAATACTGGTAATATAAGTAAATTATTGTTGATTTTGAATATTATTTATGTAATGGTATGAAAAAAAATATATATATATAAAAATAATAGCAGTTTTTTTTAATTATTATTATATGTAGTTTTAAAATTTATAAAAATTTTGATATTTAAAATTTATAAAATTTAATATTATTAAGAGTTCATAATAATATTAATTTTATGTTAATATTGAGTTTATTGTTTTAATTATAGAAATGTTAGTTTAGTGAATAGTTCAATTAGTTAAAATTGTGGTTATTTAAGTAATTTTCTGAATATTGAGTGTTTAAATATATGTTACGTAGTACCGATTATATAACTTTCTTTTTGGTGGAAGGGATGCAAATATAATAGATTTAAATAAAAAGGAATGGAATATTTTGTTTAAGAACCAAATCATTTCTGGTGATTATTCAAAAAATGCTATTCTTGGTGCGATCTGCGGCTCTCTTTACAGAAATTATGCCTCGGGCTAGTGCTTGGCAAGGGTTACTATTCCGAAAGTATAAGCGCAAACTAACCAGGAGCGTCAACACTGAAAGACAGGCTAGCAGGGCCAATGCCTCTGAAGGAGAAGACCATAATTTCTTTCAGATAGACAAAGCTCAAGTTCAAGTTCAAGTACAAGTTTAAGTACAAGTTCAAGTACAGGTTCAAGTTCAAGTTCAAGTCCAAGTTCAAGTACAATTTCAAGTTCAAGTTCAAGTTCAAGTTCAAGTACAAGTTCAAGTACAAGTTCAAGTTCAAGTTCAAGTTCAAGTACAAGTTCAAGTTCAATTTCAAATTTATGTTTAAATTCAGTTTCAAGCTCAGATTCAAATTCAAATTTCAGTTCAATCAATTATAATAATTCCAATAATATTAATAACACTCATATTAATAATAATACAGTTAAAGAATTTTCTCTATGTGTCAGTTGGAATACTAATGGATGGAACTTTGATAAAAAAGACAGTGTTGAATTCTTTATTTCATTGTACAAACCACTTTTCTTATGCTTTCAGGAAACAGGAAATGGTTCAGGTTCTAGCAGTAAATATCCATGTCGAGTATCATTAAAAAACTACAAACATTTCTTCAAAAAAGCTAATAATGAAATTCCCGGTAAAAGAGGTCTTTATATTGGGTTTCATAATTCTTGTCAAGCCTCTCTTGAAAACAACACTTATGAGTATATTATTTCCTTGTATACTTATAATTTTTGGAATTTCACTAAATGTTCTATTGGTAATGTGTACGTACCTCATAGTGGCCATAGCCTTCATGCTAGAGCTGCTAGAATTGAAATATTGTCTTGGTTAAATAGTCACTCTTCTCATCCTTCAATGTTGGTTGGTGATTTTAATTTACCTACTGAGAAATTAAGTAATTTGCTCTCTAAATTTAGTAATTGGAAAATTCTTCCCTTATGGGGCTCCCCAATTTCATGGAGTAGAGGTAATAGAGAATCTGATATAGATCATGCGATTGTCAATGATCATATGTTAGATTTACTTTCATATGGTACTTTTATTGACTTTCCCCCCATTTCGGATCATAAACCTTTATTAATAAAAGGTAAATGTTTTTCATCAGTTAATTCAGATAATTCTTTCTCTCTGCCTAAAAAGACAGTTAAATGGGATAGATTAAAATGTATAAATGAAAAAGAATCAATTTTTGACAACAACTATTTTAGTGTATTAGAGGAAGTGATTCCAGATCCTAATATTAGTATTGATGATATTTCTAAGAAATTTATTTCAACTTCATTCAATATTGCTAAGGAACTTAATATCACGTCAATTTCAGAAGTTCGAAAATCTTTTTTTCATATGTCGCAGAAAATATTTAATTTGCAAAAACTCAAAATGAAATTATATAAATCCATTAAAAGAAGAGGTTCTTATCATAATTTAGATGAATTTGAAGAATTAATTGATAAATATAATAGAATGTGCAAAATTATTCATCATATGTGTAATATTTATAGGAAAACTGAATACCAACATTGGATCAATACAGGATGTGAATATATGAAATCTCATAACCCTAAGAAAGCTTGGAAATGGCTTAAAACAACAGCAAAAGTAGATAAATTTAAAAATATGTCAAATTCTCCAGTAAAGGACAAAAATGGTAAACTAGCTACTTCTACTAAAGAACAGTTAGAAGTATGGCACAATCACTATAAAAAACTTGCTTCAAGTCATTCTGATATCAATAGTGCATTAATCGAATGGTCTAATAAATTTTCCAATGGAACAATCAGGTATACGAGACACAATGAATGGGATATAAATCAAGACATCAGTATAGAAGAAATTAGAGAAGCAATTTTAGCTACTCCAAATTATAAAGCTTCAGGCCCGGATGGAATTCCTATTGAATTTTATAAAGCTTTAATTCCTCCGGATGACGAAAATTCAGTAAATAATTCTTCTTCTGGTTTAAATTGTTTACAGAAGATATACTCAAGAATTTGGAATGGAGAATTTCCTAGCTCTTGGAATGAAGCAAGTATTATATCTATTCCTAAAAAAGGAGATGATCTATCTGATTGTGACAATTATCGAGGTATCTCTCTGATTAACAATGGTATTAAACTCATTTCGAAAATAGTCTCCAAAAGAATTTCGGAATATGGACTTAAAAATAATTTTATTAGGCCAGAGCAATTTGGATTTCGTACAAAAGAAGAATGTGTTAGTTTATTTATTTCAATTCGAGAAATTTGTCAAAGGCGTAAAAATGATAATAAAGAAACTTACCTTGCTTTTCTAGATTTAAAAAAGGCATATGATTCTGTTCCAATAGGTAATATTTTATATAAATTAGATGCTTTAGGTATTAGAGGTAAATGTTATCAATTTATAAAAAATCTATATTTGACATCCAAAGCTAGTGTTAAAATTGATGATCAATATTCGGAATCTTTTAATATTATGAAAGGAGTTAGACAAGGTTGTCCACTATCACCAATTCTTTTCAATCTTTTTATTAATGACATTTTTAATGATGTTTCAGAACTTGGAATTCCTTTAGGCGAATCTAGATGTTGTGGTGGACTCTTTGCAGATGATATTGTTCTATGCGCACCGTCAAGAACTAAGTTGAAAAAAATGCTTAAGAAGGTAAATGAATGGGCTAAATTTAATATGATGAATTTTGGAATTAATAAGTGTGCAACGATGGTGATTCGACCAGACACACCTCTTTTTCAAAATAAAAGAGATCCTACTTTTTATCTTGCTGGTCAACCAATTCCAATAACTAAATGTTATACCTATTTAGGTATACCATTTGATAAAAGCTTATCGTTGAAACCTATTATTAAATTACTTAACTCTAAAGTAACTAAAGCTCTCTTTTCTGTTAGTAAATTTCTTTCAAATTCCAAAATTCCTATTCCATTTAAGAAGATTATAATTAACTCTTATGTACTTAGTAAAGTCTCTTACTTTGCACCTTTACTTGGTTCGAATAAAACGAGAACAAATAATACTCAGAAATTAATTAATAAAGGATTAAGATGGATTGCAGGTATACAAAAAGCCAAATCATTTATTAATGTATATTCTATTTCAAAAGATTTACATATTTCTCCATTGTCAGCTAAGTGTGCTTTGTCTCAGGTCAAATGTTTTGATAAATGGAAAAATTCAAATTGTATTATTTCCTATTTAGTTAATAATATTCCAAAATCTAGAAAATATACATGGACAAAAGAAAGTAGAACTCTTAAACGTAAACTAGAGAAAAGAGGTAATAACGATAATAAAATCAAGGATTTTTATTGGAAAAGAGATATGAAAATCAATTCTATTAAAGCTGAGTTTTATGACAAAAACAAATTCGAAGAAACATCAAAATTTATAAAACTTTGTTATGACTATCCTGATCTTTCATATGGTTTCTATTGGCTATTGAGAGCACGAAGCGGATATAGATTAGATGCTAGAATTGCTAAAGCTGCAAAAATAGTGGACCAAATGTGTCCTAATTTTTGTCCCTGTTGTAAAAGTAATAAACAATGGATAAGTCATTGGTTAATTGATTGTCCCTTTTTCAATCATACTCGTAGTAAAGTTAATGATAAAATTTTATTTTTATATAATGCTTTTTACCGTGGCAACCTAACAAATGATATTATTAATAGTAATAATGATAATAGTAATAGTAATAATAGTAATAGTTATAATAGTAATAATAATATTAGTAATAGTATTTTTAGTAATGTTAGTAATAGTATTGAAAATAATGTGTATATTGATTCTAGTGTGTGTGAAAAAGTGTTTAATTTCCTTCTTGGAGGTCGAAGTATTAATAACAGTACAAGGGAATGGAAGGATCTATTTAAGTGCCAGATGAAATCAGGTGCTTATTCTGATACTCCGTTCTTAGTGGTTACTGCGGCACTTCTCCAATCGATTATACCTATTGCTATTGGCCAGCAATGGTCTTTGTTCAATAGGTTCAAATCGAATCGTACTACTACTACCAAGAGCGTCAATGCTGAAGAAACAGTAAGACAGGCCAGCAGGGCTAGCGCAACCAATGAAGATCATAATTTTGTATCTTAAAATTATGATTAACATTGCGAAGTCAAAGTTAATTATTATACTTCAGTATAATAATGCCCTTGTGAAGTCTTACAAATATTAATTAAATGAAACTAGAATATATTATACCATTATTTTATTTTTATTTTGTGTTTTATTTTTTGTTTATTTTTTTATCTTTTTTTTTTTTTTATTATTTTATTACATGTATTTTATCAAATATTTAATTAATAAAGATGAAACAAGTTTGCTGCCGTTAAAAAAAAAAAAAAAAAATTCAGATAGACAATTCAAACCCTAATCCATAAGGAGGTGAGGTTTATTTCTTTTTTATTTGTTAGGAAGGGAAAAATTCTCGCATAGTACAACTTGCCGAAATACATAGTATTTTCGAGCTTTTTTATTTTTTTATTTTTTAATTTTTTTATTTTTAATTTCAAATGTACTTTTCACCTACATGTATTTTTTAAAATAAAATTCTTTTCAAAGGTTCATCTGAGTCACCTGTTCCAAAAATTGTGGGCTTGGCGGAATTCTTAACAAGTGCAATACCTATCATTAGTAGTTCGTTTGAGCTATTATTTGATAGGTATTGCAAAATACCAAACTTATCCAAGAGCGTCGACGTCGTACTGATAAGGCATAATGATAATACAGGATCGTCATCTATTGCTACGAAGGATGAATCTCTCCCTAGTAGTTCAATAAATGATGAGTCCGGGGAGAGTTTAGTTTACACCACACTATCTATTTTAAAGATGTTACTTCTAGGTTTTATTTCTTTTTTATTTGATAGGAAGGGAAAAATTCCCGCATAGTACAACTTGCCGAAATACATAGTAATTTCGAGCTTTTTATTTTTTTATTTTTTAATTTTTTATTTTTAATTTCAAATGTACTTTTCACCTACATGTATTTTTTAAAATAAAATTAATAAAGTTTTGGAAGTGTATTCTCTTCCCTGTCTAAAAAAAAAAAAAAAAAAAAAAAAATTTAAAATAAAATTAATAAAGTTTTGGAAGTGTATTTTCTTCTCTGTCTAAAAAAAAAAAAAAAAAAAAAAAAAAAGGAGGAGAGGTTCGTTGCATATGAACATTTTTCTGAATTTATTTATACACTTATTTTTGATTATTACTATTTATTTCACGTTACTATTTCATTTATTATTATGTTCAAATTGGACAAATAATATTTATTTATTTTATTAATTCTGTGTTTTTTTTATTTTTATTATAATTAAAAGTATTCATGTATTTTATATAAGAATAAATAAATAAAGATTTAAGTTCGCAATAATTACGGCTATAAAAAAAAAAAAAAAAAAAAAAAAAGGTGAATAGTACAAATGGTGATAAACATGTAAATATGAGTTTTGATTAATAACCAAAACGTTTCTGGTATACTATTCTTGATATGATCTGTGGCTCTCTTTACAGAAATTATACATATGATTAGTACTCGACAAGGGTTGCTAATATAAGCGCAAACTAACCAGGAACATCAACTCTGAAAATGCAGTAAGATAGGCCATCAGAACCAACTCCTCTTAAGGAGAAAATAATAATTTCTTTCAGATACTTTCAGACAATCAATTCAAACCCTAATCCGGAATAAGAATGTCTTTTAATGGAAATCTCATAATCTGGAGGTGAGGTTCGTTACCTATTGACTTTTTTTTTTTTTTCTGAATTTATTTTTATAACTTTATTTTTGAATATTACTTTTTATTTCGCATTATAATTTGGTGTTTTTTTTTTTTTTTTTTTTTTTTTTTTTTTTTTTTTTTTTTATATTAATTTTGTGTTTTTTAAGAAATATACTTGTACTCAATAAATAAATAAATATGAAGTTCGCAATAATTAAATACTAAATTATTATTATAATTAATTACTAAAAAAAAAAGAATAAATAAATACATATATATAATAAAATACTATTTTTTCATGAATAATATTATGATATTATGTTATATTTTTAATATCTTTTTTATCATTTCAGAACATAGATAATAAATTAATACTTTAATTATCACCATGTAAAATTTAATTATCTAACTATACTATACCATAAAAATTTTTTATATAATTTATTATTAATTGTAAAAATTAATCCATAAAATAAAAAATTTTCTTAAAAAGTTAAATTATATAATTTTCAATGAAATTTTAATATTGTTTTAAAGAAATATTAATGTGTTAAAATTAATTTATTAATAAAAGAAAATAGACACTTAAATGTACCAAAACCTCAATGGAACATTTTCTCCATTAAATAAAATACTATAATATTATCCTTTCAAATATCTAAAAATTTGTATTACTTTTTTCCAATCTCTTAACTTTGGTTCCGAACAATGTTGATCTACTTTTTTCACAGAAAGTATAACATCTATTCTTATGCAAACAGCCGGATATATTAAACTTTCATCAGGGCAGATCTATAATTCGTTGGATCAAATAATTCTTAATTATCATCTTTCTAAGATAAATATGATTCTGTAGTTCCATCTCTTTATAATCTTTCAATCCAAAATTTTCAAATATTTTTCTTATGTAAAGTTAAAAATCTTTTTTATTTTATAACTATAATAAAATTTGTTTCATCAGTATCAGTTACGAAATACTTTTCTTTAATTAGTCTAACTGTTTTATTAATATCATCACCTTTACCTGTAATTAATATACTATCAACATATATTCCTGTGACATATACAAATTCATTACATTTTTTCTTGATAAAAATACAATGTTCGTTAATTAATTATTAGAATCCAAAGTGTTTTAAATATTACCTATATTATTATTCCATTATCTAACTTTCTGCTTTAATCTATATAAAGATTTTTGTCACATAAAATATCCATTATTAAAAATTTGGATCTCCTTCAGGTTTTTTCATTGTAATGAAGTCTTTAATTGTTTGGAATGTAACAATTTTTATATTAATACACAAAATAGAAAAATAAAAAAAGAAATATTATTTGATTTTATGAATTTTTATTTTATTTTATTATTTTAATATTTTAATAATTTTTATTACAATTTTCAACTCTTTAATATTAAAAATTAACTAAATTTAAAGCTAAACCAAAATTAAAATTAAACTAAAACTAAAATAAGACAATAGTTTTTTTTTTATAATAATTAAAACTAAAAATAGAAATAAAATTAATGGAATGTGAATGATGAAAAATAATTTTATAAAAATCTTAACTATTTACGGTTTTTCAAATTTTATCTAGTTGTAAAGCTTTTTTAATTTTAATACTATTATTAATAGTTTTGTTAAGTATTTCCTTAATAAAAAATTTAAAGGAACTTGGCTTTAGTTTTAAAAAATTTGAATTATTTATAAGTTTTAAATTATTTTTACTGTTATTGTCATATATAATGATAATTTTAAATTTTGGATATCAAATAAATTAAATGATATGTGATATAATTAGGTGGGTAATGAAATGGACTTATGAAAATACAGATAAATGTAAACATAAACCCAAAACTAGTTTTAATATGTAAATAAATAACCAGCAAAACTACATTAATTTCATTAATAGATGATTTAAGTTATTTTAGGAATGTTTGGAATAGTGATAACTCGGAATATCACCCAGTTTACACTATTGTGAACGATATGGATACTCAAGATGAAGGAAAAGGACTCAGGTTTTTATGATTCGAACTATGGCTCGGTGCCCAGGATGCTATGAAAATTACAAACAAATACAAACTAAAGGAAGATATCACCAACAGAAAACCATTAATTTGGTTAAATAACTACAGCATTACTGAAGCCTTCCAAAATAAAACCAAGAAGGAATATATTAAAGATAATAAGATATATATTAATATATGAAATAGATCATTATTTGAAGAACCAAAATAAATGGATAAATTCATATACACTGAGTTTGATCTAAAAACCACTTGATTTTACAAAAATATAATTAATTAGTAGGAAGAAGAGGAAGAAGAAGTAGAACCGTTAAGTCAACATAAAGGAAAATTAAAAAAAAAAAATTACTGAAAATGAATTAAAAATTAAGAAAATTAGTAAAGAAACTGAGGGCATATTGAAGTAATTAGTGAAGAAAATTGAAGCAAGTAATACTGTAACTTTCTGCATACTATTATTAAACGGAATTAATAACAGTATGCAAAACTTTATTGACTCAATAAGCTGACACTAAAAATATATAAGTAATGAGGAAATAAAGAAATTTATTTTATTAAAATATTTATTTTATTATTATAAAAAAGTATTAAAAATTATTGAATAACTAATATTAAGATATTACTTATATTTTGAAAATAAAAAAAAAAAAAATAAAAGCATAAAGAAAAATTATTTTGTTGATGAAATCATCCATACTTATTACTTTTTCCGGAAAAACAGTTTCATAATTAAAAAAATATAAAAAGTCTTAGAAAAAGATCTTAATCTATGTTATCTTATGGAAAAAAGGATAAAATAATTCTAAAATTAGAATTTTCAAGTTTCATTTTGTTTAATTATTAACAGAAGAAATTTCATTAAATTTGTACAGGAAATAAGAAACATAAACCTATAAATAAGGACCTTACAAAATATCGTAAAAAATCTCTCCAGTAATTATACCATTAAATTAACGAAAATAGAAATTAAAACAAATTACCAAAAAAATTAAAATACCTTTTCTTCCATCTCATTTAACTGTTTAAAGGTATATTAATAGTCCTGGATTTTGTGGCCTTCTTGCCTACATCGATGACAACAATTTGGTGAATAAAATCTCCTATGCTAAAATTTATCTTCATTCTTGTTTGATTCACAGATTACTTTTTTTTTTTTGTACTACTATTGCTTTTTTGTTCCTCTGACTTTAGCTTACCATCGAATGACCTATTACTAATAGGACGACTGTTATTATTATTATTATTAGGAATCCTTTTATCTTTATAATATTCATTAGAGCAATTATGATAATTTTTATTATTATATCTATTAGGATTCTTATTATAACTTCTTCTATAACAATAAAATTTTTCTCTTCTATTATATTCTTTGTATATAGGGTAATTATATATATCTTTTTCTTCTTCAACAAACCTACTGTAAAATGAATGGGTTGCCAAAAAGTTGCTTTTGTGTCGCCATAAAAAAAATTTAGATCTTCTTCTACCTTGTGGAGCTATTTTCCCATTCTTCTCTTTTATTTCGTTCTCAGTCTTTTCTGCTAATTCTGCAATCTTGTATGCCTCTTGTAAATCATTAACTCTAGTTAAAGCGACTTAAGAACATGGGAAAATTCTTGAACTAGTGGCATTTTGGTATTATTTAACTAAAATAAAATTTTGGTATTCTCTACTAAGATTGTGGTAAGACCTTCTGTAGTTATGATTGGATTACTTTATAATTTTACCTTTTATATTGTGGATATTTCTTAATATTTCCCATTTATATCCTTCTGTTACCTTTAGATATCCTTCAACTACCTTCTGTATTTTGCTAAACTTTGGATAGCGTACTTCATTATTTCTTTTAGTTACTAACGATTTAATGATGTCCTTTCACGCCATTTTCTCAGATGCTTGAATCCATGTAAATGTCTGCATGGGTTCCGTAATGTCATAGAATACTGAAAGATCCTTCAAGTCCTCTGTCTGTTTAAATAAATTCTTGCTATATTCCTATAAATAGGGGAGTTCCTTCTTGATTTTGGTTATGTCTAACATTTCTTCTTTTAATTGTATAAAGTAAAGTATATATATATGTTTTTATATTTAACCCTTACTATTTTTATTTTTATTTCAAAACTTTTATTAAATAGATTAATAATTATTTTTTATTATCTATCCTATAACCTAATAATATATTCTTTATGGCTTAAATGCTTAATATAAATTATATAAATACTAATTTGTAATAAATGAGAGAGTAATGATCAAATGAAAAGTATTATCTGAATTCTGTCTCAATTATTAATAATAAAAATTATTCTTAATTAAAAATCCATAATTGTTTAAAATTTTAATATTTTTTAAATATAATAATTTAAAAAATAAAAAAAGATACATTTTTTTTGATTAATATTTATAGCTTTCTTTTCTATTTAAGTAACTTTTTCATAATTTTTATTATTATAATCTTATGTAAAACTTCTTTTTTTTATTTTCTTCTTCAATATTTTCATCAAAATTATATATTTTCGGTATTGGCGATGGATCTTACGTATTTCCTGGAACATCTTCAAAGAATTCAACTGTTCTTGAGAATACTATTTTCTTGAGAATATTATTTTCTTGAGAATACTATTTTATTATTAGTAGTATCATATATTTTATATGATGTTAGATTAATATCATCATATTCCTGGAAAAGAAGCTCTATTAAATTTTTTTCTAAATAATTTTGGAATATAATAGTAAACTTGACATACGAAGACTCTGAATTTTTCATAGATCACCTTTTCATTATATAATTTTACAAAAGTTACTTTATTGTTATTTCCATTATGTGGAAGTCTATTATGAACTTAATTTGTAGTTCTAACTGCATCTTTCCAATATTTACGATTTAATTTTCCTTCTTTTAACATAGCAAAAATGTTATATATTAATGTTTCTTGTAAACGTTTTGCCCGACTATTTTGTTTTAGATTGTAAGGTATTGAGAATTGTTGTACAATACCATTCTCTTCACAAATCCTTTAAAATTATTAATTGTGAATTACGTTTCATTATCAGAACCAGTATATTTTATATTTTTATTAAAAATGTTCTTTATTTTTAATATATTATTTACGAAATATAGAGAAGACTTCTAATTTTGATTTCATAAAGAAAACCCACCCATATCTTGTGTAATTATCCATTATTGTTAAGAAATACATATTCCCATATTAAGAGCTAAACATCTGATAAATAATAATCTATCAGATGAATTAAAAAAATGAAGAAAGAAAAATCCAATAAAAACTAAATTGGAAACATAAGATATAACATTGACGAGGATATTTTATTGCTTATATATGATTTAAATAGTATTTACTATAAACTTAATATCCTCGGTATGAGTCCAAGTGATAAAAAAAAATTTTTTTGAATACTTATATACAAATATACCAAATGATATTTCAGTAGAAACATATGTAATATCATATAACGACAATTGAGAAAAGGTTTCAAAATATTTACAGAAAACCTTACCAAAGTTGAAGTATTTAAAAGAAATTAAATGGGACAACAAAAATTCGCTCAACTTATGCACTACAATAAGAGGAAATGGGCAAAAGGGAAGTATGCAAATAAAAGAAAATGCTATATGTCATAAAACAGGACATATTGCTAAAGACTGTAAGTGGAATAAAAATAAAGATAAAGAGAATAAGCAAAAGAATAACCAACCCAATAACATAGAAAACAAATGCAAGAAATATGATGAATTTGTAGATGCCGAAATTTGTTTTGAGGACTATAATACTGATAATAATATCCAATTATCAAACAGTACACAACTGAGGTATGAATACTAAACCAACAGAGAAATAAATAAATAGTGCTGCTTCTAGAACAAAATCTCCTGAAAATAGTAGCTTGGACTATTGATTCAGGTACAACGTATCATATAACAAACGATTTGTCAAACTTTATTTTATTATTTTTAATATTGTCATAATTAAAATGAAATTTTATATCTATGTGTTTTAATTTTATTATTGATTTCACTATTTTCTAGGGTTGTTTTACTTGTAATATTATTGGTCATAGTTTTTAATGGTTTTGTTATATTGAATAGTTCTATGAAAATATTTATAATCCATTAAGCCATCTTCGGTAGATGAGGCAATCACGGATTGGTTTTTCGATTGCTAATAAATCGGATCCATTCCCATTAGAATTATATATTAGGAGGTTGATTTTCTATCTTCTGGATTTCCAGTGAAGTCTATCTCTATAAACTACAGTCTATAGTTTTCTGAATTTAATGGAACCATTGTAATTGAAACGCTATATACTACATTTAACTTTAACTTCCCTTATTATTGGATGAAATTATCTTTTACTCTTTTTTTTTTTTTTTTAGCTTTAAAAAACTTTTAAGAATGTAGTCACTGAGACTCTTAATCTTTTAAAATTTACTTAATATTTTGTTTTTATTAATTAAACTTATTTTTTACTAATTTATTATTTTAATTATTATTTTATAATAATATATTTTACTACATTACATTACAATAATATAGTACGAAATAGTATTATGGTATAAGCCTTATTTACAACTACGTATTTAAATTATAATAAATTATTATACTATATATATTGATCGTGAGTGTGCATTTCCAAAAATGTGGCTTAAAATATTTTTTAAAAAATAAACATATAAATAAATAAAATAAATAAGTAAAAAATATTAAATAATAAATAAAAAAAAAAAAAAAAAAAATGTTAAAAATGTTTTATTATTACTCTTTTATATTTTATCTTAATTTCTATCAATTTTTTATTTTATTTTATTGTTAAAATTTTAATAAAATAAAAAAACTATATATAATATTGATATTGATATTAATAATAAAAAAACTATATAATATTGATATTAATATTAATAATAAAAAAAATTATATAAAATATTGATATTCTATATATATAATTATTTATTATTCAGAATAATAATATATAATTTTTTAATATAACAGTAATATGAAGATATGAAGTATATATGAAAATATTTTTTTTATTGCTTAATATTTGAAATATTTATATTTATTCTGAATAAAAGATTAGTATTAATTATTCAATTTTTTTAATTAGAAAAATAAAATATTTATTTATATATTTATATATTTATATATTTATATATTTATATATTTATTATTTATTATTTATTATTTATTATTTAATAATAAATACTCTTTTTATTATTTATTATTTAATTATGTAATTATTTATGATTTGAATATGTAATTATTTATTATTTATTATTCAATTATTTATTTATTATTTATTAATTATTTATTATATTTGTTATTTGTTATTATTTATAATTTACTATTTATTATTTATTTATTTAAAATATTTTATAAAGACTTTATTTCAAAAATGATTTTTATTATTTTTTTAATTATTTTTTTAATTATTTATTTAATTATTTATTTATTGGTTAAAGAAAATTATATAATGTGGCAATTAATTAAAATATTTTAAGCTACTTACACATTCATATTGATCATAGTAAACTTTAATATCTTAAATAATAACTTAGTTTATGATGAAATATGTTGAAATTTATCTTTTTGGTTTATAAACTCTAATAATCTTAAAATCACATTTTATATTTAATTAAATTAAATAAAAATAAAATATATTATTAAAAAAATTTATATAAGTATTAATTATATATACATTTATTTATTAATTAGAATATATTTATTGATGATAATCATCTAAAGAATATTAATTATATAATTATTTTACTTGAAAATATATTTTTCAATTATTTAATTATTAAATAATATAAATAAGTAAATTCTATAATTTAGATTCATAACTTATTAAATAATATAAATAAGTAAATTCTATAATTTAGATTCATAACTTATTAAAATAATATAAATAAGTAAATTCTATAATTTAGATTCATAAGTACTTTAACATTTATGTTAAATATATACATTTTATCAAAAATTTAATCATATTACTAAATATAATTATATATTTATATTTATACATGTGCTGTATTATATAAATAAAACAGCATAAAACTAAAATAATATAAAATAAAATTATAATAATTAAATATATTTAATAAAAAGATATAAATATTATATCTTTATTTTTAATAAAAAAATATTATTAAATATTAACTATTTAATGTAGCATTATGTATTATTTTATTAAATATTATTAAATAAAGTTTATTATAAAAATCATGTAGCATTAATTGTACATTAAATATCATTTATTAAATTTTATATTTTTTAATAATAAATATAAATTAATATTTAATATGTATATAGTAATACTTGTGAAACATATAATTAAATTAATTAAATACATCTTTGAGTAATTTCTTTATATTTTTAATATATTATATCAATATAAATAAAATATCTGTAGTGTAACCACTACGAAGTAGACAATTGGTTAGATAAATTAATAATATATTGTTTTTTAAATAGTAATATATTAAATATCAATATATAAAAAATATGATATATTGTTTTTTAAATAGTAATATATTAAATATTAATATATAAAATATATTAATATATTTCTATTTAAATAGTAATATATTAAATATCAATATAAAAAATAGAACATTAATACTTTTAGTAAGAAGTAGTTTGTTTAGAAGATTAAAATTTATATCTGATTAAAAGAATAAACGTTGATAAACAAGTTTAAATTCAATATATGAACCCTTTATCATAATATTAATAATATGATTAATATTATTAATTTTTTATTTTTATTATTAAATAATTTATAAATATATATGTATATGAATATATAATATATTAACTAATAAATAAATTATTTTGTCATAATATATAATAATATATTTTATCAGTTCATAAATAAATTGTTATATTTTCATAATATATGTATATATAATATATTAATTCGTAAATAAATAGTTATATTTTCATAATATATATATCATTTATTAATTAATAGTTATATTTTCATAATATATGTTGAGATATAACCCCGAGGAAGTATTGTTGGGGATTTATTTATTAAATTTATTAAAGAATTGTTTATCTATTTAGTTTTATAATGATTACATATATTTATTCAAGTAAAATGATTATACTTGATTAAACATTTAAAACTATCTAACAACTTTCTCACACTTCTATTAATTCAGAGAAATGGTTTATTTTTATGTTATTTAGTTATAATTACTAATAAATTTTATAACATAAATCAATATTTTAATTATATTCTTTTATTTTATAGTTATCTTTATATAGTTATTAAATATTTCCTTAAATAATTATAATTAACTATTTATTTAGTTGTTCTTGTGATTAAAATAAATTATTAAATGAATTTTTATGTTTATTATAAATAATAATAAGTATAATTTAAAATTCAAGCCACATATTAAGGATATTAAAATCATTAGATTTAAATTTGATTCATTACATTAATTTATGCTTGAATAATAAAAACTATTTAGTTTTGAATAAATATCATTTATTAATTCGTAAATAAATCATATATTCATAAATAAATAGTTTTTTTGTAATATATGTATATATCATTAATTTATAAATAAATAGTTTTTTTATAATATATGTATATATCATTAATTTATAAATAAATAGTTTTTTTATAATATATGTATATATCATTAATTTATAAATAAATTGTTTTTTATAATATATGTATATATAATTTATTAATTCTTAAATAAATAAATATATTTACATAAAAATGAACCTAACTCCAATTGGTCCGAATTTACCTCAGTTAAACAAATATATTGATCATCTTTCATTAATCTTATTATTTAATTGATTAAAAGATTTTTTATTAAAATTAAATAATAAAAAAATAATTTAAATTAAATATTAAATCAATATCTTAATTTTATTAAACATATAAAGTAAAAAGTTTCACAAATTATTATATAATTATTAATAGTCTAGTATTTATTTAGTTAATATATAAAGAGACGATTATATATTTAAAAGTTTTAAGTGTGGAACTTTTTTTTTTACAGCCGCAATTATTACAAACTTTAACTTTATTTATTTATTTATTATTTACTTGAATATTTATTTATTATAAAAAAAAGCACTTAATATAAAAAAAATTATTATTTGTCCAATTTAAACATAATTATATTTTGTATAGTAATATGAAATAAAAAGTAGTATTCAAAATAAAGTATATAAATTCATTCAGAAAAAGGTTCAAAAGCAACGAACCTCATCTCCAGATTATAAGATTTCAATTTAAAGTAATTCTTATTCCGGATTAAGGATTGAGTTGACCATCTGAAAGAAATTATTGCCCTGCATTTTCACCGTTGACTCCCCTGGTTAGTTTGCGTTTATACTGTCGGAATGTTAACCTTATCAAATATTAGTCCTAGACATAATTTCTATAAAGAGAACTGCAGATCGTACCAAGAATGGCGTTTTAGAATAATCACTCGAAATGATTTAATTGTTAAAGTGTGGATTATTTTAAGGTTCTATTCCATTGTCATGATAATGACAGCTATAAGAAATCAACTATTTGAAATTCAGGGGTGACATTTATCATTAATTTTATTTTTTTTTTAATAATAAAATAAAAAATAATTAAAAAAATAAAAAAAAAATAATAAAATAAAAAATAAAATAAAAAATAAGATAAAAAATAAGATAAAAAATAATAAAAAATAATAATAGTAATAATGATTAATAGCAAATAATTAATTCAATTTAATAATAATTAAAATTTTGTTATATTTATTAATTAGAACAATATATAGAGTCAATATATATTATAAATTATTTTCCAGGGAGTGTTATATTAATTATTTAAATTAAATTGTAAAGTTTATTTTAAAACTTTAACTATTAAAAAATAGTACAATCTTTCCATTTCATAAAGTAATTTTATTTATTGTTATAATGAGCCAATTGGTATTTTTACTATAATTATTTTAAAAATATAGAAATGAAGTAAAAATAATATATTAATATTAATATTTATAATCTATATTATTCTATCCTTTTTTATTTTAAATTTCTTATCATTTAAAAGAAATAACAATATATATTTATATATTATAATAAATCAATTTATAGTTTCATTTCCCTACTTATTTACAAAATATTTTTTATTCATTTATTCATTTGTTTATTTATTTATTTATCTTTATTATCTTTATATCTATGTATGCATATTAAAAGATGACTTAATAAATTAAAGAATATAGAAATAAAGATTATAAAAATATATTAATTAAATTTCTCTAAAAAATGAATAAAATAAAATAAAATAAAATAAAATAAAATAAAATAAATTAAAATAAATTAAAATAAATTAAAATAAATTAAAATAAATTAAAATAAATTAAATAAAATAAAATAAAATAAAATAAAATAAATGAAATTAATAAAAATAATAATAAAAAAAAAAAAAAAAATAGAATATTTATATTAATATATAATATTCATTTGATAAACAAAAATTATAAAAAAAAAAATTGAAATAGAAATTGTATATATTTTATTAAAGAAAATAAAACAAAATAGGTAATTTTTTTTTTCATAAAAATAGAACAATATAAAAAAAATTTTTTTTTTTTAAAGAATTAAACAAAATAAAAATATTATAAGTATTAGTGGAATAAATAATAAATAAAGTTTTTAACATTATCTTCTATATAGGAATAAAAATTATGTAATATAAATAATAAAAAAATTTTTTTTTTTTTAATTTATATAAATAGACATGAAATGTATGATTAAAAAAAATTAAGTTTTTAATTGTTTTAAAACTGAAAATATAGTTAATCTTTTTGCTATAGAAAAATTATTAATAAAAAAAAAATATTAAAAAAATGGGTAAATTATTAATAGCTGGTGTTGGTGGAAACCTTGGAAGTGAAGCAGCCAAAGTTCTTCTTACTTTAGAAGACAAAAGTAACATAATTTTCTGTTCTTCTAGTGAAGCTAGTTTAAAACAATATGCTGATCAAGGAATTGAAACTCACGTAGTTGATTTTAATTATTCCGAAGGATTAGTTGAAGCATTTAAAAACGCTGAAGTTGTTGGTCTTATTTCAATGCCTTTTGTTGGTGCCAAGAGACAAGCTGCTCATAAGAATGCTGTTGAAGCTGCAAAGAAAGCTGGTGTTAAGAAAATTGTTTACACTTCCTTAGTTAACGCTGGTGATGAAACTAATCCATCCCTTGAAAGACTTGATCACATATATACTGAAAATCTTATTAAAGAAATTGGTTTAGATTATATTTTCCTTCGTAATTCTCAATTTGCTGAAGCAATGATTACAAACTATTTCACTTTCGTAAAAATGAATGCTCCATTATCTAACAGTATGGGTAATGGTCATATGGCCTTTATTTCAAGAAAGGATTGTGCTAAGGCTTTAGCCTATGCTCTTCACAGATCCAAGGATTATGATCATGCTACCCTTGATATTAATGGTAAGGAACTTATTACTATTGGTGAATTTGTTAATTATGGTAATAAAGAAACTGGTAATAACATCGCCTATATTGAAATCACTGATGAAGAAAATTATAAGATTTTTGATGCTATGGGTGTTCCAAGAACTACTGATGGAAAATTCAAAGATGGAAGTGAAGCCCCATACTCAAGTGATGGTATGATTACCTTTAGTCAAGCTATTCGTACTGAAAAATTTGCTGTTCATACTGATGATTTCAAAAAATTAACTGGTGATGATCCAATTAGTGTAAGCTACATGTTTGCTCACTCAGATGAATTCCAAGTTGGTGATCGTCACTCAAAAGATAAAAAATAAATTGAAAAAAAAATAAAATAAAACAATGAACAAACAATAAAAAATAAATTATATATATATATAAAAAGAGTACAATTAAAAATAATAGATATAATTAAAAATAAATATAAAAATTTAATCAAAAATAATATAATTTAAATAAAAAAAAAAAATAGATAAATAAATAGAAGAAAAGTAAAGAAAGGGTAAGATAGATGTTTATATATAAATAATATAAATATATAAATAATATAAATAAAAATTTATATGATAATAAAAATAAAATATTATAATTTGGAATTTTTTTTATTTTGTGTTGATGTTTTTGTTTTTTGTATTATTATTATTATTTTATTATTATTATTATATTGATTTTATTTATGATTTAGTATATATGAAGTTCCATATGAAATTTCATGGATTTACATGAATTACTAAAAGAATATGGAATAGTGTATTGTTATATTTTTGTTTTTTTGTCTTTTTTTGTTTTTGTTTGTTCTTGTTCTTATTTAGGAGATTTAACGAATATATTTTAAGATCATATCAACGAAGATCGAAAGTGAAAAATCCGTTAGTAATGCTTATTTTGTTAATTGTTAAAAAAAAATATTGAATTTTGAAATTCTGATATAGATTCGAATGATAATTTTTATCCTGAATTTTTCATTGGTTTCCGATGGGCACTTTGTAACAAATAAGGTCCAAAGTCACTAATATGATTGAAGAAAACTGTCCAGAACGGTGTCCTTGTTATAGAAAAAATGGTAATTCTTTATTGGAACATTGGTTTTCTAAATGCTATCTTTTTCATGAATTTCGAAAGAAATATTTTTATGGATATTGAAATTCTATATGAAAAGAATTTTTTGAAACTATCAAATATTGTCGAATATCAAATAGTAATGTAAACACTGTTATTACAGATATAAATAATGTAGAATTAAGTACTATTTCTGATAGCAGTAACTAAGAGTATAACATTAATAATAATTATATAACTTCCTTTTTTGTGGAAGAGATTCAAATATTATTGATTTAGATTATAATTTTGTCGCAGATATGAATAATATAGAATCAATACTGATTCTGATAGTAGTAACAATATTAATAATAATAGCAATAGAAACAGTATTGTTAATAATAATAGTAGTATAATAGTGAAAATAAAAATATTAATATTAGTGAGAGTGAAAATAATAGTATTGTTACTTATAATATAATGTATTGATTTATAGTATAATGGCACGGCCAATGCCTCTGAAGGAGAAGACCATAATTTCTTTCTGATAGTCAATTTAAACCCTAATTCCCTTTAAACAGATTTCCTATAAATTGGAGGTGAAGTTCGTTGCATATGAACTTTTTTCTGAATTTATTTATACATTTTATTTTGAATATTACTTTTTATTTTAGATTAATATTTTAAATATTATTATGTTTTAATGAGAATATTTTACTATTAATAATAATAGCAATAGAAACAGTATTGTTAATAATAGTAGTAGTATAATAGTGAAAATAAAAATATTAATATTAGTGAGAGTGAAAATAATAGTATTGTTACTTATAATATAATGTATTAATTTATAGTATAATGGCACGGCCAATGCCTCTGAAGGAGAAGACCATAATTTCTTTCTGATAGTCAATTTAAACCCTAATTCCCTTTAAACAGATTTCTTATAAATTGGAGGTGAAGTTCGTTGCATATGAACTTTTTTCTGAATTTATTTATACATTTTATTTTGAATATTACTTTTTATTTTAGATTAATATTTTAAATATTATTATGTTTTAATGAGAATATTTTACTAATACTTAAACAGACATACCCCAATGATATAAGTCACGTTCTGTAATGTTGCATTTCAGAAGGTGGCTTTATATGACATGCGGCATACTTTAATAAGCCGTTCATGTAATAGTGCCTAAAATTATATTTGATAAATAAATAATATATTTAAATTTTTAATAAATAATAAATAATAAAATAATGAAATAATATTTAATAATATATTTAATAATATTTAATTTTAAAGATTTGAGTATTTTTTGTTAAAATAATATTTAATAATGTTTAATTTTAAAGATTTGAGTATTTTTTGTTAAAATAATATTTAATAATGTTTAATTTTAAAGATTTGAGTATTTTTTGTTAAAATAATATTTAATAATGTCTAATTTTAAAGATTTGAGTATTTTTTGTTAAAATAATATTTAATAATGTCTAATTTTAAAGATTTGAGTATTTTTTGTTAAAATAATATTTATTAATATTTAATTTTAAAGATATATTTTAATATTTTTTGTAGAAATAATAATAAGATATATACTAATATTTAATTTTAAAGATGTATTTTAATATTTTTATCGTAGCCTAATTCAGTAATGATAAATCATTTGATTGAATTATTTTTTAAAATAGATTTAATTATAAATATGACAGCATTTTCATTTAATCTTTTCTCCGTTATTCGTAATTATTTATTATTTAATTAATAATTTTAATATTTAAATCATTTAAAATTTTTAACCATAATTCAACGAAATAATTTTTATTACTTTCTTTTTTTTTTTCTAATATGATTTCCATTTTTTTTGTAATATTTAATTAAAGCATTCAATTCATTAGTTCTTCATAGTCTTCTTTGCTTTTTTTTTTTCAAAAAAATTCCTCCTATTCTCTTTTCGTAATCATTATAAGACAAAGATTCTTCTTGTAATGATAATATTAATTTATAAAACATTTGGCTCTTCTATAAATAATTTTTTTAAGTAACTATTATAAGATTATGAAGCATTATTTGTTATATATTCTATATTATTATAATAATTCCAATATTCGATTTTATAGCTTTTCAAATAGTTTTTTCCAAAGAAATATAAAAATTACAAAAAATGGACATGATTATGTTCATGGAATTCACTTTTAATTTTATCATAAATATCATTTTTATATTTAAAGTTTATAATAGGAAAGTTCGAAATATATTTACAATAAATATACAAATCGTTATTATTTTCCATTTCATTAAAACATAATTTATTTTTATTTTTTTTAATGTGTGAAAAAACAATATCTAATATTTATATTAGGAAAAACTTTTTTTGCAGTATTAGATATTCATATTTTAAAATCACAATGAAAATTTTTTTGTACATTTAAAATATTATAATATTTACTTGAATTTTTTTTTTTTTTATTTTTTTCTAATAGTATTTCATAAGTTGTTTGCTCTTTATTTTGTAATATAGAAAAAGAAGTAATGTAAAAATAATTCAATTCTTTAAAATAAGTTCTTTTAATGGAAATTTGATAACTAAATTTTGGAGCTACAGACAACATTCCATCTGCATATATTAAGATTAGAGTAGAGATTGAAAAATTATTATATTTGAAATTTTGAATATTACAAACTTTCATATCTTTATTCATCTAGGATTTCATTAAAAGTTTTTACATCAGGAGGAAGTTGCTTATTTATTTTTTTTTTGATATTTTGGATTCAATTGTATTATATTCAGATCATATAAATCCCATTTCTTGAGAAATTTTATTAAACGTACATTTTTGTGTTATATCAAAAGGAACTGAACTTTTTCTAATTTCTTCTTTAAATTCTTTAAATTTATGTTTCGCTATTGATATAAATATATCAAATTCTTTTTCGAGATGATTATGTAAACTTACATATTTTAGGATCTCTTTTTTATTGTTTAAAATAATGAAAGATTTTCATTTATATGATGTTTTATATTCAGAACATCTTTATATTTTTGAATCTAGTACGTTTCGCAATCGTGCATTTCACAATGTGAAATATTTTTGTATGTGGCTTGTTTTTTATATAATTAAATAAATAATAATTAAATAAATAATAATTAAATAATTAATAAATATTCTTTTTTTTATATATATAATTTATTAATATTCAATTATAAAAATAATTTTTTATAATTCTTTTTTAATAGAATATATTATTATTTCTTTTGAAATAGTTATTTAATAATATATTTAATTGAAAAAAAAATCTTATTATTTCTTTAAAATAATAATTATTTATATATTTATTTATGATTATATAGAATATCTTAAAAATGTATGACTTTATTTTAAAAATATTATACGCCACATTGTAAAATGCAAGATTGCAAAATGCACAATCCCCATATTTTTGAATTATCTTTTTTTGTTTTTGAAAATTTATATATATATATATATATTTTTTATATATAATAATTTGTTCTTTTCCTTGATTTATTTTACTTATTTCAATTTTTGGATTTTTTTCCATTTTTTGGTTAAAAATAAAATATATGTAATTTTTTATTATTTATTTTTATATATTTTATTCATTTTTTTTTTTTTTTTAATATTACAGTGATAAATAATGTATGTGATATGAGAAAATTTTTTGCTTAAAAAAAAAAAATTAACCCTTTATATTTATTTCTATTTCTATTACTATTTATTTATCAATTTACAACTATCTAAAAAAATAAAAACAAAAATGTGGTGTATTAAATGGGAATGGGGAATTTCTCTAAGTTGCATTTCGCCAAATTGAAATTATTAAATAAATAAATAAATAAAATTAAATATTATTAATATTGATTTATTTATATTAATAAGTAAATATTTAAATATTAAAATATATTTTTATAATTAAATATTATAAATAATTATTTTATTACTATTTTACAAAATATTAAAAAATATCTTTAATTAATTATTAAATATAATAAAAACAAGCTTAAAAAAATTATTTTGAATTTTTATTTATTTATTTATTCATTTATTTATATCAATATGCCACTTGGGGAAATGTCACTTGAGGAAATGCAACTCTCCCCATTAAATTACGAATTAAAATTTAATTTATTATCCTTCTGAAATGCAAACACTCTGAAATAAAGAATGATTTTTTTATATTTTTAAAATATATAATCCTTTTTAAATTTTAAATATATTTTTAATTTTAAATACTTTTTATTGATTTCAAAAAAAATTTTTTTTTTTTATTTTATTTCGTTTTATTTCATTATTTTTTTTTTTTTTAAAATAAATATAAAAAAGATAATAAAAAATCTTTAGCCCTTATTTAACATTATTTATTAAAAATTATTTATTTATTTACTTATTGATTTATTGAAAAGCACACATTTTCCGAAATATAACTTCTAGTACACCCTTGAGCCGGGTAATATTCAATATATATAGGTCACCACAAGTATATATAATGTATTGCAATACCTATTCAGCTTTGAATCTCATTTCTTAATATCTATGCAAGGATATTATTAAATGATATTCTTTGTTTAAAACAAATATATTTGAATATTTAATAATAATTTTTAAATATTAAAGTTATATCTTTTAGTCAATAATAATTTTTGAAATAATTTCTTATTCATACATTAATTAATATTCCTATATATATTATTCTATAATACCATAAATAATGAATAATTAAATTCTTCATTATATAATAATATTCTTATTTTATATAACTTTATTATATTATAATATATAGAAGAATATGTATTTTTAACATAAACTTTAGGATGAATAAGAATAATTAAGTTTATGTTATTGTTAATTATATTATATTATAATTAAATATATATATTTGATATTATTTATATATTATTATTTTATTTATTGTTTTATATTTAGTTTATGTATGTAAATAATCCTAGTAATAACTATTCTTCGAGGCCATGTTGGTCCAGTCGGTTAGGACGATACAGGTCACTGTAGAGGGCGGGGTTCGAATCCTCGGCATGGCACCAAATAATCGGATGAGGTTTCTATCCTGGGATATCATGAGACCACACGTGATGTCCATAAGGCTTTCCCTCAAATGATTATTTCACCCATCCCTGATACTACGCTTTGAATTGAAGCATAGACCTTGATGATTGTAAAATTTCCAATCGCCAATGATTACACCCACTAGGGAGGAGTTAATGGTTCCGTTCTGATGCTCGTGGTCATTAGAGATATATGTAGGAACGTTAGGAATGCATCTCCGGGCAGTGTGTAACGACGATTGAGAGCGGCGAAGCTGATACAGTATGCCAATAACTCATCACCTTACAGTTAATTAATAACTGTATGGCCATATGGGAGATGGGTACCCATATGTGCAAGTCTATGTTATTTGTTATAACTATTCTTCGAGTAATTATTAATTATTAGAAGGAGGTTGATTTGGTTAATTTTTCTGATAGAAAATATTAATTTCAATAGAAAATAATATAATTATATTAAGTAAAAATAATAGTACATAAAAGTTCTGTATATCACTTAATAGTCACATGTTCATTAATGTGGCTTATATCAAGTCAAGATTAATGAATAGTCATGTTCCTCTTTAACTAGATTTGTTAGTATATGTAATGTATTATGATATTCTTTGCTCATCCTAAGTATTCAGAGGCCTAAGTGTAGTCCGAAATAATATGTAAATCATACTTATCATTGCGAGTGAACTTCAAACTTCATTTATAGGGAAAACATGAGATATAGAAATAGTATCCCATATAAATTAAGATAGCATGGCAAGGTCAATCCAGAAACCTTATGTGTGTTAGTCCCCGAGTACTAACCACCAGGATAAAAATTAGAAAGACTAATCCGTGAAGAATAAGGAATTTAGGTCTTATAATTTTGTCAACTTTATTAATATATTTTATGATAAAAGAGTTACTAACAATAAATCATTCTAAATTAAATGTTATTATATTAATATAATACGGCTTACATATTATAATATATATTACTTTTATTAAATTAATCTCGTAATTACATATTATAACGTCAGGGTGTCGGAACTTTTATCACAATTAAAAATTCCAATCTATATTTCTTGATATAATATTGTGTCCGGAAAACAATTCCTTTGTTAATAATCTTTTTAAGAGTTAGGAATTTAGAGTTTATAATTATGTCAAATGTAATAATTCATTGAAAGAGTTACTTGTACGTAATTATAAATTAAATAGTTTTATATTAATATATTATGGCTTAGTTATTTAATTTTATTACATTACATTTTATTACATTAAACTAATATTTAATATTCATTATTTTACTTGTATTGTTATTTATAATATATGTTTATACTATATTTAAAATTTTTTTTATTTAGTATTAAATTTTTTGCCAAGGATTTTTTTTTTTTTTTTTTTTAATAATAAGCAGATTATTTTATAAAATATTTTCTAAAGTTTTTTTTTATATTTTTATTTTTATATTATTTATATATAATATTAAATATATTTATTTCCATTTATATTAATATGTGTATAAATATATTACATAGATATACATAAAATTTTTTCATATATTTAATATATTGAATCATATTAATAAGATTATGATAATTTTTGAGTTATTCTAGTATTTTTTTTTTATTTTTTTTATTTTTAAACACCTTTTTATATTTGAAAGTTTGTTATAATATATTAATATTGATTTTATTTTAAAATTAATTATATAAATATAAGAGAAGAAAAATAAATAACTAAAGACAAACAATATTCAATAATAAAAAAGAAAAGGTGTAGATATTATAATATTATTTATTTATTTATTTTTTTTTTTATATTTACATATTTATTTTTTTAATAAATAAATAAATAAATAAATAAATAAATAAATAAATAAATAAATAAATAAATAAATAAATAAATAAATAAATAAATAAATAAATATATATATATATTTATTTAAAAAAAAAAAAAAAAAAAACATTCGAGAAATTACCAAATTTAAAAATTAATATATAATATTAATATCACAAATTATTAAAATCAAGAAGTATTTATCAGAATAAAAAAAAAAAAAAAAACTAAAAACAAAAACACAAAGTAACAAAATCAAAAACAAAAATAAAAATTTAAAAGTAAATTATAAATAAATTGTTAAAATTCTTTTACAAATCAAAAAAATCAAAAAAGTAAAAAATAAGTATTTTATATAGTTTTTAAACTTTAACATTTGTATATAAACATTTTTAAATCTAAGTAAGTGCATTTTTACATTTTTAAAATAAATTGTACAGGTTAATAAATATTTTGTATGCATAATCTTTAATAAATATATTTATTTTTAATTTTTATTTTTTATATTGATTAATATTTGAATAAATAAATAAATAATAATATTAATGGTAATAATAATAATAATAAAAAAAAAAAAAAAAAAAAAAAAAAAAAAATCACTCAGTAGTATAATATTAAGTTTTATATATATATAAAATTTCGATTAAATTAATTCGAAATGTGTGAATTAATAGTTAAAGTATAAATTATAGATTTTAAATAATGTATTAATTTAAATATTTTTTATGTTTAAATATAAATATTAAATTGTTATTAATAAAATATTATTTTCTTAAATAAGATAGATATAAACTTTAAAATGTATAATATTTAATTAATTACTAAGGACTGAAAAAGAACCAATGAAAGTAAAATAATAGAATATCAATAAATAACTAACTTTTTTTTTTTTTTTTTTTTTTTTTTTTTTTTTTTTATAAATTGAAAAAGAAAAATGAGTAAAAACGAACCAGATTCCCCAAGTAATCCATTTTCTGATTATCATTCTACTAATACACCCATAGAAATAACAAAACCTATTTCAATAAAGGAACGTTCACATTTTTTTGAGCAACAAGCCCAAAATAGTTATCAGAATAACGCTTTAAAATCACCAACTTTAAGATCAACACCATTATCACCAAAAATAAGGCAAAGCCAAACTATTTTTCAACAAGTTAATTCATATAATGAAATAGATAAACGATCTAGTTATATAAGTAGTTCTTTCAAAAATAATACTACAATTCATACAAATGGAATAACGAAAAATATTAAAACAGATGATATAGACAATCCATTTTCTGATTCAAATAAAATTGTACCATCACCTTCCGATGAAATAAACCCAGTATCAAATAGTTATTTAAATTCAAATTCTATTCGAAGAGGCAATATGAATAAATCAGTGTCACCATTAGTTCCAAATAAACCATTGGCTCTTAGAACTTCTCCTAGATTTTCTCCAACATTAAATCCTACAGGTTTATCAGTTAGTCCTACCAATAAACGTGTAAATGATGTTGAACCACAATCTGTTGGCTTATCTAATGATTTTAAGAAACTTCATTTAAATATTGCTAAAAATAATGATGTTGCAATTTCAAATCCATTTTCACCTGTGGATGTATCTCCATCACCCATGAATGAAGATGAATTGGGATCCGGTATGTCACCATTGATTAAAAATGATGATAAAAAGCATGATAAGCATAAAAAACATGAATCTCATAAAGATAAAAAGCGAATTTCACTTAGAGCAAGTCATTTTAAACATAATAAAGATAAAAGTACATCAAAGTTTGCATCTATTTCAAATTATGAAGAGCAATCACAGGAATCAACTAATAGTAATACTAATTATCTTTCATCTAATTATACTTTGTCTCCAAAGGATATACAATCAAGTCAAATATATGCTAATTCGACTTCAAGACCTGTTCCAATTCCAAAGGCATCGACAGTATCAGGTAGTACTTCACATTCATTCCGTCAAAGTTTGCAAATGCCAATATTGGAACCTTCTCCTGCTTCAAAATTAAGAGCTTCAAATATACAACATTCTTCGACTACTCTTCAAGCACAACAACCACCACCAATTCCAGAACGACCAAATCTTCATAATAAACAACTTGATGGTATTTATGCTAACAATACTATTTCTGATTATTATTCAAGTAATACTCAGCATGATAAAATTCTTCCAAGTAATACTGTTTCTAGTCATTATCCCGCTGGTGAAAAAATAGCTTCTAGACGTGCTGTTATTAAAATCGATACAACTAAATCTAATAGAGCATGCCCAACAGCTGATGGATATAATAAAATAGAATTACCAAAGCATCCTAAATGTATAGCTTTTTGTGGACAATATTTATATGCTGGTGTTTCGAATCTTTCTGTTTATAATACAAAGACAGGTATGCCAAGTAATATTGTTGCTATAGATGAAAAAATTAAAATAACTAGTATTTTGCTTGTTCCTGGACAATATTTAGTTGATGAAGGAAATATTGTTTGGGCTGGTACAGATAAAGGTGCTATTTATGAAATTGATATCAATACTTCTCGTATAAAATACACTCGTAATATTTCTAATTATTCTATTATTGGTATATTTTATAGTGGTAATAAAATTTGGGTTGTTTCAGAAAAATCTGTTGCTATTTGGACTAGAAATGAAACCGATAATAGTTTCAAATTAAGTGATTCACCAATTACTGAACATAGTCTTGCTGATATATCTGAATTTGATAATGCCTATATATTGGAAGAAAAACTTTGGCTTTGTAGTCAAAAGGTAATAACTGTTTTAGGTCCATATCCACATTTTGTAAACAAGAAATCAGTCAATTTAAAAGTATTGATGGGAAGGATTACATGTATTTCGGAAGCTGGATTAAATTCTGGTGAACTATATACTGGTCATGATGATGGTAAAATTACAATCTGGGATATTGATAATGTTGTTGCTAAAGAAGTATTTAGTGTATCCTATTATAATATTACTTCAATTCTGACAGTTAATGATAAACATGTTTGGGTTGGGTTATCAACAGGAAAAATATGTGTTTTTGATTCTTCAGTTAAACCATGGAAAAAAATTAAGGATTTCGAAGCACATTTCCATTCTGGTGTCGTCCAGTTAACTCGTGATCCATTCTATCCATATGCTTTAGTTCCACCATATACATCAGTAGCAAATTCTGCACTTTCTGTAGTTTCCAGTTTATCAGAAGATGGTGAAGTTCATTTTTGGGATGCTTTCTTATCTGAAGATTATATTAGTAAGTATATAATATATTAAATAATGTATTTTATTAATAATATATATTAACTTTATTAATTCTTAAAAATTAAATTATATATATTTATTATTTACAATATTTTATAATAAATTAAATGTATGAAATAATTTATTCTAAATATATTATTTAATTATTTAAAAAGATTCTTTAATAAAAGATCAAGAAACATATTATTCAGAAAGATCAGATATTACTTTATTTGTAACTACTTATAATTGTGATTCAACAAAACCGCAAGAATTATTGAGTGATGAATTCAACAAAAAATTCTTTGATAATTGGTTTAAAGTTTTAGATTCTCCGGATATAATTGTTGTTGGTTTACAAGAAATTGTTGATCTTGAAAGGTATTTTATATATATATATATACTTTATATACTTTATGATATATTTATTTTATGTTATCATTTAATTATATGAAACTAATATATTATTTTTGTTTTTATTGTAATTTAATTAAATTAATATATTACTTTATTAATATGAAATTAATGCATTATTGTTATTTATATAAAATTAATATAAATTATTATTCAAATAAAATAGTAAAGCAGTTAATGCAAGTAAGTAAATAAGTATATTAAAATATATTAAATTAATAATTTAAATTTATTATATATCGTCAAAGTTATATATTAAGTATTAAATATTAAATATCAAATATTATATTTATATATTTAATCTTAATCTATTTTAGAATCCTTCTTTAAGAAAGCAAAAAAAAAGAGTAAGAAAGATAAGTTAGATAATAGACAACAAATCTGGGTTGATGCTATAAAAAATAATTTGTTAAATTCTCAAAATGAACAATATGAAAATATAAGTTGTACTCAGATGGTTGGTCTTTTCTTAGCGGTATTTGTTAAACCAAGTTTAAATAATCGTATTTCATGTTTAAATGTAGATACAGTAGAAACTGGATTAAAAGGTTATCATGGTAACAAGGTAAAAACAAACAAACATATAAATAATAATATATATATGATGATAATATTTATTTTTATTAATTTAATATTATTTGATTATTAATTTTTTTTTTTTTTTTTTTTTTTTCATAATATTAATATTTATATTTATAATAAATTAAATTCGAAAAAATTATTATTAATTTTAACAATAAAAATAAAGGGTTCAATTGCTTTAAGAATGTTAATTGATGATTCGTCTGTATGTATTATTAATACACATTTAGCTGCACATCAAGATCAAGTTGTAGCAAGAAATAATGATGTTGTAACTATTATGAATGAGACTAAATTTCCACCACATGATAAACCATGTTGTTATGTTAATGGTGGTGATGGTTCACAAATTATGGATTATGAAAATGTTTTCTGGTTTGGTAATTGTTAATTTAATGAAATTTTTAAATTATTATTTATAGATAAAAATTAATATTTAAAATTTAATCAATAAATATAAATAAAAATATTTATTATATTATAATATATTTATATAATATAAATTTAAATTTAAAATTAAAGGTGATATGAATTACAGAATTGATCCAATCAATAATTTGACTAGAGATGATATTATTAAAATGGCAAATGAAAAAAGATTTGATGAATTAATTAAAATGGATCAATTCCATAATATTCATTCTACTGATACTGGTTTTCCACTTTATCCTTTAACCGAAGGAAAAATTAACTTTGCTCCAACGTTCAAATATGATATTGGTTATAACCAATATGATACATCGGAAAAACAAAGAATACCTTCATGGTGTGATAGAGTAAGTTTTATATTGTGTTAATATATATTTATTGAATAGTATAATATGATAAAGTAAAATTTAATTTAATTTATTAAATTAAATTTTACTTTATCAAAATTATCATATTTTGTATTAAATATTAAATATTAAAATATTAAAATATAAAACTTCATAATTAATTTTAATAAATGAATAATATAGATTTTATATCGTGGTACAGTACAGCAATTGAATTATCAAAGACATGAATGTACTGCTTCTGATCATCGTCCTGTTAGTAGTTCATTTAGAATTTCAATAAAAAAAATGAATTTAAATAAATATCAACAGGTATATATAAATGATTATATATTTATTATTAAGTTATAGTAATACATATATATTATTATAATTAAATATCTGAATGTTTAATAATATTAATATATATATATTTTTAATTTTTTAAAAGATTAAGAACCTTTGTTATGAACCATGTAGTAAATATCTTGAAAATATGGTAAATGGAGAAAAAATAAGATGGATTATGAGGAAAGCAAAATATAATTATGAGCAATCACAAGTTTTACTTCAAAGTTATAATTATAATATTGATTTACTTATAGAAAGCAGAGCTATTGATTCGATTTAAAAAAAAAAAAAAAAAAAAAAAAAAAAAAATTATTAATAATCAAATGTTATATTAATATAAAATGTTAATTATCTATATTATATTATTATATATAGATAATATATTTAATAAATAACAAAATTTTAAAAAGCAAAAACAAAAATCTAAATATATCAAAATAATGTTACATAAATAAATAGATTTTTTTTTCTATACTATCATTATATTTTATTTAATTAAAATAAATCATTTAATATGTTTCATAATTATAAAAATCGAAATAATAAATGAAAATGAAATTTAAGAACAAAATAATCAATAAAAATAAAAATCAAAATCAAAATCAAAAAAAAAAAAAAAAAAAAAAAAAACAAGTATTCAAGCAAATAAAATAAAAACAAAACCCATGGTAATTTATAAAACCAAAAATAAATTAAATTTATTATGTATTTTATAATATGCATTTTCATATTTTAAATATATATGTATTTTTATTAAAAAAAAAAAAATATTAATTTTTAATTTGTTAATTTTTTTAAATATCATTTTAAGAAATAATATTTATTTTTTTTTTATATATTTTTATTTTATTTTTTCTTCAATTTTTTTTTCATTTTTTAATTTCTTTTTCAAACTTATAGAAAATATAAAAATTATTATTTTTTACATAATAGTTATTTTATGATATCATATATCATAATATATTTGTATAATTTTTATTTATTTTCTTATTATAATAAAATAATTATTATGTAAATTGAATAATGCAAATAAAAATAAATAAAAAAAAACAAATAAATAAATAAATAAATAAAATAAAATAAAAATCTTATAAAAAATATATATCTATTCTTTTATTTGATAATTTTTTTTTTTTTTTATAATATTATAATATACAATTTAAATAATAAATATATAAAATAAATAAATATATAAAATAAATAAATAAATAAATAAATAAATAAATAAATAAATAAATAAATAAATAAATAAATAAATAAATAAATAAATAAATAAATAAATAAATAAATAAATAAATAAATAATAATATATTTAACTAATAACAATAAAAATATTTTTTTATTATTATTATTATTTAATAAATAAACATTTTAATAAATATTATTTATTATCTTTTATTAAGTATTTCCATAAAAAAATAGAATTGAATTTATTTTAAAACTATATATTTGTTTTATCAATAATTTTTTTTTTTATTATTTTTTAAATCTTTATCTATCTTCTTTATATATATATATAGTTAATTATTGTTACTATTATTTTTTTTTTTTTGAATAATTTTTATTATATAATAAAATGAACGAGGAAAATTCACCAATGAACATCTTAGCAAGAGCTCAAATTGTAATTGCATTTTATTTATCGACTTATTATTTCAATTAATAATTATAATTTTTATTTATTTATTTATCAATTTATTATTTCAAATATTGATAATAACTACTATTTATTATATTTAATTATTTTAATATTTTATTTCTTTTATGAAAATAATATTTGTTATATATATATATATATTTATCTTATATTATATTATAACAACAATAATAATAATAATGATAATAATGATAATGATAATAATAATAATAATAACATATATATATATATGTTATTATATATATATATATATTTTTTTGAATATAAAACTTTTTACGTTATATTTTAATCTCGACAATTCGAATATTATTTTTATAAGGCTATTAGTCGTAAAGAATATAAAACTGCCGCTCAAACTTTTACTTTATTAATGGATAAATATCCTCAAATGTCGAAAGCTTTACCATTACTTTCTCGTTGTACATGCTATTTTGAGCTTAAAGAAGTAATAATTTAATTAATTTAAAATTTCAATGGATTATAATTTTATATATATATAAATTTTTACATATTATATATGTAAATAGAAAATTTTATGAATATATATATATATTAGATATTCTTTACTTACAAATTAATAATGAATAAAATTTTTATTAAACAATTTCTAAAATAATAATTATATTAATAACAATAACAACAACAATAATAATTACAATACAAACAATAATAACATAACAACATCACCGATAATAATAATAACAATTATTATAAAAGTTTGAAAAATGTATAGCTGATGCAAAAGAAGTTTTGGCCTTTCCAGATCAACCATTTCCAGAAGGTTAATATTTTTTTTTTACTTATTATTCTTTATTTTTATTTAATTATATTAATTTACAATAAAATTTACAATATTTTAGAATTAGTAAGTGGAAGTGGATGTTACACTACACATTCGGCTGCTAATTTTCATATTGCGAGAGGTATAATATTAATGAAAAATAATATATATATATATATTTTATATTAATATATTAATATATATCATATAAATTTTTAATAATTATTATTTAAACTTAGCCTATAGACAATTAGGTGATGAGGATAGTTTTAATAAATATCAAAAGCAAGCATCTAAAGTTGCTCAAGCAAATGCAATGGATGTTAGTAAAGCTCAAGATATTAGAATGGAAGGTAATAAATTTTTTGAAATGGGTGATACAGAAAAAGCAATGGAAAAATATAAAGAGGCTCTTAAAATCGATCCAACTAGTGAAATTATATGTGGTAATATCTGTACTATTCATTATAAAAATAATGAAATGGATGAAGCAGAGTTTTATGCAAATGAATGTATCAGATTAAATCCAGATTGGCCGAAGGGTTATTTTAAGAAGGGTAAATAATATTATATTATATTATATATTATTAAAAATTTTGTATACCTTTATAAATATTTTATATATATGTATCTATAATTATTTATTTTTAATTAACATATTATATATACATTTTATTTATCTTTTAAAAAAGGTATGGTATTATTAAAAAAAGGCGAATATTTGGATTCTATGAATTGTTTTATTAAAGGTCTTGAATTAGCTCCAGATGATGTTGAAATGAAAAAATTATATATGAAAACTTCGGAATTGTGTCAAAATGGTCCAAAAGCAGGTGGTTTTAATAAAAGAGTTATGGGTATATTAATGGAAGTTCAAAGTCGTTCATGGGTAAATACATTAATATATAAATAAGAATTTTAATTTAAATATAATTGTTACATTAAAAAAAAAAAAAAAATTATTTAATAATTTTACTATTCTAATAGGATGTTTTAACATGGTATATTGAAAATTTCAAAAGTATTACCTTTATTCCATATAATGAATATAAAGATAAATTTATTGAACAATTTGATAAGATTGATTTTAAAAAATCAGTCGAAAATGCAGTTAAAACAAAGTACTCTGATTATAAGATGAATACTAATCTAAAAGAATTTTTATCATCAAAGGTAAATATTATTTATTTATTTATTTATAATAAATAATAAATAATAAATAATAAATAGTAAATAGTAAATAATAAATATTAATAAACGATATAGAGAAAAATAAATAAATAAATAATAAATAATAAATAATAAATAGTATTAATAATAAATAGTATTAATAATTAATAATACTAATAAAATATTAAATATTATTTTATATTTATGTTAATAAATGTCATATGTAATATTTAAACAATTTAGGATGATAATTATGAAGCTATATATAAAAAAGAACATAGTGAAAATAAAGAAATGACTGTTTATGACTATGTTTTAAAATCTGATACTTTAATTTCATTTTCATATTTCTTGACACTAGTTAAATTGGCTTATCCAGATATAAATGATTGGAATTTAGTCATTACTTTTTCATATCCAGAGAACCCAAGAGATGTTTCTGGTATACCAAATAATCCAATTTATGGAGCATTTATATCTAAAGAAGAAAAATTAATTATTGATGTTTATTCTGAAACTACAAATATCTTTGGTGGCCTTCAGTCTTTTAAAGATCTCATGAGAATGAATATTGAGCAACAAAAAAATATATATGAACAAAGTAAAAAAGATAATGTTGTTAATATGAGTCAAGTCGTTACTTTATATACTTTTGACAAAGAATACTTATATAATGAATTTTTAGAAAGCTATATGGAAGGTGAAAAAATACAATATGAACTTAAACATAAAATAAATAGCAATAAACTAAAATCGAAGCCAAAACAAAACCAGAAATCTAGTTCAAAAACAACTTTATCCAATTCATCATCATCTTCTAGCATTGATCTTGATAAAGAAATGACCTCATTAGATGATAATAATAAAGATAAAAATGATGTTGGTCAAAATAATAATCAAAGTGATAATAAACTTAAAAAGAGAAATGTTAAGAAAAGAAAGGAAATAAAGGTTGAACCTATTCCATTAAATCCAAATAAAAACAAAAAACCAGATAGTGAATTTAAACGGAAGTTTAAAGCTATTCAAAAAACTCGTGCCTACCGTGTTATAGAAAATAGTCTTCTTTTCTTTATTATTTTCTTCATAGTAAGAAATTATTCTGCTCTTTTAAGTTTTATCTATGGAAATACATTTAAATTAGTTCGTGATGCATTTAAAACATTAAATGAATAAATTATATTTGTAAAGAAATAAAAAAAAAAAAAAAAAAAAATACTAAAATAAAAATAAAAATATAATAGAAATAAAAATAATAAAACTAAAATTAGATAAATAAAATAAGATAAAATAAAAATAAAATAAAATAAAATAAAATAAAATTAAAATTAAAATTAAATAAAATAAGAATTAAAAAGATTAAAAAGTAATAATAAATAACATAATAGTAATAGATATCTTTATGATTATAAGGTTTTATATTATATAGACTTAATTTTTATTTTAAACAATCAATCATTTAAATACTAATCTAATTGATTTGAAGTTAGAAAAAATATTAAATAATTTTATTTTTATTTTTATTACATAAATAAAAGATTATTATTATAAAAAATTGTACTAATTCAATAAATTTATTATATCAATATTATTATTACAAAATGCTACTTAAATATGTGTTAATAAATTTTTTTTTTTTTATTTAAATATAATTCTTCTTTTTATTATTATCATTGTTTCTATTTATTCTAACTTGATTTATTAATTTTCATATAATTGTTTCATAAATAAAATTAAAGAATTATAAAATAGATAGAAATAAATAGATCAATTTTAATTAAATAAATGTTTATTTCTGTTAAAAATAAAGTTTAACTTTGTATTTTTTATTAAATTATTTTTAATTAATAGTTGAAGTAAATAAGTAAAATCTGTGGCTTATTTTATCAGAATTGTATGTAAATGTTTTATTTTTATTTTATAAATTACATTTTAATTAAATTAAAACATAACACATTTAATCAAAAATCACTCTTTAATAAATAAATAAAATAAAAGTATATTAATAAGAAATAAAATATATAAATTCTTTATATATATATAAAAAAAAAAATAAAAAAAAATAAATAAATAAATAAATAATATTATAATATCTACACCTTTTCTTTTTTATTATTGAATATTGTTTGTCTTTAGTTTTTTATTTTTCTTCTCTTATATTTATATAATTAATTTTAAAATAAAATCAATATTAATATATTATAACAAACTTTCAAATATAAATTTATATATATATATATTTAAACTAATAATTTCAAAACTTCATACACATATATTTTATATAAATTTTTTTTTATAAAAATAAGTACATTGACATTATATATTCAATATTATATAGAATATATATTTTAAATTAAAATTATTAGTACGTTTTTTTTTTTATACTAAATTTGGCAAAAGTTTTTTTTTTTTTTTTGTATATTATAAATAATATAATATATATCTAATTAATTATAAATCTTTATGAATACATACATATAAATAATTCTATTTAATATATTTTTTTTTCGAATTAAATTTTTAATTAAAGAATTATTTTTTTTTATAACCATTATAATTTAAAAAGTTTTTTTCTTTATTAAATAAGAATTGACTCATTGAAGTAATTTTTTTTTTTTATCCTTTTTAAAAATATAATATATTGAGTGTATAGAGTATTAAGATAAAATGTATTAAATTAAAGGAAAATGTACCACTTTTTATTTAATTCGCAAATGAATAATATAAAAAAAAATAGAAAAATAGCTTTATCAAAATTGAAATTATGTTTATTTAATAAAGAGATTTGAATTTATATTATTTCTTTATATATGTTTTTTGGGGGGATAAATATAAAGTAAAATATAATTATTAGTTATATACATATAAATATTTCACTTTCAATTTAATTCAAAATTTTGAAATAGAATTATTTCAGAAAAAAAAAATATGAACATTAATTAAATTTCAGTAAAATTTAAATATTATTAATAATAAAAGAACTATAAAATCAAAAACTTTTTTTTTTTTTTTTTTTTTTTTTTGAAAAAAGAAATATATTGTTTAAAATTTTTTTTATTTTTTATTTTTTTTTTAAAAAAAAATAAATAAATAAAGTAAAAAAAAAAGTTATTATATTCATCCAATTTATATTTCACATTTATATCTTATTAGATTTTATTAATAATATTTATCTTTAAATATGATTTCCAATTTTTATATATGTATTTAATTAAATAATTAGATTTTAAATAATAAATATAAACAACATGGACGTTTCATTTGAAAATGTTAAACATTTTATTACTTTAGCTGATTTCACTCCAAAACAAGTTTTATGGTTAATTAAACGTTCCATGGAAATCAAGAGTGAATTGAAGAAAGGAAATAAGCTTCCACAATATTTTAGTGGAAAGACTTTAGGTATGTTCTTCACAAAGAGATCCACTAGAACTAGAGTATCTTCTGAATCAGGATGGGCTTGTTATGGTGGTCATCCAATGTTTTTAGGTAAGGATGATATTCAAGTTGGTGGTGGTGAACCATGGAAGGATACCTCTATTGTTGTTAGTTCAATGGTTGATTGTATCCTTGCTCGTCTTGGTGGCCATGAAGAAATTGAAGTAAGTTTCATAAAAATTATATCAGTTCATAAAAATATTATTATATATTTATTTATTTGAATTAATATTCAGAAGATTATTATATAAAATAGCTAACATTTATAATTAATTTATAAAAAGGTTTTATCTAAATATTCCTCAGTTCCAGTTATTAATGCTTTAACTGCTAAATTCCACCCACTTCAAATTCTTGCTGATATTGTTACTATGTATGAACATTTCATGCCAAATTATCAATCTATTCCAAGTGGAGATCTTCCACTTCCAATGTTCAAGAATTTCAAGGTTGCTTGGGTTGGTGATGCTAATAATATTATTAATTCAATGTTAGTCACTCTTCCAAGAATTGGTATTGATTTAGCTGTTGCTACTCCACCACAATATCAAATTTTAGATGATGTTGCAAAATTCGCTAATGAAAATAGTAAAGCAACTAATCCAAATTATGGTTCTGTGTCTTATACTCATGATCCAAAGGTTGCTGTTAAAGATGCTGATGTAATTGTTACCGATACTTGGATTAGTATGGGTCAAGAAAGTGAGAAAGAAAGACGTATTAAAGAATTTGCTGGTTATCAAGTTACCGAAAAATTAGCTAAAGAAAGTGGTGCAAAGCCAAATTGGAAATTCATGCACTGTCTTCCAAGAAAACAACATGAAGTTGATGATGAAGTAAATTATTAAATATATTACTATATATAATTTTCATAATTATTTGAATATTTTTTATTAATAACATATATATATTTAAATTAATGTATGTCATATTATTATTATTATTATTATTATTATTATTATTATTATTATTATTATTATTATTATTATTATTATTATTTATAAAATAAAAAAAAAAAAAGGTTTTTTATAATCCAGAAAGATCTATTGTTTTCCCAGAAGCCGAAAATCGTAAATATACTGTTATGGCTGTATTTGAAATGTTAATGGTCAATGCTAAAAATTAAATATAAAGAATTTGAATAATCAAAGAAAAAAAATTATAATGAAAATAATATATATATATATATATATAAAATAAAATAAAATAAAAAAAAAAAAAAAAAAAAAAAAAAAAAAAACATTTGAAGAATATATTAAAAATATTTTCTCACACTCTTTCAAATACAATATATATGTAATTATTGAAAATTTTTATAATACTATGCTTTTTCATTAATGAAATATCATCAAAGCATTAAGAAAATTTAATAATAATAAAAAAAAAAATAAAAAAAAATTACACATTAAAAAAAATATATGTTATATATTTACAATTACTTGATTCTTCTATATAAATGTTTTAAATAACAATATTTTTTAATAATTTATAATTTTATATATATATATATATAATTCGCATCGTCATTTTTTATTATGCATTAATAAAATTATACATTTCTAGTTAATATTATTTTTTTATTTATTTATTTATTTATTTATTTATTTATTTATTTATTTATTGTTATTTTGAATAAATATATATATATAATTTTTATTATTTATTATTATTATTTTGTAAATATAATTTTTTTAAATTCTTTTATTTCATAATAAAATTTACTCAATTAAATATTTTTCAGCCCATTCTTGAACACGAGTATTATCACGCTTAATCCAAGCATTTTGTTCTTTTAAACGTTCAATAATTTGATCGATTGGTCTTCTAATTATATCTAACCTAGAACCCTTTTCAGCAACCCAAGCTTCAATTTCTTTAATATGTTCAGAATCATTTAAACCGTTAGTACAAAGTTTACTAATAGAACCTAAAATACTACCAGAAGTCTTATATCTTTTTTCAAAGGTTGGCCAGTTTTTAACCATCCATTTCCAAGCGGCTGGACGAGCTTCCTTAATATTCGGATTATCAATAGTCAAATTAGCAATACAATACATAATATCTTGTAAACGAATTAATTCAGTGTTTAAAGCAAGATCAAAAGTACGTTTAATTAATTTTGGATCCTTAGCAGCACCAAGGGACTGTAATGCCATAAGGCATTGATCAGCAATTTCATTTGTTTGGTAAATATGGAATATATCATTATAGAATTTTTCAGCCTTTTCACCAGTAGTATTACTTAATGCAAGAATATAAGCAAGCTTACGAAGGTTTGGATCAAGAGCATTGCTATCACCCTTAATGTATAATTCTAATCTTCTAATGATTTCATTAATAACTTTTTTATCTCCGTAAATACCAGCGGCTCTAATAACTAAAGTTCTAGTCATAACCTCAATGTAACTTTCATTTGGTGAATAATCAAAACCGTACTTTTCAGCAAGTGGAGAGAAAATCTTAAGTATAAACTTCTTTAAGGCTTCTAATAATTTACCATCTTGGTTGTACCAAACAGATTTTAAATCATTAACCTTAGTAAAAATTTGAGATAAAACATTATAATCTGTTTCCTTTTCAAAGTATTTTAATAATTCAAGAGCATTGTCTGTATGTTCAGTACCATTTTTAGCAAGAGCAAAAATATCAGTAATAATACCAATACGGTCACTTACACCAATAACTTCCTTTGATTTATCTTCTAATCCAATCTTTATCATTTCACCAATAGTTTTCAAAAATTTTTCTGGATACTTAACACGATACATTCCAGTTTCATTATAATTCAATTTAATAAATTTATTATTACCTTTTGGATATGGAATAGTAATTGTTTGCTCCTTATCAGTTAAGATATTTTCTAATGGTTTGTTTGGCGAAGCATGAGTAGTAATTCCTAACGGAATCCACCATGTAGCATACTTTGCTTCTTCTTCTGGAGTAGTATTACCAGATGAAAGGAAACGACTTTGAGATAATGAAAGAGTAATATCATTATTACTTTCTTTGTAGTCTTTAATAGTAACAACTGGGTAACTATAATTATATAAATGAATATATATATAATTTAAATTAAGAATTATTATTATTTAAATTAACATATAAGTCTTAGATCCATATATCTTTATATATATTATCAATTATAAAAAAAAAAAAAAAAAATAGTTTAATTAATAATTATTAAAATTTAAAAATATTTACCCAACATCCTTAATCCATGAGCCCATTAAAGATTCAACATCAATTCCACTAGATTCACTTAACGCCTTCCATAAATCACTAGTTTCAGTATTACCATACATGTGACGTTTTAAGTAAATACGAATACCATCCATAAACTTTTGTTCACCAAGACATGCATTAAGCATTCTAATAATAGTAGCACCTTTTTCGTAACTTTAAATATTAATTTATTAATATTTTATTTTATAATAAAAAAAGAAAATAAAAAAAAGAAAAGATAAATATTTTTTTAGTAATTTTCTTGAAATAAAATAAAATATTTTAAAACTAATAAAACATTTAAATAAATTATTTTTATGTACATTAGTCATTAATTTATAAATTTTATTAAAAAATTTTTTATTCTAAATTTTAATAAATTTAAATGTACTCAATAAAATTAAATAAATATTTTTGTATTTTTACCTAATTTGATCAAAAATTTGATCAACTTCAATAGCTTTATTAATTTCAACTTGAATTGGATGAGAATTACGAAGCCCATCTAAATTCAAAGCACTTTGGAATTCATCAACAACGAAAGAAGTAAATATTTTCCATTCTGGATTAAGATGATCAGTAGCTAAGGTTCCAACAAATGTAGCAAAACCTTCATTAAGCCATAAATCACTCCACCAGTCAATAGTAACTAAATTACCGAACCACTATAATGGATTTCATTTTTATTATTAAAAAAAAAAAAAAAAAAAAAAAAAAAAAAAAAAAAAAATATATATTAATTATTCTTATTAAATAATAATTTAAATCACATATTAAAATAATATTTACTTGGTGAGCAAGTTCATGAGCAACAGTAGTACAAACACGTGCCTTACTAGCAGCTGAACTTTTCTTTTCATCAAAAAGTAAAGCAACTGTACGGAAAGTAACTAAACCCCAATTTTCCATAGCACCAGCTTCAAAATCAGGTATAGCAACTAAATCCATCTTTTATTATTATTATTATTATTATTATTATTATTATTATTATTATTATTAATTTAATTTTAAATTAATTAATTTAATAAAAAATAAAAAATATTATGCATACTTTTGGAAGTGGATATGGAATATTGAAGTATTCAGAGAAGTATTCAAGAACACGAGCAGTAACTTCAGCGGAATATTTACCTTGAGAAGATTCACCCTTTAAAGTATATACTCTAACCTTAATAGGTTTAGCATCAGCAGGTGCAACTGGATTAGATATAGTTTCTACATAATCTAATTCACCAACAATATAAGCCACAAGCTATTAGAAATTGTATTTAAAAAAAATAAAATTAACATAAATTCATTTAATACCATATTAAATTTAATTTTTTTTTTTTTATACCTACATAAGTACTCATAATTGGAGTGGTATCAAAAGTAACATCTTTGTATTCTTTACCATCAATAATAACTTTTTCCTCCTTTATGATTGGCATATTAGAAAGAGTTGTCTTTTCGACTTCAGCTCTTAATTTTATATCAAAAGTAGACTTTATAGATGGTTCATCCCAACATGGGAAAGAACGACGAGCGTAAACGGATTCAAATTGAGTAACTGCCATATATTTTCTTATTTATTATAAATATTTTCAAATAATGATATAAATTAGAATATTTGTTTTAATTATTAAAAAAATATCTTATATCATAATATTTATATATATAAATTTACCATTTTAAAAATAATATTACTTACTTTTTACCATTACTATCAGTATATTCACTTCTATAGAAACCATCCATTTCATTATTTAAATTACCAGTAAATTTAATAGATAATTTTACTTTTGATCCTTTCTTAATAGTTTTAGCAAAAGTTAATTTTAAAGTTTGAGCAGTAGAATCTAATTCAATATTTTTGGCATCTTGTCTATATTCATTTATGTAGAAGTAATAAATTTAATTAAATAAATATTAATAAAAATAAAATAAAATAACCATCAAAAAGAAATTTACTTTTCCATAGTAGCAACATCAATAAGAGATGCTGAATGAATAGTCATATCAAATGCATTAGCAGTAATGACGGTGGAATCCTTATTAACATTTAAGCTACAATACATTATTTAAAAAAAAAAAAAAAAAAAAAAAAAAAAAAAAAAAAAAAAAAAAAAACAGAATTTCATAATAAATTTTAATTTAATTAAAAAACTTATCAAATTTCTAAATTAATATTTCATTTAAAATCAATTATTATTTATAAATAATAATAATAATATAAATATATTTTTATATAATATTATATTAATAATATTTTTATCTTTTTTTCATTTTCAATATTAACATGATAAAAAAAAAAAAAATAATAATAATAATAATAATAATAATAAAAATTATTACTCAATATCAACATTTCCTTCAAATGTAAATTTTTCTAAATCTGGAAATAAGAAAATACTATAATGCGTGGGTCTTACATTTGTAGGTAATAATTCCCTCTTTCTTTTATCTATTTTGCTTACTATTATTTTTTAAAATATAATTATTATATTTTAATTTAGATTTTTTTAGTACTTATATTTAAGATAAAAAAAATATAATTATATTTTTGTTCTATAAAATGAAAGAAAATATAATATTTATTAAAAATTTTTCAAAATTTTTTCAAAACAAAAATATCTTAAATATATTAAAAATTAATTAAAAATATAAAATTTTAAAACTTAATATTTTATAAGATATTTTTATCTTCTAATTTTTAGTTGTACAAAAAATTAAAAATGTAGTATGTTTAATAAATTTTTACAATTATTTCAATAAAAAAAAGTATTTTGTATTATTAAATTAAATAAAACTATTCTTATTATACTAAATCATTAATACTATATTATAATTATTATTGTTATTATTGTTATTATTATTTTTTCATTACTATTGTTATTGTTATTACTTTATTGTTATTATTTTATCATTATTATTATAATATTTTTATTATTACTACAACTTATAATAATAATAATATCAATATTTTATAATTACTTCTATTTTTTTTTATCTTTATTATTACTATAATACTTTAAAGCAAATATTTTTATTTTTGCATTATTAATCATTATTAAATGTATTTAAAATTATTAAAATATATTCTTATAATTATAGTAATATTAATAATTAATAATTTATAATATACATTAATATTAATATTAATTATTAAAATATATTGCATTTTTATAATTTATTTAAAAATAATATAAAAGACTAAAATTGAAAATAATAATAATAATAATAATAATAATAATAATAATAATAATAATAATAATAATAATAAAGAGATAGCATAATATATTTTAAAATTTAAATTTATATATAAAGTTGATGGCAATCAATAAAATAAAATGTTTTATAATTATTTTCAAATATATATATATATAGATTTTTTTTCAAACCTTTACTTGTGATATATCTTTTCCAATTATAATTATTTATATATAAAGGATTAACTTTATTATAAATTAAAGCATCTTTTTTATTAAGAATATTTTCATTATAATTTAAATGTGATTTCAATATTGAATTTCCTTGAAGAATACTATAATTTCTTTTTTTAGATAAATTAAATTTTAATAAAGAAGATTTTACTAATACATTTTCTTTGATAACACTATTAACAGTATTTAATGGTTTTACTGAAATATTTTCTATATTGAAAGCCATTTATCAAAATCTTAATTTTATATTTTTTCAAAAATAAAATTATTTGAATTTGAAAATTTGAATTTCTTTTTATTTATAATATTATTTAATGTTATAAAAATTTAAACAAAAAAAAATGTATAATACATTTATGATTAAATATAAATATTGAATTATTTAAATCATATATTTATATTCTTTATAAATGTAATATATTAAAAATAGTATTATTATTATATATTATTTTTATTTATTATTTCGATTATTTATTTATTTATTTATTTATTTATTTATTTATTTATTTATTTATTTATTTATTTATTTATTTATTTATTCTATCATTAATTTGTTAAAATAATTTTAAAAAAAAATATTAAAATATTAATAAAACTAATAATAATAATAATAATAATAATAATAGTAATACTAATAATAATATAATTATTATCTATAACAAAAATATCAATAATCTTAATTGTTTAAATTTGAATATTTATTTAATTTATATTTAATTTAAAATCATGGATAAACAATGTTCATTCAAAATATGGCATCGAAAGAGAAAAGAATTTATAAAATGTAAATTTCCAATTTGTAAAAATAAATCAAATTTAAAGCTTTGTGAAATTCATTTACCACTTGATGAAATAGGACCACATGGAAAAATGGTTTTATGTCCTCAATGCAAAGATAAAATGGGAGAAGAAACATTAAAAAAACATTTAGAAAAATGTAAAAAATCATTAAAAAGAAAAGCTGATGAAATTTCAGATGAAAATATTATTACACCAAGACTTTGGTTAAAAAATGACATAAAAATTTCCGACTTTCCTGAAGAAATAATATCTAAATTAAAAAAAGTAATTAATGAAAATTATGACAATTTTAAAATTAATATTTCAAAAAGATTACTGTATGATGAAGATATAATAAAAATAGACTTTAATAATATTTTTTCGAAAGAACAACTTATTGGAAAAAATTCAAAGAATATTTTTCAAGAAATTTCAATATATGAAAATGCCAAAAAATTAAATATAGTATCTGATAATTGTAACAATATAGTTATTGAATTGGGATGTGGTGCTGCAGAATTATCAAAAACATTTCAAGCAGGTTGTAAAAATAATTCCAGTCACATCTTAATTGATAGAATGAAATATGCTTCCAAAAATAAATTTGATAGAGAAATTCTTGAAAAATTAAATCAATTAAATCAACAAAAATGTTATAATAATTTTTTAGTTAGAGATACTATTGACATTAAAAACATGGATGTTAAATCATATATTAATGAAGACAAAGAAAAAGAAAATAATAATATTATTTTCATATCTAAACATTTATGTGGAAATGCATTTGAACTTTCAATTGAAAAAATCATTTCATATCTTAAATATATAAAAAATAAAAATATTGAATCTAATAATAAATTTGGTATTATTATTGCAACATGTTGTCATTATTTATTAAATTCAAATACCTACTGTTATTCAGAGTATATTAAAAAGATGCTTAATATAAATGATAAAGAATTGGATTATATGATAAGATTAGCCAGTTGGGGAACTATAAAAGATATACAGTCTGACAATTTTAAATTAGGAAAGAAAGTAAAATATATTCTGGATAAGGGAAGATGTGAATATTTAAAATTAAATGGATTTAAAAATACTGAAATAGTTGAATTTATTGATTCAACATACACTAAAGAAAATACATTAGTAATTGCTTATAATTAAGTATAAATATAATTAATAAATATTAATTAAAAAAAAATAATCATAAATAAATAAATAAATAAAAAATTAAATAAAATAAAAATGAATAAATAAATAAATAAATAAATAAATGTAAAAGTAAAAACAATAGATATAAATTAATAGTAATAATAGATTATTTAAAATAATTTTTTTTTTCTTTTTTTTTTTTTATTATTTAAAAAGTGTATTTTATATATTAATTTTTCAATTGGTTAAAATCTTTAAATATTTTTATTATTATTTTTTTTTTTTTTTTTTTTTTGAATTTTATTATTTATATAAAGTATTACTAAATATTAACTTTTTGTACTGTTTTGATATATTTATACATATCTATATCTATATATATATATATATATAATTATTAAAAGTTGCTTTAATAATGGAAATTATTACTTATTTTTTTATTATTATATAATAAAAATAAATGTAAAAATAATAATAAAAATAATAAATAATTTTTATTTTATATATATATATATATATATATATATATATTTTTTTTTTTTTTCTCAAAAATAAATTTTTCTTTTTTTTAATAATATTATATTTAATTAAAAAAAAAAAAAAAAAAAAAAAAAAAAACAGAATGTTTTAATATTCAATAAATTAAATAAAATTATTTATATTTATATGAACAGTTTATTCATTGGAGATATCAGAATGCTTGAAGTTTAGATATATTACTTCAAGGTTTAAAACTTTTATTTCTTTTATGAAATAAAATGCTTTTTATGAGATAATTTCTTAATGTAAGCAGGACAATTGAATACTAAATCTTTGTATATTTTCAAGAAATATTATTTGAATATCATCACTTACTTCATTGGCAGTAACAAGAAATTTCTTTACTATTGCATTAGTGTCTAAATTATCATTATGTTCAGATTTATCCAGTAAATATATAAACTTATTATGAAAGAAAATTATTTCATATTTATCCCTACAAATTTGACTATATAATTTAATTTTCTTACCATGAGGCGGCGTAGTAAAACTATCAGGATATGTTTTTTTTATAAGAAAGAATAAATAGTAAATAGTCAGAGATATCATTATAAAGGTTGCATACAGAAGCAATATTCAGATAATCTCTTAATTTATTGTTAACAACTATAAAGTCAATACAAGAATTCTTTCCACCATTTGACTGAGAAAACTGATGACCATCTATATCTATAATAAACCATTAATGAGAAATTCTAAGATCAATATTTTTAGTTGTTGTTTAGTCATGTTGAAATTACCAACAACAACAGAAGGGTTATTCTGGTGATTCTTAAGCAAACTAGCAAAATCAATTTTCGCTTTATCTCTAGAGTCTTTATTTTTTTTTTTTTTTTTTTTTGCTGGGGATGTAAATATTTCCTAATAAACATCGAACATCCCAAAAAGAAATTTACTGATAAATGCCACATATACCAGGGATTTGCATGTCTACACGTCTCAGTACTGTTCATAAATGATTGAGAAATGAATAGGAATTAGAAAAAGAATTCAAGAATAAACTATTACCGACTTATTGAGGATAAATATAAATAATATTAAAAACTGAATTAAAATGAGTTAACTCTGTCACGTTTTTCAGAGTTCTAGTCATTAATATTCCAGCTAATACAAAGGTTAAAGTAGATTGTATGATGACCACTAAACTCACCTTCGAACCAAGAGAAATATTATCAGGAGATTCAACTTCCGTAGATTCATTATATATAAAGAAAGATTATTACTCTATGTGTTAAGATGTACTAGAAAGACTATTAATAGAAATTTATAATATAGCAACAAAGACAACACCTTTTTGGACAGTCTTCTTCAATCATTTTGACAACTTTGGCAACATGAGCATCGAATTTATATCCACATCTGGCACGAAGTACCCATCAGAAGCCAATGCTAAATTCAAGATACTTAAAGTTGAACTTTAAGTAGTTTCAAAAAATGGAATAAAGTGCTTTTCTAACTTTATTATTCATTCTCTCTATAATCGGTCTCAATTCTAAATCATTTGAAAACGGTACACTTAAGTAGGTATAGCAATTCGTTTTAGGTATTCTCTTGACTTGAAGGATAAAAGATAGGGTTACTACTATTAAGAAATCTTGAAACTTCCCACTCGTTTTACTAAACTAACACATTTATTAATACTAAATTGAATTTCATTATTTCTAGCCCACTTACTGGCTAACTTTAACAGCTTAAGTTGAGATCTTGTTGAAGCACATAACACAATGTCATCTTCAAAAAGACCTCCACAACAATGTTTATCACTAATAAAGATTCCATATTTATTACATTTATTATAAATATCATTAATGAACAAGTTAAATATAATTGGTGAGAGGGGACAAACTTGACGAACATCTTTCTTAATACTAAATGATTCTGATAATTTCCATCAACCCTTACACAAACCTTGGAAGATAAATATAAGTTTTCAATAAATTTATAGCACTTACCTCTAAAACCAAAATGATGAATCTTCATTGATGCATTATAAGTGGGAACTGAGTAATCCACTTTTTTAAGGTCCATAAAGGCAAGGTTTTTTATTTTTTTGGACTTAGAGAAAACTTTATTTAATTTATAATAATAATAAAATTACATGATTTAAATGAAAAAAATATGAAATAAAATACATGAAATGAAATATTATATATTATATAATTATAAAAGTGCGTTAGAAGCAATATTTTCTAACTTTTCCCATTCATCGATGATAACACCACGTCTATTATTACGAGTAATAATTTCAGTATTAGTGTTATCAACCGAATCCGTATCAGATCTTTCACCGGGAGGTGAAAATCCATGCCTTATCATTTCGATGTCGACGCTATTAACAATGGTAGATACAACAAAATACCCTTACATCATCAATCTAAAAGATCGACAAATAAAAAGGCAAGGTAAAATATCCTTATTTTAAAATTTTCGTCTCTGACATATAATTCTTAATAAAGTGTAAAGACTTATAAACATTATTCTCAATTAAGAAATCCATATTGTTCAGGTCTTATTAATCCTTTATCAATTCCATAATTATAATTATATAATTTTATTATTATTATTATTATTATTATTATTATTATTATTATTATTATTATTATTATTATTATTATTATTATTATATTATTATTATTATTATTATTATTATTATTATTATTATTATTATTATTATTATTATTATTATTATTATTATTATTATTATTATTATTATTATTATTATTATTATTATTATTATTATTATTATTATTATTATTATTATTATTATTATTATTATTATTATTATTATTATTATTATTATTATTATTATTATTATTATTATTATTATTATTATTATTATTATTATTATTATTATTATTATTATTATTATTATTATTATTATTATTATTATTATTATTATTATTATTATTATTATTATTATTATTATTATTATTATTATTATTATTATTATTATTATTATTATTATTATTATTATTATTATTATTATTATTATTATTATTATTATTATTATTATTATTATTATTATTATTATTATTATTATTATTATTATTATTATTATTATTATTATTATTATTATTATTATTATTATTATTATTATTATTATTATTATTATTATTATTATTATTATTATTATTATTATTATTATTATTATTATTATTATTATTATTATTATTATTATTATTATTATTAGAACATAATAATTTTTTTTTTTTTTTTTTTTTTTTTTTGACAGGGAAGAGAATACACTTCCATAAATTTATTAACTTTGTTATAAAAAATACATGTAGGTGATTTTTTTTTTTTTTTTTTTTTTTTTTTTTTTAGACTAGGAATAAACTTTATTTAATAATATTTTTTTTAAAAAATACATGAAATTTAAATACATGAAAATTTTTTATATTAATATTAAAAAACTACGTTATGAGATTCGAGGACGAAAAGGCCTCTAACTCTTCCCATTCATCGAAGATAACCCCATGTGGATGAAAATTATCATTCGAATCTGTATCAGAATTTCTTCTTTGCCTTATCGTTACGACGTCGACGCTCTTGACAACGGTAGGTCTAACACTATACAAATCGATCATGGTGTAAAAATCACCAATCACAATAGGCATAACGTTAGTAAGGAATTCCGCAAGCCCCACAAAATATGAAATCGGGAAAGAAGACTCGTTCGAAGGTGATTGAAAAATATTATTAATATATCGCCTTCTTTCCCCCGAGCCGATCTTTAAGATTTCAAATACTGCATTTCCGCCAAGAAGGAGACACAGCACGTAAAAATTGATATTATCATCAAAATCTTCCTCTTTATCATCAGGAATGTTCAATGATTTCTCATGAACAATTAGAGAAAAATTAATAAAAATTTCATCAACAAAGGGAATGAAATGTTGCCTAAATTCTTCAAATTTAGGACATAAAAGTATCCAGTGTGTAAAACTAGGTATGCTGTTACTCTCACCACAACAAGGGCAGTATGTTGGGCAATTTTCTGATACTAGATTACTTTTAACATACGTTTTTACATCAAATTTGAATCCACATTTAATTCGTCCAATCCAAAAAAATCCAAGAGAAAATTGTGAATATTTAAGTGATAGACGATGAATAAATTTTTTAAAACCAAATTTAAATTTCTTGTATTTTGTAGATCTGATCGCAGGAGTGCTTGAATAATGAATATTTTCCCAGTAAAACTTCCTTATTTCTCCAGGAAGTTTATTACTGTGCTTGTGTACTGCTAAACTCCGTGCTTTTTTCGTCCATGAATAGTGAGAAAGTGTAGGTATATTTTTGACTAAATGAGAAATAATACAAGAAGAATCTTTCCACTTTTTAAAGCATCGAATCATCGCCTTAGCACAAAAACTAGCTATAGGAGGTATAGAAAGTTCCTTAGACATATTGTAAATTGAAGTATTGGAGGTTTTATTTTTAAACCCGAAACTCCAGTACAAACCTCGATTAAAAGCAGTTTGAGTTTTTTCAGTATTCTTTTTATTTGAACCAAGTAAGGGAGCATAATAAAGAACTGAGCTAAGGACAAAAGAAACTAGTATACGAGTTTTAAAGTAGAAAGGAACATTCCTATTGGTTAAAAAACTAAAGAAAGAGTTAACTGTATAATTAATTTTACTATTCATCTTAGCAATAATAGGTTTTAAATCCAACGATTCATTAAAAGGTATACCAAGATATGTATATTGATTAGTGCTTGGTATATAGTTCATACCAAGTCTAAATGTAGGATTTTCATAATGTCTTGAAGGAATAAAATTCTTTGGTTTAACAACTAGTGTAGCGCATTTATTGATTCCAAAGGTCATTTCATTTTTAATACCCCAATCATGAGCAATATTCAAAAGGTTTTTAAGTGAAGATTTTGTAGGAGCTAATAATACAATATCATCAGCAAATAATCCACCACAACACTTTTTCTTTTCAGTAATCACACCATATCTTTTACATTTATCAAAAATATCATTGATAAATATATTGAATAAGATAGGTGAGAGAGGACACCCTTGGCGAACACCACGGACATGTAGGTGAAAAGTACATTATAAATTAAAAATAAAAATAAAAGTTAAAAAATAAAAAATAAAAAAAGCTCAAAAATATTATGTATTTCGGTTAAGTTGTAATATGAGGGAATTTTTCCTTCCTAACAAATAAATAAGTAATAAAGCCTAGAAGTAACATCTTTAAATTAGATAGTGTGGTGTTCACTAAACTCTCCCTGGATTCATTATAAATTGAACTACTAGGGCGAGATTCACCCTTCGTGGAAATAGATGATGATCCTGTATTATCATAATAATATATCAATATAAAAGAAAATTTGTCTCTATACATATATTTTTTTATTAAATTAGTCAATAACAGAATTTTTTTTTTTTTTTATTTTTTTTTCTTTAGATTAGGAAGAGAATACACTTCCAGTGCTTTATTAAATAGATTAAAATATTTTTATGTATTACATTTATTTATAAAAAAATACATTATATAATTAAAAGATAAAAAAAAAAATAAAATGTATATAAAAGATTATGTAAAATAAAAAATAATAAAAAGTTAGGAAATATAAAATTTTAATTAATCAAAGAAAATTTAATGTAATAAAGAATAAAAATAAGTTCATGAGTTAAAAAAATTTCGGTGTTTTGTATACTACGAGTAATAACAGTTAAATCTAACATAACAAAGAAGTAACATCTTTAAAATAGATAGTGTGGTATCCACTAAACTCTCCCCTTAACCACAAGAAAGATCATCAGAAGTTGAATTACTTACTATTGGATCTGTGTTCGGAACTGTGCTGTTAGTTAATGTGTAAGTCAATAGCAGAAAACAATTACAAATATCAATAAGACTTTTTTTTTTCAAATGCCTTTTTACTTATTTCATTTAATAATATCTTTGTTTATTATAAAATACATTAACCATTAAATTTTTTAAACACATGAATTTTATTTCTTTTAATTTTCATTAAATTTTTTTCATTTTTAGGTTTTTTATTATTATTTTTATTTGTTTTATTTCTTACTTCTTTTTTTTTTTATTTTTTTTAAAAAAAACATTCTTTATATATATATATAACAATTAAAAAATTAAACTTATATCTATAAAAAAAGTGAAATATTTATATAAAATATTAAAAATATATATATTCATAAAAATAAAAATGTATAATTAAAAATTATTATAAAAATATTATATATAAAATAAAATTAAAATTAAAAATTTATTAAAAAAAAAATAAAAAATAAAAAATAAAAATAAAAAAAATAAAAAATATATAAAAAAAAAAAAAAAAAAAAAAAAAAAGAACTATTTGAAGTTTCTTTTATTTATAATAGATTTGGTGAATTATAATATTAGTATTTTTTTTTCCTTTTGTTTTTTAAGTTTTTGATTATAAAATTATATATTTAAAAAAAATAATAATAAAAATTTATCAAAGATATTATAAAAAATTATCCTATTCATATTGCTTTTAAATTTTAATTATTTTATCTACATATGAAATTTATCTATTTATATTTATATCTGCTTTTTGACTATCTTATTCACAATTTTTTCCATATATACTGTCAATATTTTTTATATTAAGATTGAATTTATTTTAAAATGATAATAATGAAACTTCTTTCTGTTATTTTTTTTTTTTTTAATAATTTTAAGATATCATTATTATTTAAATTTTAAATTAAAAATAAAAATATAAAAATATATACAACAATTTTACTATCTGTCAAAAAATAAATAAAAAATATAAACAATTAAATTAATAAAACAATATTAATGGAAATTTTTGTGTTTATACTTTTTATTTTAAGATATTTAGTAATAAAGTATTAAATATGTATTGTAATCTCTATAATATATTTAATGATTTTTTATTAATTTCCAATTTTATTTCTTCTACACCACAGCTTATAAATATAATTGATTCGAATTAGTGTTTGATGAATTAATTTTTGAATAAGTAGGAGATATATGATATTTATTATTTCTTGTATTATTATAATAAATATTCTTTTGTCTTATTTTGTCAAACTTTTTTGATCTAAATTTGTCCTTATTTTGTCTTCCTTGAAATTTATTATATGGTATATAATTTTTTGAATTATATTTTATACTATTATATCCATTTGAAATATAATCATTTGAGGATGAATTTATATATAAATTTTCATTCATGTTGGTATGATCCCCAATGTTTAATTCCTTATTTGATACAGGCGATGCCATCGGCGAAGAATATACGTAATTTGAATTGATAGAATTCGGTTGTTTAAAATTATCTGCAACTTCTTGAGATAATGGACTTTTCATATATGTTCTTGCAAGAGGACTATACATCTTTTTATTTTATTAAATTATACATATACATAATTTATTTAATATTAATTTCTAAATATAAAAAATGATAATATTATAATCATTTTATATTTAACAGGGTAAAACTATGTATCATTTCTACAGGATTTAAAATTTTAGTTTTAAGCATATATTTGCATATTATAAAATATTGTTTTTTTTTAAATATATTAACAGTCATTTATTTACTCAATTATTTATTTTATCAATCTACATTAATTTGTTTATATCTATTATCTATTTTCTCCATTTATACTATAAAGTAATTTTACATTCCCCTTCATATCATACTTTTCATGTAATTTGATTTATTTTCAAATTTTACCCATATACTATTATATTACTTATATAACATACTTTAGAATATCCGTTATTAGAAGATACATGGGTATTTTGTTTTATTTCGTTTGAATGAGCTGGACTTACATTCTCATCCATCTTCAATATCATACTCTTTAATGTATTTGCTACATCTTTTTATTTAAATAAATTATTAATAATTAATTATATTATTTAACTTAATCATGCAATTAAAATAAAATTTAAATTTTCAATTTATTTACCTTTAACATCACTATTATCTATATTACTTTCTTTAAATAATTTTAAAGTTTGATTTTTTAATGACTCAGATATTTTATCTTGAAATAATGATAATAATAATGCTCCAGCAGCTATTACTTTCATTGGATATTGTAAACATAAAGTAGTTCTTATAAAACTACAATAATGAATCGAATAATATAATAAAACAATTCCAATTTAATATATTATCACATTATTTTAAATTTAAATCTATCTCGACTTCTACCTTTCATCTAATAGATAGCAAGAGACTGCTCTAACTTCCTTGGAAGCTAATATTAAAATGAAAAAATAATCATTTAATAAAATAATACTTCATAAATTATTGTTTAAGTTTTATCAATTACCATTAATTTTATCGCAATATGTAGCACAAATACTGTATGGTTCATCAAACATTAAATCAAAACATACTATTCTTAATATTTCCATCTCATAAAAATGCATATTATTTTTCCAGTAGCCATATTCCTATTATCAAATTTATTAAATTAATTTCATCTCTTTTTTAAAATTTTCTAAATTATAAAGTTAAATATAAATTTATTTACTTTTTCATTTGGATTTAATTCATATTTTGGATCATGAATTTTCTTTGCTACTCTAGCACATTCATGAATTAAATATCTAGATATTCTTGATGAATATTCCGATACTAATTTCGACGCCAAAAATATAGCTCCTATAGAAACATCCCATGGATTATTATCACTAAAAGATTTACGCATATAATATCTATGTAAAAGAATTTGAGCAGTAGTTATTGCAGACCTCGATCTATGTATTATAATATATTTTATATATTAATATTTAAAATTATACATATTAAATATTTAAATTATCAAAATTTACAAATTAATTCTTGCAGCTCTTGCAACATGTTGAATAAATTTACATGCAATTCTTCTTGTATCATTTTCTTTTGATAGACTCATAAAATTTCTAGATGGTGAATTTTCAATTTCATCTTTAGTGAATAACCACTTATTCTCTATTTGCATTTCTATATTTTTTTTTATTATTTTATTTATTTACTTATTTTTACAATATTTAATTATTATATATTATTATTTTTATAATATTCTTTTTATATATATATATTATAATTGGTATAAATAAAAAAATTTCTTTTAATGTTTAAAAAAAGTTTCTATTAATAATAATTTTTTATAATAAAATATTATAAAAATGTCTAAAAATAAAATTAAAAATAATAAATAAGGAAAAAAATTCTAAAAACTAATTTATAATAATTTATAATATATAATATTATTAATTATTATGTATTAGTTAAACAAATAGTATATCTTCAATTGTATGTTTTTATATTAATATATATATGTCTAATAACACATTTATTCTTGTCTTATTTTTATTAATAAGTAATTTCTTCCAAAAGAATCTTTATATACAATTTATGAAATATTATGAAAAATTATTAATATAATTTCACTTAAGTAAAAAATTATCTAATGTATAAATATTCGCTTTAATTAAAATTTTTGAAATTTTCTTTCAATAAAAAAAATATAATAAAAATTTCTAATAAATAATATTTTTATTTTTTGTCGAAATTACAATTTAATTCAATTGAAATTTATAATACTAATAATAAATTATATATTCTTAATTTTTTTATTATAAACTTTTATTAAATTTTTTTTATTTTACGAAAATTTTCAAAAAATATTAAAACTTCCTAAATTAAAGAGAAATTTTGCTTATTATATAATAAAAAATTCTAATAAAAAAATTTCATAATATTTTTTAATGGAATTAAAAAAAAAAAAAAATTCATCTACCATATATTATTAGTATAATTAAAATAAATCAAAATAAATACAAATTAAATTGATTAAAAATTATTTATATATTAAAATATTTATAACATAATATATTAAATGATTGTCCGTTCTTAAAAATAAATAAATTTTGGAAATAATTAATAATTTACAATATATTATACAATTAAGCAGACAATTAATTTAAAATTTTATACAAGCCTTTTAAATATAGACTCTTAAAAAAATACAATACACTGCTATATATAATAATAATATAAAAATTATATATAAAATTTATATACACTTAATTTACAAGTTTAAAAACCTTATTATTTAAAGAACTAATCACAGGACTAGAAAAATTTTAATTTATTACTGTAAATTTTTTATAAATTTAATTTCAATATAGCATTTCAACAAAATTACATATTATAATTTACTATAATATATAATTTGATTTAAACTTATATAATTGATAATTATTTTTTTTTAAAAAAATAAGCTAATAAAAAAAAAAATAATCAATTATTTATTATGACGTTTATAATTCTATTTGTTTATCTAATTTTATGTTGAAAATAAAAAATAATATATACGATTATTTATCAATATTACTTATTTACTTCTTTAAATTTACCATTTCTTTGTAATTATAATAATTATATTCTAGAACTATACTTCTGTAAATAACTACACCCTAATTTTCCACTTTACTATAATTTAATTATTTATTATTAATATTTAACATTTACTTTAATGATTAAAAATGAATTTCAAATTATTTGTAAATTTTTTTTTGTATTAATTATTTAAATATTGGCTATTTAAATTATCCAATCAAATACTTACATGTGATCTATTATATAAACTAATGCATTAGTTAATTAACTTCCAATAATTTTGAATTATATTTATCTTTTAATATTTTACAATATATTGTACATTATTATCTACAATTGCTTAGTTTCAAATTTAATTTATCATTATCAAAATATATATGTTGCAATTACATATTTAATTTCAAATCACATTTATATCACGTATTAATTTATTCAATTATATCCTAAATTAACATGTGGTTTAATGTTAATGTAATTAATGTAATAAAATAATTCAACAGCAAGAAAAAAGAAATAAAAAATAAGATTATTTATGATTATATTACGTTGACAGAAATAAAATTTAATAAAAAAATTCTGCCTTAATAATACCAATATTCTTTACTTTTTATTTAGATTTTTTCTTTGTATTTCTTGCTATTCCATTTTAATATGTATTTATACTTTAAATAATAAAACTCCTATCATCCTATATTCAAAAAAAATTTAAATATTATAAAAATATTATTTTATAAATATTATACTTTCATAAATACTATTCTTTTATAAATGTCATTTAATAATAAAATCTTTTCTTTGATAAAAAATTATATATTTTTTATAATAGGATATATTTATAAAATATTTTTATACTAATTTCTTTATACTAATATATATACCTTTCATTATGAACTTTTTTTTTTATTTATTGAATCTATAATGAACTATTTCAATAAATTATTCTCTTTAATCTTTTTTTTTTTTTTTTATTTTTTTTTTTTTTTATAACACTAATTTTTTTTTATTTTTACTTATTAAATAATTATTTCTTATTATTTCAACTATTTTATAATGCCTACTTACGTTTCTTTTTCTTTTTTAATAATTAATTTTAATAATATTATTCCATAAATCTCTACACATTCAATTTTTTTCAACTTATCTATTAATTATACTATATTATATACTTCATATATTTCATTCTTTTATATATAAATATGTATTATAAATATAATACCTCATACCTTTGCTTTTACTTTTTTATTTTATCATTATATTAAATACTTCAATTTTATTTTTCATTATAATATATCTTCATACAAATATTTTCTTTCACATGTCCTTATATTAATACTTTATTTTTATTATTGTTCAATTTCCATTTTTCTTTAAATCTAAAAATTTTATATATCTTTAATCTTTCTTTATAATATACAATTATTTATTATAATTTTTAAAAATAGAAAAATTAAATAATAAATTTAAAATTAATTTTTATTCAGTTAATCGTAATTTAAACTATTATTATTAAAATAATTGGTTACTCAAATTAAACTTTTTATGAAAATAATAATAATATATTTATAATATTTTAGCCAATAATTTTATTAAATATATTTATATGATAATTTTTAATACTGTTTGTATTTGTATTATATTTGTATTAAAAATATATTTATAATATTAAAGTATATTAAATTCTATAATATAAAATTTAGATTATTAATTTATTTTTTTTATTAATAAAAAAAATTAGAAATAAAAGATTAGGATTTTTAAATTATTAAATAAATTTTTATAAAATTTTAATCTTTTAATTTTTTATTTCATTTCCCATTACTTAAAGTATTATTATAAAATCTATTAGTAATCTTCTATATAATTTTTATAAAATCTATTAGTAATCTTCTATATAATTTTTTTTTTTAAAGAATTTAATATTGTATTATTATTTTCATTTTTATTATTTTAAAATCTATTAACAATCTTCTATATATATATATTTTTTTTTTTAAAAAAATTAATATTTTATTATTTTATTATTTTTTTCATTTTTATTCTTTTTATTTTTATTATTTTAATTTTCATTGTTTTAATGTTTATTACAATATAATATATAATTCTTTTATTCATTAAATTATTATTATTCAAACGTTTTATAAAGAAATATTTTTAATTTTAACCTTTACAATAACTTAAATCCTAAATTATACATTTATATAGTTCTATAGTGAAAATATAAAAAATATTTTAAATTATATAAAGTTATTAAAAACAAAACAAAACAAATCTTAAATTTTGATAAAAAAAATTTTTTTTAATATATTATAATATTTTTTTAATATATTATAAATATTTCTTATTAAAAATTAATAAACAAAAAAAAATATGAATAATTATATTTTATCGTATACATTTTATCGTTATTTGAACTTTTAAAAACTATATCATCATATATATATCATAGCTGTTTTTCATCATATTTTGATATAGCCTTCCAAAAATATTAAAATAAACATACAGGTTTTATAACAAATATATGTTCAAATTATGTGTTGATAATTTAATAAAATTGGAAGGCTATATCAATAAATATCAAAATGGTGTGGTTTTTATATCAAACTCTGCAAAAAACAATATGCAAATAAACTTTAAGAACCCTCAGACTTTAGTAATTAATAAATATTTTATTAGCTTTGATTATTAAACTAATAAAAAATTTATTAATTAACTAAATAATCACTTTTTAAAGAAATAAATTTTATAATAATAAAAAATAATTTAATAATTTTATGTATAATTTTTTTTAAAAAAAAATTATTTAATAAAACACTTAATTGAACTTATATTTAAATAATAAGTATTTATTTTTTTTATTAAATTTTTTTTTGTTAAAAAAAAATTTTTTTGAATTAATTATTTTATTTTGTAATTTCTATATAATTATGAATTAAGTAATTTAAAAATATTTTAAATTTATGACATAGTCATGCAATGTAAATGTTGTGTAATTACAAAAATATAACTATTTGTAACATGTGCTTTTGATTAAATTTTTTATAAATATAGAACATTAATATTGTAAGATTAGGTTATAGACTTGTAAAAATTTAATAGTTATATATATTATATAAAACATTAGATATATATTTAATAGTAATAATAATGAAAGTTTAACATATATACAACTATACATTTTTGAATAATATTATAATATTTGAACGGGAGAGTTGCATTTCCCCAAATTGCATTTCGCCAAGTGGCTTAGTATTAAAATGTTGCATTTCCCCAAGTTGCATTTCCCCAAGTTACTATTCGCCAGGTTGCATTTCGACAAGTAGAGTATTGATATAAATAAATGAATAAATAAATAAATATTAATTCAAAATATTTTTTTAAAATTGTTTTTATGCGATATTAATAATATTTAATTTTATTTATTTATTTATTTATTTATTTAATAATTCTCAATTTGGCGAAAAGCAACTTGGCGAAAAGCAATTTGGCGAAATGCCACATTTTTTTAATACGCCACATGCTTTTAAAAAAATTGGCGAAACGCAACCTGGCGAAATGCCCCACACCCTATTTGAACAATGACAACAATTTTTTAATATTAAAAAAGTTCAAAAATAAACCTTTAGAAAATACTTTACAATGTAATGCATATTAAATATTATTAATATTGGTAATAGTAAATACAATTTTAATATTTTAATATATATAATTTTTTCTTAAATTTTTAGTTAATATTTCAAAGTCTAATAAAGATTTACAATTCTAAATTTTTTTAATAAATATATTTTAATCAAATCAGTTTATTAATTTAATGAAACTGTATTTATTATAAAAATATCAAATAATTTTTTTAATTATCAAATTATTTAATAAATAAAGTTTTTATCTATAAAAAATAATGTGAAACAAAAATTTTTTAGTATAATATATTAATTAGTTAAATTTATTTATTATTGATTTTTGATATATAAATATTATATTCTTATTCATTTACTTATTCATTTGATATAGAAAAAATTTTAATTATATAAATATATATATATAAAGTTTTAAATATATAAATGTATATAATTTTTTTTTTTTTTTTTTTTTTTTTTTTTTTTTTAAATTGAAATTAAGAAATATTTTTATTTATAAGTATATTTTAGTTTATAACAAAATTTACTTTATTACTTATATAAATATATTTTTATATGTTAAATATTAGCAATGTTATATGAACATTATGCATAACATATCTAATATGCCACACAAGCCTCATTAATTATAACCTTATTTTGTATATAGTTATTTTATAGTTTAATTAAAAATTAAATTATTTTTTTTTTCTTGGTGATTTTATAATAATAAAGATACATGTATTTTTCTAAATAAATAAATAAATAAAAATATATAATAAATATATATTAAAACACTTGGTGTAATACTTGTTCGTGTTCTCTGAATCCCCAACCTTGAACAGATTAAGAGTCTCATTCGACTCTAAGAGACAACTCGAATATATAAATCCTTAAGGAGATATTAAATTTATTTATTTTAAAATAAACTATAATTTTATTAAAAATTGTTAAAACATTTAATTCTTAAGATGGGAGGAAAATCTAAAAAAGGTTTCATAAAGGAAAATAGTTCCCAATCATCACAGAATACTGAAGATGAAATAAATGAAACAAATCAAGATTACGAAGAAAGTACATCTTCTATCCCTAAGGTCAGTACGGTGCAAAATAATAATACCAGTAACACTGTAATAATTGATATGACCAAGAAATCCGTGTTTAACTATACAAATTTTGGGCTCACTACTGAAAACTTTCCAAGGTGGTTTAAAGCTTTAAAAAGACATTTAACAGCTTTAAAGTTAATCCAATATATTAATGTCAAAATTGATCCTAATAATATGGAAGAAATCCAAAATGAAGAAGACAACGCAACTCAATCTATTATTGAAAACAGTTTGGACGACCCAACAAGTAAATTTATCATTGACTGTCAAACAGCTTATGAAATGATAGAAGAACTGAAAAGTAGATTTGACCAGTCAGGCCCATCGAAATTATATAAAATCGAATATAAATTAAAACATTAAAAATAGAAAATAATGATTATAAATTATATTTGAATAATTTAAATACACTCTTCGAATCACACAAAAGGGAAGCTAATAAACTGGGCAAGTCAACGTTAGATGAAGAAACCAAAATATTATTCGCCGCTGATGAACTTGTCAAAATTGGAATCCATCCAATAAATTTAATCCAATTTAAAACCTTTAGTGACTTGAAGAATTCAATTATTACCATGGATTATTTATTAAAAAATGTGAAGAAATCAAAAGAATTGAAGAAAATCCAAATCTAAAGAACCAGGTGAATGCCGTCAGTAAAACCAATATAAATAAACCAAATAATAAAAATTATGAAATTAAAAATAAAGAAAATTATTGCTATATATGTCAAAAAGATGGACATACTACCGACACATGTTTCTTTAATGTTAAAAGAAAGAATAAAAATAGAAACAATCCAAGAAAAAATGATATCAGAAAGCAAAAAGGTAGGAAGAATACAAAATTTCATAGCAATAACATTAAAAATGAATCAGATTCAACTGATAGTGAAGATAGTGAAGAAGAAAATATAAACATCGGATTCTCCGGTAATATTACGGTAAATAATATTACACAATCTACCAAAGAAAATGACAAAACTGAATGGATAATTGATTCAGGATGTCCTATAAATTTAACAAATGAAATTAAGAAATTAAAAAACACTAAAAATATAAAAAATAAGTCAATCACATATCCTAATGGTAAATCCGAAAAAATTAAAAAAGTTGGAAAATATATTGGAACCTTTGACAACAACTCTTTAGAACTATCAAAGGTATATTATGTTAAGTTGGTACTTAGATTAAAGGGTAAACTTGGTTGGAAGCCTTTAATCTAATAACCTTTTGATATTATTTTATTTTTATAAATTGATTTATTCAAATATAAAATATTATTTTATTATTAAACTTTTAATTAACTATATTTTTATTTAATATGTTTTATTATAAAGTTATCAGATTATTTGTAAATAATAATCTTACAAAGATTTAAAAAAGAATATTTTTTAGTTCTTTTATATTTTGAAAAACAATATAAAATATTTAATAATATATTTTAATAAATACTAATTTAAAGATAACAATATAAAATATAATTTTAATATATAAAGTAATAGAATAATACATATATAATATAAGATAATAAAAATATATAAAATAATATAATTAATAAAAAACAATTTTTATAAATAATATTCAACTATATTAATTAATATAAAAAGGGATAATGTTAATTAATATGTAATACAATATTAATCAATTAATATATTAGGGGTTCAATAATGTATAAAAGGGATAATATTAATTAATATGTAATACAATATTAATTTGGTTATGAACGGTACAAGGATTTAAGGAGTACAAATTATATTTATAATTAAATTGTTATTTTTGTAGTATTAAATATAAATTAATTTGTATCAAATCCTTGACAACGCTCTCTCCAAGAATTCGCATTCCAGGCGAATTCAAGAATACTAATATTTTTGATATTAGTTTATTCAAAAGAGTACTCAAGAAGTATTTGAAATTCACTTGAACATAAATGTTCAATTGGCCATGTGAATTTCAAATTAGTTGGAGAAATAAATTGTGTTGAATATATATTTTTAAAGAAAAAATTTTTTTTTTTTTTTTTTTTTTTTTTTAATTACTATATGAGATCGAGACTGGTTTCCTATTATTATTAATGTATTTAATAAAAATATTTTGGTTTCTTGGATTATCTTCAACTTCAGAAGAAGATACCCAATTATAGGAGGAACGATATTTATAACGGATTTTATATTCGTATTGTTTCTTCTTATAGTTAGTTCTAAAACCCGCAATTTCAATAATATCCTTAATAGACTCAGGATCTTTATATCGTTTTCTAAACTTTTCAGGCACTGGTGTGAATGGTTCGAGTTCAGAGACGTGGAAAACATTATGATGCTTAGGAAAGGGTGAATTTTTAAGTTCAATTTCATAATTATTATTATGTAAAACATTGGTTACTTTGTATGGACCAAATTTGCATGGAGCTAGTTTTGAGCTTGATTCTATATTTAACGAAGGGGGAGCTTGAATCCACACCAAATCATCAATGTTGTAAGAAGGAGCGGTAATTCTTTTTCTATCAGCAGAACGTTTATATAGCTCTTGGGATCGGAGAAGAACTTCTTTAACATGATTAAAACTTTCATAAACTTTTTGAACCATTTTATGATTAATGTTACAAGTAGGGAGTAGTGTATATTCATCCATGTAAGGATGAAATCCATAGTTGATAAAAAAGGGAGTTTCGTTAGTGGAAGGGTGAATTGAGTTGTTATAAGCAAATTCAGCAAGTGGAAGAAAATCAACCCAATCATCATGATAGAAAGATCTTGAGAAACAGCGAAGGTATTGTTCGATGAAAGAATTGCATCGTTCAACTTGACCTACGGTTTCATGGTGGTCAGTAGTAGCTATTTTCGATTTAATATTTAATAAGAATAGAAATTCTTGCCAAAGTTCACTCGTAAACTGTGAACCTCTATCCGTAATAATATCATAGGGTAGACCATGGAGCTTATAGATATTATTGATAAAAGCTTTGGCTGTTTGTACGGAATTTGGAATATCTTTGAAGGGAATAAGGTGTATCATTTTTGAAAATCTATCAACTACAACCATAATCACCGTATTACCTTTGGATGGTGGAAGACCACATAAGAAATCAATTTCGATTGATTTCCAAGGTCTTTCTGGAACGTCAAGCGGTTGAAGTAACCCAAATTTTCGGTGCCTAGATTTTTTGTTTCTCATACATGTTTCACACGACTTTACAAAATTCTTAACATCATCTTCCATCTTGGGCCACCAAAAGTTTCTTGAGATCAACTCCAAAGTTCTTTTGACACCAAAATGACCCGCAGCAGGTTTCTCATGATAACGAGTTAAAATATCTAAACGAAGTTGATCTGGTATGTAAATAAGATTGTTGTATAATATTAAATCATTTTCTAATTTAAACTTATTCATTTTGCGAAATGGTTTATAAGGGAAACCTTGAGAGACATTATTTTCAGAAAAATATATACGAAGATCCTCAGCAACCTTATCATTCTTTAAGTTTATTTTAATATTATTGAGAAGATCGTTAGTTATACTAATTAAACATGGGATTTTACCAATATTCTTACTGTCTAAGATAAACTCAGGTTTATCCTCTATATCTTCCTTTTGGTAGTCTGGTCTTCTGGATAACGAATCGGGTTTGCCATTCTTTTTACCTTGGCGATAGATAAGTTCAAAGTCGTATTCTTGGAAGAATAGATGCCAACGATGTTGACGTTGATTACCTATCTTCCCTCCAAGGGTATATAGAAGATTTCTATGGTCAGTAAAAACTTTAATCTTGAATTTAGCACCTAACAAAAGGTGACGCCATGATGAGAAAGCTTCTTTAATTGATAAAAGTTCCTTATCGGTAATCGAATAGTTTATTTCGGCATTGTTAAGACTACGAGAAAAATAAGCAATAGGATGAAGCTTATTATCATTATCATACTGGGAAAGAACTGCTCCAATAGCAAAGTTACTAGCATCGCACTCAACAATAAAAGGTTTTGTTAAGTCAGGATGCATGAGGAGAGGGGAAGAAGTTAAACGTTTTTTGAGAATTGAGAAGGAGGTATCACAATCTTTAGACCAAACAAACTTCCTTCCTTTCTTGGTTAAAGCATGCAAAGGTTTAGCAATAGCAGCAAAATTCCTTACGAATCTTCTATAGTAATTGCAAAGACCAAGAAACCTTTGAACCTCTTTTACGTTTTTTGGAATGGGCCATTCTTTGATTGATTTGATCTTCTTTGGATCAGTGGACACACCAGAACCAGAAATGATATGTCCAAGGAATTCGACTTCCTCTTTATCGAATTCACATTTCGAAAGTTTAGCATATAAATTATTGTCAATAAGCTTTTTGAGAACCTCACGTACAGTTTGATGATGATCATCTAATGAATTAGAATAAATTAGAATGTCATCTAGGTAGAGTATTACCGATTTCTCTAAGAATGGACGAAGGACAGAGTTAATAAAAGATTGGAAGATTGCAGGTGCATTTTTAAGACCAAATGGCATTACTAAATATTCGTAATGTCCATACTTAGTACGGAAAGCTGTTTTATATTCATCGCCTTCCTTTATACGAATTAAATTATATGCGGAGCGCAAGTCCAATTTAGTAAAGTACTTGGCTCCTTTGACTCGTTCAATAATGTCGTTGATGAGCGGTAAAGGATAGGAATTTCTAATAGTAACCGCATTTAAACGTTTGTAGTCAACGCAGAGTCGGAGAGAACCATCACTCTTTTTTTGAAAGAGAACAGGATAGCCGGCTGGGGAGTGAGATTCTCTAATAAATCCTTTCTTTTCGTTTTCCTTTATGTAATCTTTTAAAACTTCTGATTCTTCCAATGTAAGCGGGTAGATTGGTCCATAATGTAAAGTAGCACCTGGTTGAAGATTGATCTCACAGTCCGTTAAACGATGGGGAGGAAGCTTATCTGCTTCCTTTTTACTGAAGACTATTGCAAGGTCTTTATACTGTTCAGGAATACGCTCAATATCAGGTTCTTCAGAATCCTCTGATACCTTATTTGAAAGAAAAGAATAGATTAAAAAGTTGTAATTATAGGGTAATCCGTCATAAAAATTAATTGAATTCGCATTTTGTTTAAAATTCTTTATAATTCTTGATTTAAATTTTGAGATTTTAAAAGTAGAGTAAAGATAATGATTATCATAACTAAAATGTATTTTATAGTTTTTCATAAATTGATTTCCAAGGAGTAAATCCACTGGAATATGTTTTGACACAAGGAATTTTTCTTTAAATTTGATTAAATGAAACGTATTGTTAATTTTGATTTTTAGTTGAAAATTTAAAGACACAAATTCATTAATGGAATCTGTATCACCACTAATACCTTTTATATATATTTTATTATTAAGTTTTTGAGGTACAAGATTTAACCGAGAGATTAAATTGGTAGAAATAAAATTGCAGTAAGAACCACAATCTAACATTGATTTGGTTTGTAATTTAATGTTTTTTTTCCTTTTGTTTATTGTTGGGATAAATGATTTAAACAAAAAGAAAGAATTAGGAAGAGGAGGGTTTAAAGTTGGATAATTATATTGAATAGTTTTAATCGGAGAGGACTTCTTGGGAAGTCCATTATCTAGTTTTTTGAGTTAATTTTTTGGACTTCGGTAACATAATTTTCTCGGTTGTTGTAACTGGAATTAACCTTAGATTTATTATTATGGAAGTTATTATTTTTACTATGATTGTAATAATTGTTATTCTTCTTATTCTTGTTTTCACTATTGGGATAAGAATGAGAGTTCTTTCTCTTATAATTTTTATTGCTGGTTAATTGATTTATCTTTAATTTAGTTTCTTGAGAAGATTCAAACAATATGCACTTTGTTGTAATTTCTTCTATTTTCTCTGGAAACTTCTCCATTTTATTAATTTCTTCTTTAAATTTTGGATGAAGACCATTATAGAAAAATAATACTAATGGTTCTTCAGGCCAACCAAGATCAGCTGTTAGTTTACGGAAAGAATCGATATAGTCCTTAATATTACCATGAGAATGTTTAAGATTTATTAAATTAATTTTCTTTAACTTTTTGCTGACAACATCAGGAAAAGCTTCTTTTAATTCATTAAGAAGAGCCTCTAGGGAAGCAGGAGGACTACTGGAATATTTTGTTTGGTACCAACTTCTAGCAGCTTCTCTTAATCTTGATTGCACAAAGTTGATTTTCGAATCTTCAGGCCAAGACTTACATGGATAGGTTTTAAATGTGTCCCCACACAGTTGACAGAAAAGTTCGGTTTCAGAAATATCACCTGAAAACAAACCTGGATCGGGAACTTGAGGAATATTAATAGGGTAAGCAGATTGCATGATAACATCATGATCATTGTCATATCTTGTAGTAGTTGAGATATTATCATCGAAAACAGAATGGAGGTTTACCGTAGGATTTCCAGATGTCAACGGTATCGACGAGGTAGCACCAGAAGAAGTATTTTCTACTTGAGTTTTATTACATAATTCATGCTTAAAATAGAGGGTAGCCTTCTTCAAAGATTCTAAAGAGGCCAATATTTCATTATTCATTTTATCATAAGCTCCGAATTGTTTCATTACCTCTTGATGGTAATTTTGTAAGTCTTCTTTGGAAACGAAGTTTTCATTCACCCCAGAAACTATACTATTACAAGCTTGTGAGGTATCATTTCTTAACTGTTGAACACCTTCTGCTAAGGTGGTACAAGCTTGGGTGGCTTCGGATCGCAATTGTTGTACTGAGTCTTCTTTATTCATATCCATTTCTTCATCCGATCTAGCTGAATACATTCCCGAGCGTCTTAGGCCAATTTTAGGCATTCCAAGGAAGTTTCTAAAATAGCGGTAAGATTATTGTTAAGTTGGTACTTAGATTAAAGGGTAAACTTGGTTGGAAGCCTTTAATCTAATAACCTTTTGATATTATTTTATTTTTATAAATTGATTTATTCAAATATAAAATATTATTTTATTATTAAACTTTTAATTAACTATATTTTTATTTAATATGTTTTATTATAAAGTTATCAGATTATTTGTAAATAATAATCTTACAAAGATTTAAAAAAGAATATTTTTTAGTTCTTTTATATTTTGAAAAACAATATAAAATATTTAATAATATATTTTAATAAATACTAATTTAAAGATAACAATATAAAATATAATTTTAATATATAAAGTAATAGAATAATACATATATAATATAAGATAATAAAAATATATAAAATAATATAATTAATAAAAAACAATTTTTATAAATAATATTCAACTATATTAATTAATATAAAAAGGGATAATGTTAATTAATATGTAATACAATATTAATCAATTAATATATTAGGGGTTCAATAATGTATAAAAGGGATAATATTAATTAATATGTAATACAATATTAATTTGGTTATGAACGGTACAAGGATTTAAGGAGTACAAATTATATTTATAATTAAATTGTTATTTTTGTAGTATTAAATATAAATTAATTTGTATCAAATCCTTGACATATTATACTGACAATATTAAAAATAATTTGTTATCTACCTGTAACGAAATCTTCATGTTAAGGTTTTAGAGAATTAAATAAAAATAAGGTAAAGGAACACAAATTTTATTTTTTTATTTATTATTTTTATTTATAAATTTATTTGATTTTATTCGATGATTTTTAAAAATTGGTAGCAAAATTTACAACTATTTATACTTTTTTCAAGGCATAAAAGTTGTTCTTACCACTAAATTACATTTTATTTATTTTTTTTTTTTTATAAAAACTATTAAATTTAAATTGAATTTTATAATCAATTATATAAAATTTAATTATAACAATATAAATAAAATACATTTATAATATTAATAAAACATTTTTTTTTTTTTTTTTTTTTTTTTTTTTTTTTTTTTTTTTTTTTTTTTTTTAAAAATATCTAAAATATTACTAATAAGAATTTATTTAATTGGCTATAAATTTTATTACAATCTGTTAAGATATTCAAATAGAAATAAAAATACTATTCTAATATAAAGGTTTTTAATAAAATAAAATATTTTTCAATATAAAATAAAACATTTCGATATAAAATTTTATAATAAAAGTTAAAATATAATATATAAATTTTTAATTATCAATATATAAAAATATTATTAATACAAATTTTCATTATTAATATAAAAATAAAAAAATAAGATTTATTATTAATATTGCTAATATAAGTTTTAAATATATAAAAATATTACTATTAATATAAGATTTAATATAAAAATATAAAGTTTAATATAATTTTTGATTTAATTTTTGATCTTTGGATTTAAAAATTTATTAAAGTACAAAAATAATAATGTACACATAATGTATTAGAAATAAATCGTAGATTTAATTAAGAATGCATTATTTAGTACATTCTTATCAAGATGCCCCGACGAAGACTCAAGCTTCTCTGTAAGCGGAGTTAAACTTTACTAAATTTTTAAAGTGAACATTCCTATCGAGTTGCTTTCCAGTCTTCTGATCGATTAGGGTTGCCGTGTTGAATTGAAGTTTTAAAATTTTAAATGGTCCATTGTAATATGGTTCTAGCTTAGTGCGGCTAAAGTTTCTAACAAGAACAAGATCACCAGCCTTTAATTCTTTTCCTTTTTTCATACTTATTTGTTCTTCTCGTCTTGTTGCCCAATACTTGTTAGCATTTTTCACATTTTCGCATGCTTCTCTAGTCCATTGATAATGACGAACAAATTTTTCCATTAAAATTTCATCATATGATTTACCTGAATTTTCAATTGTTCTTATGGCTATATCATAAGGCTGTTGGTCTTCTCTTCCATATACTAATTCAAAACTAGAATGTCCAGTAGCTGTATTTTTGGTAGTTCGAAGTGCCCATAAAGCAGAAGGTAAAACTTCATCCCAATCTTGATTTTTCCTTCCTAATAAACGGAGTAATTTTCCAATTTCTTTATTTCGATTTTCAGTAAGGCCATTTGATTCAGGGTGGTAAGTAGCTACAAATTTAACATATACATCATAAAGATCAAGAAAGATTTTAGTCATATCAGAAGTGAATTGGACTCCATTATCAGTAGTAATAACTTGAGGTACACCATGTCTTGCAAAAACGTTTATTAAAAATTTAATTATATCAGAGGAAGTTATGTTTTCAGTGGGTTCGGCTTCAACCCATTTGGTAAAGTAATCAACAGTTACTATAATATATTGATTATTATTTCTTGTTTTTGGTAACGGTCCTATAATATCTAATCCTAAATGCACAAAGGGACCCTCCACTTTAGTTGGATGGTTTTCGGTTGGTTCTGGATATGGTTGAGGACGATTTAACTGGCATTTTTCACAATTACTAACAATTCTTTTGATATCTTTAATCATATGATTCCAATAAAAGTTTTTCTTAAGTCTTTGATATGTTTTGTAATATCCTTCGTGGCCAATATTATGAGCTTCTAAAATTAATTTAAACCTTTCATTTTCGTCTGTTATTAATTTTCTATAATTTCCATTGTCGATAAAGTAATCTTCACCATCAATAACAGTAAACTTTTCATTAATAAATTCCTTTATAACCTTAGATAATAATTCTTCATTATTTCCATTAGTAATTTTTGTTAATAATATCTTTCTCTCTTCCTTACTTTTCATTCTTGAAAGAGCATCAGCTAACACATTCTTTTTGCCTGATTCATATTTTATATTAATTCCAAGCATACTAGCGGTTAGACACCATCTTGTTTGCCTTGCATTCAAAGGTTCTTTATTCTTAAATAAACCAACTAATGGTTTATGATCTGTGTAAATAGTTGTAGGTAATGGATTTCCTTCAATATAAGATTTAAATTTAGTCATACAGTAAAACAAAGCGGTTCCTTCCAAATCGGTAATACCATAATTCTTTTCAGCTTTCTTTAAACTTCTACTTATAAAGTGTATTGGATGCTCCTTACCGGTTTCTTCTTCTTTTTGTAAAAGAACTCCACCAATTCCATTATACGAAGCATCAGTTCTAATGATAAAAGGTTTGTCAAATGACGGAAATTTTAGAATAGGTGCATTGATTAATTTTTCTTTTAGGAGTTCAAAGCTTTCTTGTTGTTCTTTATTCCATTCATATTTAGTATTCTTTTTCAATCATTTACATAAAGGTGAGGTAATTTGAGCATATTTAGGAATAAAGTCACAATAATATCCTATTGCTCCTAGAAATGATCTTAATTCATGAATTGATGAAGGGGCTTCCCACTTCTTAATAGCTGTTATTTTACTTTCCATGGGACTTAATCCTTTAGTAGTAAGTTTGTGACCTAATACATCAACTTCAGTTTGAAGAAAATGGCACTTTTCAATATTAATTTTTAACTTGTTTTCTTTAAATACTTCTAATACTTGTTTAATATGAATTAAATGTTCTTCGATACTTTTTGAATAGATCAAAACATCGTCAATAAATACGTAAACAAATTCACCAATAAAAGGGAATAAAATTTTATTCATTTCTCTTTGGAAGGTTGAGGGAGCTCCAGTAAGTCCAAAAGGCATAACCTTAAATTGATAATTTCCAAACTTAGTAGTGAAAGTGGTTACTTCAACGCTTTCTTCATCCATTAAGATTTGGTGAAAACCCGAAAATAAATCAAGAGTTGTAAATATTTTAGCTCCTCCGAGATTATCAAAAATTTCATCTATATATGGAACTGAATAAGAATCTTTTTCTGTCATATCATTGACTTTTCGGTAGTCAATGCACAAGCGCCACTTTCCATTGTGTTTTAGAATAAGTACTACTGGAGATGACCATTCTGAACAGGATGGTTCTATCAATCCTTTCTTAATAAGCTTTGTAAGTTCTTCTTTTAAGATATCTGATTTTAATTTAGTTAACCTATAACTTCTTAATTTTACTGGCTTTGCATTAGCTTTTAAACGGATCTTATGTGGTGAAAGTTTAGAAGGAGTTAGTTCTTCTGTTGAAGTGGCAACTATGTCAATCATTTCTTTGAGAATTTTAATAATTTGTTCTTTATAATCTTTATTTAAGGTACTTAAAAATTCATCACTCTCAATAAATTCCATTGGAGTTAATTCCTTTATAATTTCCTTTTCATTATTCGTTTCTTTAACTTTTCTAATAGTGCAAATTATACTTTCTTCATCATAATATTGATTATTTATTTTAGCTATTTCTTCGTATTCACTTTCTGACAAAAGTTTACATAGACTGTTTAAGGTTGGATGAATAAATAAACAATGATCGATTTGAGTTTTAAAGTTTATTAACATATCGTAAAAAGAGTCTTCTTTCTCAATAATTCTAAAGTCCGCATTAAATTCATAATTGTAAATTTTTACTGGTAATCGAACAATAATTCCTTCCGAGTATTCTTCATCTTGTGTTGCTAGTTGGATTCTTCCACGACTTTTTCCAACTGTTTCATATTCACCAGGTAATTTATCAAAATACTGCTTAGTAACGATGCTTAGGTTACTACAAGAATCAATTAAAAGTTTTCCTAGTACTCCGTCAACACTTGCATCAACCATTGCTAAGTCTTCTTCGGCTACTTCATTACTTTTACTTATGTAGCTATGGTTATAGTTATTTACTAATAAAGTTCGTGCTATTACATTGTCTACAGTTCCAATTATTTTAGACTTTTCTAACTTTAAACCTTGAGTTAATTGTGAACGAATTTTAGGACATGCATTCAAGAGTTGACCTATCGTAATACTGGATTTAAGATTATTTAAATCATCCATAATATTGTAAGGTTCTTTATTATTCATCATTTTGATATTCCTTTTTACTAATTGAGTATTTCCATTATTAGTTTCCTTAGTTTTTGTTGAAATTAATTTTTCCAAAGTATTAGTTTTATTTTGTTGATTATCTTTATTCATTTCTAGATCTTCTATTTCATTATCGATTACAAGTATATCTTCAGATTCAACTTTTTCCTTTCCTTTTGATGAATAATTGTTGTTTTCTTCTTTACTTTCTCTTACTCTTGTCATATTTCTTAATTCCTTTTCTTTTTGTTTTTCTTTGTTAATATTTGGTTGAGTTAAAATTGAAGGAAGTATTTGATTTTTATAAACTTTATTTGGTTTATTATGCAGCTCATTTTCTTTCTTCTTTCTTAAAGCAGGAGTTGCAAAAGGACGTGGATTATCTTTTAAACTTTTATGTACTTTCTTGGAATTATTTTCTTCTTTTTCGCTGTTATTATCATTCATTTTTCTTTTTACAGCATTTATAATGATATCATCCTCACTTTCAGTTGTGTCACTAAAATCAGATTCTTCAGATTCTTCGTTAAAGGAATTATTATCAATTGGAGTATTCTTAGTAAAAGTATTATTTTGTAAATTATTTAATGAAGCTATTGTTTTGTCATTGGGAGTGCTTCTGCTCCCATTTAGAAGTTTAAAGACTTTTTGGAATATATTTCTTTTTTATTTTTTTCCATAATCTTATTTAATTGAGGGCAATAGTATGAGTAATGACCTTCTTCCTTACAGAAGAAGCAAGTTTTAACGGATAAATTTCTCATTTTCTGGGTTGATTCTTCTATAATATCTTGAGGTTTCGGTTTATTATTTGTTTGATTTGTTTGGAAAGTTTCGTTTCTTCTTTTAGGATAAAGTCTTGAAGTAGTACTGTTTTGATTATTTTGATTATGTTGGGAATTATTAACATTATAGGTATTAATATTATTGTTCCTTACAGAAAGTCTATCTACTTTCTCGGCAATTTTGAAAGCTTTATCCATACTTATATCATCTTTAAGGGATAATTTCTTCCAGGCTTCATAATTATTTTGAATAGAATCAATATAATCTAGTACACCAATGCGCTTTCTTCTCTTTTTATCAAGTTTAGTGTACAAAGTTCTATATCTTACATTAAAGTCTTTAATCTTTTCGTTTCTTTTAATTCGCATTGCACGAAGTTCTTTAAGAAGTAAATTTTGGTCTTCTTTAATACCGTAAAAATTTTCAAGACTTGAAATAATTTTTTCAAGGGAAGGAAATTTAATATCATCATCAACATTTTCTTCTTCATCATCATCTTCTTCTTCATCTGATGAATCATCACTTTCATCATCACTATCTTCTCCCAAATCTTCAATAACGCGTTGTACTTCACCAGAGCTGGTAAGTAAACAAGCATTAAATATTGTTTCTGGATCTGTAATACCTTGTATCTTGATCCAAAGTTTTAATTCAGTAGCCCAGGACTTAATATCTAAATTGTCCTTGCTAAGTTTCACAATATCTCTTAATTCTTTTTTCAATTCTTTAAAGCTCAAAGTTGTTTCCTTGGACATTTTGTTTAAATATTTCTTGTTGTATATTAATGAGGTGATTAAATAAGAATAAATTTGGAAATACAACTTTAAAAATATAATTTAATAGGTAATTTAATATCGAATCAATTTTTAAAACAATATATTTTAGTAACTTTTGAAAATAATAATTTTATTTGCTTTCTTTAGTAGATATAAGCTCGAAATCCTTATCGACAACTTAGTAGAAATTATAAAGCACGAGGTTCTTTTCGACTACTTTATTAAGAATAATTTTTAAGTTCGAAATCTTTATCGACAACTCAATAGAATAATTTTAAGTTCGAAATCTTTATCGACAACTCAATAGAATATTTTTCAAGCTCGAAACCTTTATCGACCACTTGAATTTTGTAATTTAGTATATTTGTAGTAATAAATTTAGAAGCAAAGTTTTATTTATTATTTTCACCTTTCAAAAATTTTTCTTTTTAAACGATAAATATTGTATTGTTATAGCTAATAAAATTATTAATTAATTATAATTATTAAATACAAAAAAATAATCTTTATTGTCGTACAATCTGATAGTACACACTGTCTGACGTGCAGCTTACCTAATGGTGTCATGCCACGCGTGTGCCACGATTACTATATTCAATATAAAATATAGCAGTTCAGAGCCCACTAGCCCAATTACTATGTAGGATAAACTTAATCCGATAATCTATGTACGGAATAAAAAAAATTTTAAAAGTATTCAATAATATTTTTATTAACTAATAAAAATTAACTAAAAACACAATATTTTCAAAGTAAATTAAGATTCTATTACAGGAATTATATAACAAATAAAGTACCAGTAATAAAAAAAAATAAAAAAAATTTAAATGGCGAAGTTAGCCAAAGTCTGATACTTTATATAATAAAGTGCCTTATAACTAGCACAAAGAAAAGTAAAAAAAATTATATAAAAAAACAATCTTACGCCTTCGGTGACGTAAGCTCCTTATTCGCCAGTGCTTGGAAAGTACCCGCACCTTCGTGTGTTGAAACGTTGAAGGTTGAACTATTATTACCGGGTCGGTAACCAAATACCTTCGTCTACTTTCCAATTAATCTCCAAATTAACTACTATTCAATAACCTACTATGAATAGAGTTAATTTGTTGCTATCTGAGAATACACTGTGTATGAGCTCTATCCGCTCCTTGTTATAATTTTACAAAATTTGTTTTTTTAGAATCTTAATTTTACTTATTTAAAAAAAATTTTTTTTTATATATATATCAAACAAGCGCCATAGGTTAATCAAAGGATTAACGACTTACTTGTTTATCAATATAAAATAAAAAAAAATTAAAAAAAAATCTATGTTATTTACTATTATTTCTATTTAATTCCCCGATATCTCCACCATATAAATGTTAAGGTTTTAGAGAATTAAATAAAAATAAGGTAAAGGAACACAAATTTTATTTTTTTATTTATTATTTTTATTTATAAATTTATTTGATTTTATTCGATGATTTTTAAAAATTGGTAGCAAAATTTACAACTATTTATACTTTTTTCAAGGCATAAAAGTTGTTCTTACCACTAAATTACATTTTATTTATTTTTTTTTTTTTATAAAAACTATTAAATTTAAATTGAATTTTATAATCAATTATATAAAATTTAATTATAACAATATAAATAAAATACATTTATAATATTAATAAAACATTTTTTTTTTTTTTTTTTTTTTTTTTTTTTTTTTTTTTTTTTTTTTTTTTTTAAAAATATCTAAAATATTACTAATAAGAATTTATTTAATTGGCTATAAATTTTATTACAATCTGTTAAGATATTCAAATAGAAATAAAAATACTATTCTAATATAAAGGTTTTTAATAAAATAAAATATTTTTCAATATAAAATAAAACATTTCGATATAAAATTTTATAATAAAAGTTAAAATATAATATATAAATTTTTAATTATCAATATATAAAAATATTATTAATACAAATTTTCATTATTAATATAAAAATAAAAAAATAAGATTTATTATTAATATTGCTAATATAAGTTTTAAATATATAAAAATATTACTATTAATATAAGATTTAATATAAAAATATAAAGTTTAATATAATTTTTGATTTAATTTTTGATCTTTGGATTTAAAAATTTATTAAAGTACAAAAATAATAATGTACACATAATGTATTAGAAATAAATCGTAGATTTAATTAAGAATGCATTATTTAGTACATTCTTATCATTCAGTTAGTAAAATTAGAACTTTGGTTCAATGGTTAGTTACATTGACCATGACCAATACTTCATGGGTTCGACTCACACCTCAACCCATTTTGCATAAATAATTATTTTATTAATTATTTTATTAATTATTAATAATATCTTCTTGAATATTCTTTCTGTATAAAATTATAGAAAGTTAAAGATTCTTTCGGTTCGTAATTCAACCGAAATGAATTTAGAAATTCTTATTATATAAATTATTTTATTCTTTTTGATAAGATTCATTTTCATCAATTAAAATCTATATTCTAGAAACTTTACATTATTAATTACTACAAACATATTTCTAAATATTTCTTTAAAATTATTTTACATGTTAAAACTGTTTTTCCGTTAAAAGTATAAATAGTGCGAACTTCACGAATGAAAATATTTTTCTTCGTGCTTTTATTAATAATAATTAACGTATAAGTAATTCGAAATATTACCTTGTTGATTAATATTAATAATTATTTTAAATTTTATAATTAATAAAAAATATTTCTAATAAAACGAATTATTTATACAGATAGTGTAAACCTATTGAGTTTTCTTCTTTTGTGTGTTTCTATACCCCGTCCCGCCGTTACAATAGAAGCACCTCCGTTACACTACCCATTGTTTGGTTCTAAAAGGTTACACTCTCATAATGGATTATGACGTTATCAAAAATAAAGATCGTCTTCAAATTTATAAAAACAATAAACTGATTTCAACGCTACATGCAAATGATGACTTCCTATTTACACTAAATACACATAATATAAATAATTATAATTTAATTAACAACACAAATGTAATAAATTTTGACTACGATTTATGGCATGCTAGATTAGGACACTTTAATAATAATAAAATTATTCAAGACTTTGTTTTAAAACATACAAATTAACATAATAAAAAGGACTGTTCTCAATGCCATATTAGTAAAATGAAGAAAAAACCTTTCTACTCATCTTTTAATAAATCAACACATCCATTACAACTTATTCATTCAGATGTTGTTGGAAAATTTATCACATCATACAACGGTTACAATTATTATGTCACATTCTTAGATGACTTCTCAAGAAAATGCTGGATTTATTTATTAAAGAATAAATCCAATGTATGTAACGCGTTTATTCACTTCCATAAGCTAATGAAAAATACTACTAGTTATAACATAGTTACTCTCAAAACCGATAATGGAAGAGAATAAGATAACGCTAATTTAATAAAATACCTTGCGGATAATGGTATTGAATTTATTCATTCTTTACCCAATTGCCCTCAGCAAAATGGTCGTGCAGAACGTCTTAACCAAACCTTAGATAACTGTGTTAAAACACTCTTATCTTCTGAGAAACTACCTTTTAACTTTTGGGATTCAGCAATTTTATGTGCTTGTCGTCTCTATAATCTTAATCCTCATCAAGGCAATGACTCTCTTATTCCTGATGAAGTTTTCTTCAACAAGCCTGTTGATATATCCCATTTAAAAGTTTTTGGTTGCAGAGTTTATTTTTATAATAATCATAAGAAAAATAAATTAGATAATAATACTAAACCAGGTATCTTTCTTGGTTATGCTTCTGACTCTATAGGTTATAAAATCCTTGATATAACTACTAATTCTATTATATCTGCAAGAGATGTATATTTTATGGAAAATATTCCTGGATCTATTGAAACTACTTTCTTATCAAATGATTCCGTTGATTCTCTTTTTGATTTTGATAATTCACAAATTCAGGGGGAACATTCAGATAATAATTCACAATTTATGAATAATCAAAATTTAAATAATAACTTAAACAATAATAATTCAAATACCAAGAATATTAATATGAATAATTCAAATAATAATAATTTTGAAACTACTGACAATAATAACAACAATACCGATACCACAGATAATAATAATAACAATATTACAAATAAACAAAACACTATTGAAAATAATAAAAATAATAATAATACTAAAACTACAATTAACACCAAGGATAATAATAAAAATTATTTAAATAATAATAACAATAGTGAAACAAATTCTAATAACAATAAAAGAAAATTCATTAATGAAAATGATAATGAAAAAAATAATAATGATGACGTTATAAAAGAAAATAGTACAAATCCAAAAAAGAAAAACAAAATTTTAAATATCAAATTTAATAATCCATCAAATTATGAGGAAGCAATTAACTCAAAAGATTCAAAACAATGGAAACAAGCCATAAATAAAGAACTAAATAACATGTATAATCAAAGAGTTATGGAAATAATTAACAGTATTCCTCGTAACACAACATTAATTGATGGAAGATGGATATTCACTACAAAAGATGATGGAACAAAAAAGGCAAGATGGGTAGCCAAAGGTTTCAAACAAAGAGAAGGAATAGACCATAACAACACATACTCTCCAACAGTACAAGCCGATAGTCTTAGAATAACTATTGCAATAGCTGTCAGATATAATTGGGAGTTAAAACAATTAGATATAAAAGCAGCTTACCTGAATGCTAAATTAAAAGAAAAAATCTACATGAAAATTCCAAAAGGAGATAAAAATTATAACAAAGGTAAGTATTGGTTACTAAAGAAAGCTCTATATGGCTTAAAACAAGCTGGTAGAGAGTGGAATAATGAAATATCCAAATTCTTAATAAGTATAGGACTTAAACAAATTAATACTGATAAGTGTATATTTACTAAATATAAAAATAATAAATTATCATTAGTATTAAGTCAATATGTTGATGATATTTTACTTACAGGAACTGAAGAAGAAATAAAATATGTATCAAACAATCTTCAAAATAAATATCAAATTTCAAAATATACAAATGCTGATAAAATAATTGGAATAAACATTTTCAAGACAGATCAAGGATACAAAATTAATCAAATAGATTACATAGAAAAATTAATTGAAAAATATAATATGAAGAAAACAAAACCAATCAAATATCCTAGTAGAAAAATTACTAAAGAAGAAAGAGAAAATTCTCCAGAAATTGACAAAACAATCTATAAATCAATCATAGGAGAATTATTATTTATATCTACTAAAACAAGACCAGATATAGCTTTTGCTGTTAATCAAGCAGCAAGACATTCAGAATATCCAAAAGAAGTAGATTTAAAATCAGCTCATATGATTTTACAATATTTATTTGATACTAGTTAAAATTTTATTAATATCAATATCTATATTATATAATTATAAATTTTATTAATATCGATATCAATATTATATAATTATAAATTTTATTAATATCAATATCTATATTATATAATTATAAATTTTATTAATATCAATATCAATATTATATTATTATAAATTTTATTAATATCAATATACTTTTCAAAATTAATTATGTTATTAAAAATATTAAATTCAATAAAAGATTTTTATTATTTTATTAAAATTATAATTGTTATTATTATATTTTAATAATAATTGATTCATATTGATCAAACGTTATAAATATTACTATGCAAATAATTAATTTTTTTAATAGGATCAATTATTCAACTCTTATTGTTTTAATTTTTAATTCTTATATCATTTAAATTAATATATATATATATATCGTTTATGAAAATATGAATTATAAATAATTAAAATTATTTACTTTTCATTTAAATTTTTTTTATTTACTATAATAAAATATAATAATTAAAAGACAAACGTTATTACAACTAAATTTTTTTTTTTTTTAGAAAAATAAATGAAAAAAAATTAAAATATATAAGATTCCTGTATATATAAAATAATTATTATATTTTTTTTATTTTATTTTATTTTATTTTATTTTATTCAATCTGTACTTTCTTATTTAATATTCTACTTTTTATTTTATTTTATAATATTTTATTTTATTATATTATATTATATTATATTATATTATATTTTATTTTATTTTATTTAATTTAATTTTATTTTATTTTATTTTATTTTATTTCATTTTATTTTATTTTATTCTATCTGTACTTTCTTATTTAAAATTCTACTTTTTATTTTATTTTATTTTATTTTATTCAATCTGTACTTTCTTATTTAATATTCTACTTTTTATTTTATTTTATTTTATTTTATTTTATTTTATTTTATTCAATCTGTACTTTCTTATTTAAAATTCTACTTTTTATTTTATTTTATTATATTTTATTTTATTTTATTCAATCTGTACTTTCTTATTTAATATTCTACTTTTTATTTTATTTTATTTTATTTTATTTTATTTTATTTTATTCAATCTGTACTTTCTTATTTAATATTCTACTTTTTATTTTATTTTATTATATTTTATTTTATTTTATTCAATCTGTACTTTCTTATTTAAAATTCTACTTTTTATTTTATTTTATTTTATTCAATCTGTACTTTCTTATTTAATATTCTACTTTTTATTTTATTTTATTTTATTCAATCTGTACTTTCTTATTTAATATTCTACTTTTTATTTTATTTTATTATATTTTATTTTATTTTATTCAATCTGTACTTTCTTATTTAAAATTCTATTTTTTATTTTATTTTATTTTATTCAATCTGTACTTTCTTATTTAATATTCTACTTTTTATTTTATTTTATTATATTTTATTTTATTTTATTCAATCTGTACTTTCTTATTTAAAATTCTACTTTTTATTTTATTTTATTTTATTTTATTTTATTTTATTTTATTTTATTTTATTTTATTCAATCTGTACTTTCTTATTTAAAATTCTACTTTTTATTTTATTTTATTTTATTTTATTTTATTCAATCTGTACTTTCTTATTTAATATTCTACTTTTTATTTTATTTTATTATATTTTATTTTATTTTATTTTATTTTATTTTATTTTATTTTATTTCATTTTATTTTATTTTATTCAATCTGTATTTTCTGTTGATAATATAAACAAGGTATTAATGTATTAATAAATTCAACAAAAGAAAAATCAATTCATTATAAAGGAGACAAAAATATATCTCTAAAAATAAATATTGATAACAAATCATGCAAATTCATTGCAGAAGATGAAAATTCTAATGCAAGATGTAAACATATGGATATAAAATATAAATATGTTAATGAAAAAATAAATGAAGGAAAAGTATCATTAAAATATGTTGATACAGAAAATATGGTTGCAGACTCATTAACTAAAAATATTTCAGGTCCAAAAATGAAAATTTTCACTGATTTTATTTTTGATTAAAATAAAAAAAAAAAAAAAAAAAAAAAAAAAAAAAAAAAAAAAAAAAAAAAAAAATTTATTAATACAAATTTAATATAGAAAATAAAAAAAAAAAAAAATTATTTTTTTGTAAATATGTAATGCAAAATGTAGAGGGAATGTTAAATATTAGCAATGTTATATGAACATTATGCATAACATATCTAATATGCCACACAAGCCTCATTAATTATAATTTTATTATGTATATAGTTATTTTATAGTTTAATTAAAAATTATTTTTTTTTTCTTGTTGATTTTATAATAATAAAGATACATGTATTTTTATAAATAAATAAATAAATAAAAATATATAATAAATATATATTAAAACACTTGGTGTAATACTTGTTCGTGTTCTTTGAATCCACAACCTTGAACATTATATATTATATGTATTATTTTCATAATAATATAAATTTAAACAAAATATATTATTGATATCAATTTTATAAAGAAACATATATAGTAATGATTTAATAATTGTACGAATATTATAATTTTATTAATAAAATTTACTAAACTACCATTATTTAAAACCCACTGCTTATAAATTATTGCACATAAAAGTCCCGCATATCAAGATATTTATCATTTATTTTAATATATATATATATATATATATATTTTTTTTTTTTTTTGCTTTATTAAATAGATTAAAATATTTTTATATATTATTATTTTTTTTTTTTTAAAAAAAAATACATTATATAATTTAAAGATAACAATAAAATGTACGTAAAAGATTAAGTAAAATTAAAAATAATAAAAAAATTAAAAAATAAGAAATTTAAATTAATCATAGAAATAAAAATAAAAATAAGTTCAAAAGTTAAAAAAATTTCAGTGAGATGTATACTATGTATAGTAACAGTGATCACCAATTAAATCTAAATTAGGGTTAGTAATTAAACAAAAAAGTAATATCTTTAAAATAGATAATGTGGTAATCCACTAAACTCTCCCCTGAACTACAAGAAAGATCATCAAAAATTGAATTATTTACTATAGGTTCTGTGTTCGGAATTGTGCTATTAGTAAATGTGTATTGATGAGAATTAACAGGACTTCTAATTGCACTATTTCTTTTGGAAAAAAGAAGTACAATATTCGTACTAATTACAACTTTATAGTTCAAATTATTTTTTCTTCTGTCTTGAAAAAATTCATTCATTATAATTCAGAAAGAATTTCATATATTTTAAATAAAATATATTCTTCTTATATATATAATACTTATTTATTCTTTTTATTTTTAAATAAAAAAAAAAAAATAAAAAGAAATTCCAAAACTTCCAAAAATTTTAAAATTATTATAAATAAATAAATAAATAAATAAATAAATAAATAAATAAATAAATAAATAAATAAATAAATAAATAAATAAATAAATTCAAATATCTTGAATTTTATTAAAATTTTATTATTTAAAATATTAAAATATTTTTAATATAATTTTTTATTTTTATTTTTATTTTTATTTTATTTTTATTTTTTATGATTGTTATTATTTTTTTTCATCAATCATATATTTATACATAAATATAAATATTATAGTATTATATTTAATAATTCATAAATTTAAATATATAGTATTTTATTTAATAATTCATAAATTTAAATTTATCTCTGGTTTTATTATTTTTTTCTTTTTTTAAAAAAAATTTTTTTATTATATTTTTTTCATAACTTTCTTTTTAATTAAAAAATAGTTATAATATATTAATTAATAATATATTTCATACTTTTTTTTTTTTTTTTTTTTTTTTCATTTTCTTGTTCTTTCGTAATTTTTTAATTATTTATATGTTTGTTCTTATTAAAATAAATATTTGATTAATCAATAATCTTATATTAACTTGAAGTATATTAATTTCATATAAATGAATTACTTTACTTTTAATATTACAAAGAAAATTAAAAGTATTTCTTATTATTTTAGTCATTGTCATTACCTTTATTTTAAATGATTATTATATACTGTATTTTATTATTAATTAAATATAATATAACATTATTATAAATAATTAATTATGAATTATTAATTTAAACACATTGCGAGTAGTAATCATTTAATTTTTGGCAGGTCGAACCAGACTTACAGCAGGTTGGACCATTGAATCCATTACCACCACATTGAGCCCATTTATCGGCACATTGACTATCATTACCATTACCATTACCATTACTATAAACAGTAACTGTTTCCTTAATGGTAACAGTAACAGTAACTGGATTACATTTAGATGGAGATGGAAGAGTTTTAGAAGTAGTAGACTTTGGTGGAAGAGTCTTAGAGGTAGACTTTGATGGAAGAGTTTTAGAAGTAGTAGACTTTGGTGGAAGAGTCTTAGAGGTAGACTTTGATGGAAGAGTTTTAGAAGTAGTAGACTTTGGTGGAAGAGTCTTAGAGGTAGACTTTGATGGAAGAGTTTTAGAAGTAGTAGACTTTGATGGAAGAGTTTTAGAAGTAGTAGACTTTGGTGGAAGAGTCTTAGAGGTAGACTTTGATGGAAGAATTTTAGAAGTAGTAGATTTTGGTGGAAGAACTCTCGTAGTATAATTTGGTGGAGCAGTATAATGAGAATGCTTTGGTGAACGAGTAGTAGAAATTTGTCTTAGAGTCGTAGGCTTTGGAAGAACCTTAGCAGTTGTAGACTTTGGTGGAAGAGTCTTAGAGGTAGACTTTGATGGAAGAATTTTAGAAGTAGTAGATTTTGGTGGAAGAACTCTCGTAGTATAATTTGGTGGAGCAGTATAATGAGAATGCTTTGGTGAACGAGTAGTAGAAATTTGTCTTAGAGTCGTAGGCTTTGGAAGAACCTTAGCAGTTGTAGACTTTGGTGGAAGAGTCTTAGAGGTAGACTTTGATGGAAGAGTCTTGGAAGTTGACTTAGCTGGAAGAGTCTTAGAGGTAGATTTTGATGGAAGAGTCTTGGAAGTTGACTTAGCTGGAAGAGTCTTAGAGGTAGATTTTGATGGAAGAGTCTTGGAAGTTGACTTAGCTGGGAGAGTCTTAGTGGAAGAAAGGTTTGGAAGAGTTTTACTACCTGGAAGTGTTTTAGTTGCAGCATTAATAGCAACAACCAAACTTAAAAACAAACAGACTAAATAAGTGTAGTTCATTTTTTTTTTTTTATTAATATACTAAATTTAAATTATTAAATATCTATTTAATATAGTTTTTTTAAAAAATGAAAAATTTAATGATTTTTATATATAATTTTAATATTAAAAAAAAAAAAGTTTATTTACATTTAAACTAATATAAATTTATTGTAGTAAAGCTAAGTACTTTAGAAATATTGGTTATCTTTTTTAATTAAAAAAAGAAAAAAAAAAGAAAAAGAATAATAGAACAATTGAATTTAAGGATTGTGAATATTTTTTATTTAGTTTCAAAATGTTTTTCTACACAAAATAATTTTAATACTTCTATTGTTACACAATAATTAATAAAAGTTTATTTAATATTAAAAATTTTTATTAATTTATTTACATATAAAAATTCAAATTATATATATATTAAAATTATTTATTACTATTTATTGTACTATTTAATATTAAATATTATTAAATATTATTAAATATAATTTATTATTATATATTATTAATTATTTATTATTTATTATTATAATTATTATTATTAAAATAAGATTTTTTTTTTTTTTTACATCTTTAAGGTCTCTTAATCTAATAAAATTCAATAATTTAGCTTTAATTATAATTCCTTTTTATCTTATTGAATCAATTATTTAAGAAAACAAAATATGTACTATTAAAATTTTTGTTTTATAAGATTATTAACAAAAAAATTTTAATATGTATTATATTAATCCAGTGGTGATTCATATCAGCTAGAAAGATTATTGTTTATTAATACATTGTGATATGTCATTATCCTTTTCAAAAATAATTATAGAAAAATATAATATTATGTTTATTGAATATCTTTGATCATTAAAATTTAATTATTAGTCAATATTTAACCTTAAATAAATAATTTAATTTTATATAATTTTTTTTTTTTTTTTTTTTTTTTTAATATGCTTAAATTTAATTGATATAAAACTTAAATAAAAACTTTAATTATTAATAAATTATTTTATTAATAATTACATAAAAATAAATTAATAAATCATTTGCAAACTCGTGATATAAATAAAAGTGATCGAAAATAACGTGAGAAAATTAAAATTATGTAAAGACATAAAATTATGAAAGAACATAAAAATTAATGTAAACATAAAATTTATTACATAAATTTTATGTTATGTTAAAATTGAAATTATATTTTTAATTATTTTAATAACTATTATTTTATATTAATATTTTATTAATTATAATAAATTTATATTTTTATTAATATTTTATGAATATTTTATATTTTATTTTATACTTTTATATTAAATATAGTTTATTATGAATTTCAAATATAAAAACAAGAATAATTCTTTATAATTATTCTTTGCAGCACAGTTTTATGCCAAAATTATATTATAATTATTTTATATTTTCGAATAATAAATACATGTATTAATAAATTTTATAATTATTTTTAAATAAATAAATAAATTTTATGGGGGAGGAGCATTTCGCAAAATTTCATTTAGGAAAGTTTCATTTCGGAAAATTTACATAAAAAGTTTCATTTCGCAAAATTTCATTTCGGAAAAGTTTCATTTCGCAAAATTTTTAATAAATAAATAAATTAATAATAAAATAAATAAATAATATATAAAATTTAAATAAAAAACTAAATAAATAAAAATAAATATATAAAACTATAATAAATAAATAAATTTTAAAATTAAATTTTTTTAAAAAAAATATACATATATATATGGACATATATATATTAAATATACATTATATAATAATAAATATTCATTAGAATTAATGCTTTAAAAAAATAAAATATTTTATCATATGTTTTAAACGTTTTATAATTTTTTAAAATATATATAAGAATTTTATATATATATAAAAAAAATAAGTATTAATAATTTAAAAGATGTAAAGTATAATAATTTAAAATATAATTGTTAAATTTAAAATATAATTATTAAAAAAAATATTAAAAAATAATATTTAAATAATTAATTGATCATTTTACACCTTTTAAGTCCTTGCGCAGTATTTTAAAAATCTTAAATTGCTAATAAATTTTTTTAATAAAAGAAATAGAAATATTTATAAATAATTCAGTAAAAAAAAAAAAAAAAAAAAAAGATGAGGACATCATAAAAAAGGGACTTAAAAGTAGCACAAAATTAGGATGATTTTAGGTGGTATCTATTTTTTATTTTATATTTTATATTTTATATTTTATATTTTATATTTTATATTTTATATTTTATATTTTATATTTTATATTTTATATTTTATATTTTATATTTTATATTTTATATTTTTTTTTATTTTATATTTTATATTTTATATTTTTATTTTATATTTTTTATATTTTTATTTATTTATTTTTATTTTTTATTTTATATTTTTTTATTTTTTATTTTATATCTTATATTTTTATTTTATATTTTTTATATTTTTTTATATTTTTTTTTATTTTTTATTTTTTATTTTATATTTTTATTTTTTATTTTTTATATTTTTTTTATTTTTTTTTATTTTTTATTTTATACTTTTTATTTTTATTTTTAATTTTTTATTTTATATATATATATATATTTTTATTATATATATATATATATATATATTTTTTATTTTTTATTTTTATTTTATATTTTATATTTTTTATTTTTTTTATTTTTTATTTTATATATATATATTTTTTTTTATTTTATATTTTTATATTTTATACTTTATATTTTTTTTTTATATTTTATATTTTATATTTTATATTTTATATTTTATATTTTTTATTTTTTTTTTTTTTTATTTTTTATTTTTTATTTTATATTTTATATTTTATAATTATATTTTTATTTTATATTTTTTATATTTTTTTATATTTTTTTTTATTTTTTATTTTTTATTTTATATTTTTATTTTTTATTTTTTATATTTTTTATATTTTTTTTTATTTTTTATTTTATACTTTTTATTTTTATTTTTAATTTTTTATTTTATATATATATATATATTTTTATTATATATATATATATATATATATTTTTTATTTTTTATTTTTATTTTATATTTTATATTTTTTATTTTTTTTATTTTTTATTTTATATATATATATTTTTTTTTATTTTATATTTTTATATTTTATACTTTATATTTTTTTTTTATATTTTATATTTTATATTTTATATTTTATATTTTATATTTTTTATTTTTTTTTTTTTTTATTTTTTATTTTTTATTTTATATTTTATATTTTATAATTCTTTTTTTTTATTTTTTTATTATTTATTTATTTATTTATTTTATTATTTATTTATCTATTTATTAAAATTTTGCGAAATGAAACTTTTCCGAAATGAAATTTTTGCGAAATGAACTTTTGCGAAATGACACAAAAAATTTTGCGAAATGAAACTTTTCCGAAATGAATTTTTGCGAAATGACACACACTCAAATTTTATAATTAAATAACAATTTTATAAAACTTCTCCCAACAAGAGAACTTGAACCAAAGGCGTACTTTATCAATAAATAATTTAATTTTATATAATTTTTTTTTTTTTTTTTTTTTTTTTTTTTAATATGCTTAAATTTAATTTTTAATAAACATAATTATTTTAATAAATATATTAATTTAGATTTCCTTTATTTTTATTTTATATATGGATAATACTATGAATAAAGCATTATATGAAACATTTAGCTAAACCAAAATTAAACATTTTAGTTCTAAATTTTAGTATTGTTCAAATGTATAAAAAAAAAAAATCTAAATAATTTATATTTTTATACAATATAATTAAATATATGTGAATTATACTATACAATATATACATCATATTAAAACAATTTATTCTAATTTATTCTGTATTTTAAAATAGATTAATGTAAAAATTTTCTTAAATTCTAAAATTTATTATTCTCATTTTTATTAATACTTTAATATACTATACTATTTTTTTTTATATTTATTAATACTTTAATATTTATTTTTATTAATACTTTAATATATTCTATACTATTTTATTTTATTTTTTTTTATTACTATTTTTTATTTCATATTTATTAATACTTTACTCTTTTATATTACTTTACTATTTAATTATTATTATTATTATTTATTATTTTATATTATTATTATTTTTATTATTATCTTATTTTTTATTATTTTTTATTATTTTATTTCTATTATTTTTATTATTATTTTATTTTTATTATTTTTTATTTTTATATTATTTTTATTATATTTTTTATTATTTTTTTTTATTACTATTATTTTATTTTATTTACTTATTTATTTATTTATTTATTTTTTTTTTTTGAAGATAGATCATAAAATATTTATTAAGATAAATGATAAAAATAAAAATAAAATAAAATAAAAATAAAATAAAATAAAATAAAATAAAATAAAATAAAAATAAAATAAAAATAAAATAAAAATAAAAATAAAATAAAAATAAAATAAAAATAAAATAAAAATAAAATAAAATAAAAATAAAAATGAAATAAAAATAAAAAAAAATAAAAATAATTAGAAATAAAATAAAAATAAAAATAAAATAAAATAAAATCTTTATTGTTTTTATAATAAATTAATATGTTTATAATTTTTATTTTTAAAAGGAAATAAAATTAAAAATAATTATTAAAATAATATTAAAAATTTATTAATGATTTAATCTTGCTCATTAACAAGATATAACTATTACTAAATTTAAATCATATAAATTTTATTATATTTTATTAATTATTAAATATAAACAGTTCAAATTATTTTTAAAAATATTTTTTTTAAAGTTTTCCATGACATATGTAGTTATGTTGTATAGCTCATAAATATTGACATTAAACTAATTTATTATCTACAAAAATATGTAAATTTCCAGATAATGTCTTTTTTTTTTTTTTTTTTTTTTCTCCTTCAATATTAATTATTTGTCAAATATAATTTTATGAATTGATTATTTGTATCATTTCCTTATTGCTATTACCAACATTTAACTTTCTTTTTTTGTATTAGTCTTCAAAATTTATTTAAATAAAATTATATGAAAAATTAAAATTTGAAACATATTTAATCTCAATTATTAATAATTAATCTTTGTTGAATATATTAAAAAGAAAATAAATTAAAATTAATAAATAACAATTTAAATTTTTTTTTTAAAAAATTTTTCAGTACCTAATAAAGTATAATATATTTAGAATGTATATAAATGTATGTATTTTTTTATTAAAATTATTATTATAATTCTATTTTAGAAACATTAAAAAAACAATTTTAGATAGTAATTTTGTAACAAATCATAAAAAAATAATATTATTAGCTATTAATAATTATTTAGAATAATAAATATTATATTATTTAATATGAAGAATAAGAATTAAAAAAAAAAAAAGATTTAAAATTAGTAATTATTATCATAATTATTATTATTATTATTTATTATAAATATTATCATTATTATTATTATTTTTTCTTTTGTTTGGTTTTAGTTATTTAATTAATTTTATATATACATATTTTTAAATTACTTTATTTTTTATTTTTATATTTGATTAATAAATAAATTAATAGAGATATAAAAAAATAGAGAAAAAAAAATTCAATTTTTTTTATCATTTTCTTTTCTTTTTATGAAAGCTTTAAAGAAATTTAATTTTTAATTTTGTTAATATAGATGTGCATATTATAAAATATAATGAACCAAATAATTAGTTCAAAATTGAATCTGCCAAAATTTTTAATTCATTTTGTTTCTCTCAGTATTACTATCTTTGAAAAAAAATTGAAGAATTTATCTTAGGTAAAGCATACTATGGTGATATACTTCTTCCAAGTGCAATGTAAATGTTGTATAATCATAAAAATATAGCTGTTTTTAATAACATGTTCTTTTGATTAAATTTTTTATAATTATAGAACATTAATTTTGCAAGATTATGTTATAGGCTTGTAAAAATTTTAGAACTAAAGAAATGTTGTATTTTTAACCAAATATTGAATCAAATCATGAAACATAGTATTTTGAACCAAAAATTAAACCAAAACTTTAACCAAATTTTGATTGAAATATTTAATCTATTTTGAGAATAATAATTTAACAGTATTTTAATATATAAACGAAAATTAAAAATATATATATATATATATATACTATTTTTAACACTAAAAAAGTTATTTTGATCAACTAAAATATACTTAAAATACAATCTTGTAAAAATGTTAAAGGAAAGCATATTATATATGTTAAAAATAGTATTAAAATATACTATTAAAATATGATATAAAATATATAAAATTATCATTTATTCTTATATGTTTTAATTGTTATTATATTATATTATATTATATTATATTATATTATATTATATTATATTTTATTTTATTTTATTTTATTTTATTTTATTTTTTTCTTTTTTTTAAATTGAAATTAAGAAGTATATCTTAGTTTATAACAAAATTTACTTCTTACTTTCTTATATAAATATATTGTTATATATAATATGTATTATTTTCGTAATAATATAAATTTAATCAAAATATATTATTGATATCAATTTTATAAAGAAACATATATAGTAATGATTTAATATTTATTTTCCACATCGACGTCCATACTACAAAGAATTAACTTATTCATTTTTTCAATATTATTATTGTTAATAATATATCATCATCTCTATTATTATTGTTATTATTGTTCTATTACGTATTTCACTTCTCCCATTTTTTTTTTATTTTTATTTTATTTTTTTTTTCATTAAGATAAGTGGGCTTTAAAAGTGAATAAGACCCAATGTATAGCTTTTTTCATTTAATTTCAAATTAATTTCATTTTTAGTGGCATTCAATTTATTCATCAATGATATATTAAATGATTGTGAAAAGTATGGTGTTAATATTGGAAGAAAAAAGTGTTGTGGTGGACTCTTTGCTGATGATGTTGTTCTCATTGCTCCAAGTGCAAAAAATTTAGAAAAATTATTAAAAAAGGTACATAGATGGGCTAATTTAAATGAAATGACTTTTGGTATTGAAAAATGTGCAACAATGGTTATAAAACCAATGAACTTCCAATCTCCTCCAAACTATAGTGACCCGACTTTCTATTTAGGAATGAATGCTATTCCTAAAGTTTCTAGTTATATTTATCATGGTATTCCTTTTTCTGATGATCTCTTACTAGAACACATTTTATCTCACATACATTTTAAAGTTAGAAAATCCCTTCTTTCATTTACACGTTTCTTTTCAAATAAACTTATTCCTATTGCTTACAAGAAAAAAGTTCTTCAATCCTTTGTTATTGGTAAAGTAATTTATTATTCTCCTTTACTTGGTTCAAACAAATCTAGAACGGCTAGAATTCAAACATTAATTAATACTGGTCTATTTTGGTGTATCGGCTCCTTCTCTAAAAATGATAAAACAAGTTCAGAAAATAATGACTATATTAGACATAATTCTACTATGAGTACTTATGCTTTATCTCGAGATCTAAACATTCCTCCTATTGCTGGTATCTTACAGATTAAATCATTTGCAAAATGGTGTAAATCAAACTGCATTATAAAGGATTATAAAGGATCTTATTAAATCTATTCCCAAAATGCCTTATTATTCCTGGACTAAAGAATCTAGAACACTGTATAAAAAAATCAAAAAATATAAATGTGAAAAATATGACGATATTATAGAATGTTACTGGAAATCAGTTTCCAAATTTCAAGATATTAAAGGTCAAAATTACGATTGTAATAAGTTCTCAAACAATAAAGCTATTATTATGCTTAGCTTAAAATATCTCCAATTCAGCTTAGGGTTTTCGTGGATTATACGTTTACGAAGTGATTATAAATACAATACTACTGTTGCTATTAGAATGGGTAGAGTTTCAGAAGATTGTCCCAAATCTTGCCCCTGTTGTGGCGAAGGTAACCAATCTTTTGAACATTGGATTTTTAAATGCAATGCTCTTGCATCTTTTAGATGGAATTCTTTAAATTTCATTGATGATCTCTATATGTTTTGTTCGCTAGGAAGATTAAAGTGTTTAATCATCCTTCTTCCTATGATTCTATTTCTGATTTTGAAGATTATATCAATCATTATATATACTTGTTCCTTCTTGGTGGGACTTTAGTTTTAAATGAGCTACATTTCGATAGTGGGGAACAGAGACAATTAAATGAACTACCTTTCAAAGGTTCATCTGAGTCACCTGTTCCAAAAATTGTGGGCTTGGCGGAATTCTTAACAAGGGCAATACCAATCATAAGTAGTTCGTTTGAGCTATTATTTGATAGGTATTGTAAAATACCAAACTTAACCAAGAGCGTCGACGTCGTACTGATAAGGCATAATGATAATACAGGATCATCATCTATTTCTACGAAGGACGAATCTCGCCCTAGTAGTTCAATAAATGATGAATCCGGGGAGAGTTTAGTGGACACCACACTATCTATTTTAAAGATGTTACTTCTTGGTTTTATTTCTTTTTTATTTGTTAGGAAGGAAAAAATTCCCGCATAGTACAACTTGCTGAAATACATAGTATTTTCGAGCTTTTTTAAAATGTGGATAATTTCCAGTTTCATTTTTTCAATTATTTCCATAATAATTATATTTTTATTGGCATAATATATTAGCAATTTAGCCAAATCAGTATTATCTCTTGAAGTAATATATAAAAGTGGATACCAATCATAGTTAATTTCTTTTTCATTTATTTCTAAAATAATTTTATTTCTGTTGGCTTAATCTATTAATAATTTAATCCTTTCAATATTATTTTTATAAGTGGCTTTTAAAAGTGAATTCCAATTATATTTATTTTTTTCATTTATTCCAAAATAATTTTATTTTTAATATTGGCATTGTCTAATAATAAATTTAGGATTACAAAAAAAAGAAAGAACTATCACCTCCAATTAAAGTCAATGACGAAAAAGAATATGAAGTTGAAGAAATTTTCTTCAAAAGAAAATATTATGGGAAAATTCAATAACTTATTAAGTGGAAAGGATATCCGTTATCTGAGGCATCTTAGGAATCAAAAACAAATCTTTTTTGTTCAGAATTACTTGAAAAATTCAATAAATCAAACTAAGAAACTTATTTTTTGAAAATAAATCTTTATATTATTACTATTATTTCTCAAACTTTTATATTAATATTAAATTTATTCTTATCAAGATCAATAAACTAGATATTCCGAAAGCCCCACAATATACGGAACAGTAGACCTCTGTGAACTTTTTAGGAGTTGTTCACTTAAATGTCTCTGTTCCCCAGTATCGAATTGTAGCTCATCTAAAGCCGAAATTCCCCCAAGAAAGAATGTATAAATATACTTGTTTATGAAATTTTCATATTCTAAAATATTAGAATTAGAAGGAAGTAAGGAAAGATTCCTTACTTTATTGGCAAATATAATGAATAAATCATCGATAAAATCTAAAGATTTAAATCGACATAAAGAAAAGGTAGAGCATTCAAATATCCAATGGATAAAAGATTGTTCACTTTTTCCACAACAAGGGAAGAATTTAGGATAGTCCGTCAGAAACTCTACCACTTCTTATTGCAATAGTTGTATTATATTTGTGACCAGCTCTTAATCTTAAGATCCAGTTAAAACCTAAACTTAAATGAGGGTATATTCAAGGCTGAGCTTGAATAAATTTCTAGTATTTATATAAATTTGAAGTTATCATAATTCATACCTTTAATTCCTTGGAATTTACCAACATCAGACCAATATGATTCAATAACATCTTTGAATTTAGTGATATTCTTTTTCTTAATTTTCTTGTAGAGCATCAGTGATTTTTTCGACCAAGAATAATGTGGCATAGAAGGGATATGGTTTATGAGATCTTTAATAATACATTTAAAATTTCTCTATTTACAAAAGCATTTTATTTGAAAAGAGGCACAAAAGCCAGCAATTGGAAATACTTGAAGATCATGAGATAAGGCATAAACACTAACCGTTGAGTTCCTTTTGATATAATTTTTTTCATTTTTTTCTTCTTTTCAATGTTAAGATAATTTTCCTTGTTCAAAGAGTCAGAATCAATACACCATAACAATGCTGTGTTAATTAAAGATTATACATTCTTATAATTGTTTTTGTTTGAACCTAAATGTGGAGCAAAAATATAATGCTTTGCTAATAATATATGATTGAATAATAGATCTTTTAAAAGTTAATGGAACTTTATTATTGGATAAAAAACTCGAGAAAGAAAATAAGAATTTTCTAATTTTAGTATTCATATAAGTGATAATAGGCTCAAGGGAAAGATCATTTCTGAAGTGGATACCTAAGTAAATATACAAAGATGCTTTAGGGATAGAATACATACCAAGGTGAAATGTAGGTTCTTCATAACCAGAATATGAAACAAAATTTAAGGGTTTAATAACCATTGTAGCACATTTATCGATACCAAAAGACATTTCATTTTTATTAGCACAAACAAAAAACATGACGGAGTAGAGCCATCATTTTTCCTTCACTAGGCGCGATGAGAACAATATCATCAGCAAAAAGACCTCCACAACATTTTTTATTACTAATACTAACACCATATTTATCACAATTGTTTAAAATATCATTAATGAATAAATTAAACAATATAGGTGATAACGGGACTAATAATTACGTTTAAAAGCATGAATAGGAAATTATGTTTAAAAGCATATTTAGAGATTCTATCTGTGACTATTTTTGTTTGAATTTTAAGACCAACATTGATAAGAGAGTTACCTCTATAATTATTACAATTAGAAAGATCGCTTTTTTTTTTTTTTTTTTTTTTTTTTTTTTTTTTTTTTTTTTTTTTTTGGAATAGAAACAATAGATGGAGAGTTCCATTCATTAGGAAAAGAACCTTCCTAAATTTTGTATCTAGAATGAATAAATTCCTTCACTTTAATATTGGTCTATGGGTGTATATCACGGATAAAAATCAACCTTGTGTTGTTAATAAATATTCCATAACAGCGAGAACCCCAGTGAAATATCTTTTCCATAATGGACTAAAAATTGATTAAAAAGAAACTAATATAAACTATAATACTAAAAACTAATAAGAAATATTAATATAAATAAAAAATGTAATAAAAATAAATAAAGAAAATTAAACAATACTTTAAATAATAATCAAAATAATATGAAGTTTTTTCTTTTTGCAATATTTAACAATTATTTAAGTAAAATAAGCCACTCTTATAACAAAATATAGTAAATTTAGGATTTAGAACACTTACAGAATAAAAATTAAATAAATAATAATATAATAATAATAATAATAATAATTAATTTAATTAAATTTTTTTTTAACTTAAATTTTATTTTATTTTATTTTTTAAATTTTTTTTTTTTTTTTTTCTTTTCGAATTTATATTTATTATTTTGTTTTTTATTATTATAAATTAAAATTTCCCCTTTTTTTGTTTTTTTCTTCTTTTTGAAAGAAATTTTTTTTTTATGATCATATATAAGTTTATTGTTATATGACCACTATATTTTAAATTTATCTAATAATATAATAATATAATATTCCAAATTAGTTTTTAATTTACTAAATTTTTTTTTAATAAATACCACACCAATTGCCATTTTCTACACCCCAATTACCATCATTATCTGTGTAAACAACAGAAGAGGTATTTTGACAGCATGGATATCCAAGTTTTTCAGACCAACAAATACGTGAAGTGTTATTACATGATGACTTTATTCCACACCAATTACCATTTTCAACACCCCATTTACCATCAGAATCAGTGTAAGCAACTTCACAACCGTTACAACAACTGTAGCCAAGGTTTACACTGAAACAGGAATTATCATTTGTGGGTTGGGATTGAGAAGTAGTAGTTGTGGTTCTTCTGATGGTAGTTCTTGTTTTAATAGAATTACCTAAACCTTTAATTAAACCATTAATAAGTTTTGGGAAAACAACTTGTAAAGTAGAACGATTAATAAGACCAAAACGTTCACCTTCTCCTTCAAAGTAACCATTATCCCATATAACACATGGAACACCGATAGATGTAGCCTTCTTAATATAATATTCTGCCCATCTTTCACGGTCATTTTCATTGTTTCGATTCATGGCACCAAATTCACCAATAATAACAGGAATACCCTTGCTAATGAAATTAGAATTAATAGTATTCATAGCCCAATCAATTTCACTACCATCGTAGAAATTACTAACTGCACCAGCTCCATTATTTAAGGCAAAGTTATATGGACTGTATGAGTGAAGAGAAACAATAACTTTATCATCACCTCTTGGAAATTTGAAGTTATTAATAGCACCATCATTAATACAAGCAGCGTAGGTTGGAATCATAAGATGACGTAAAGCATTGTTACCACCAGTAGAACGAATAGTTTTAACGAAAAGATCATTCATTTCATTAACGAAATTCCATCCTTCATAATCACCACCATTCCATTCGGCTGGATCACCAACCTTTCTTGGTTCATTCATACCTTCGAAAATTAAATGTTCATCATAGTCAGCAAATTCAGCAGCAATTTGTTTCCAAATAGCAACTAAAATTTTTTTAGCACTTTCCAAATTTCTTTGGAATGCATGATTCCAAGTTTCATGATGAATATTTAAAATGGCGTAACCACCAGTATTAAGAGCATAATCAACAATTTCATGAACTCTTTTCATCCATTGATCATTAATTTTGTAGTCTGGAGCATTGCCAAAATGACCACTCCAAGTAGTTGGAATACGAAAAGTATTAAAACCAAGGTCACTTAATTTATAGTAAAGTTCTTGAGTGGTTTTAACATTACCCCAACATGTTTCTGAAGCAATTTGGTTTTTATTATAATCTAAAGTTTCAAAACAAGTGGCATCTAAAGTATTACCTAAACTCCAACCAATAGTCAAATCTTTAACTAATTCCTTAGATGAAATGTTTTTCATAGCCTTTGAGCCAATAATAGCTAAACCAAGTAAACTGAGAGTATTTAAAATTTTCATTTTGACTTGTTTATATTATAAAATTTAAGAATATATATTGTTATATTTTTTTCTTTTTTCTTTTTTCTTTTTTTTTTTTTAAAAAAGCAAATAATAATAATTAATAACCTGTAGTAATTATTATTTTTTTTGAGTATATATAATTATTTTTATTAAAATAAATAATTTTATTATATATTTTTTTCAAAAAAATATATATATATTTTATTTGATTTATTAAAAAAGAAAAAAATTTGGAAAAAAAATTTTGATATTTATATATATTTCAAAATTTAATTTTTACATATGTTTTCAATGTTAGTAAAAACAATATAAAAAATTTTTGGATAATTTGTGTCATTTGCTCATAAAGTTAAAAACATTTAATAATATATAACATATAATAAATTAGATTTAATTATAAATTAAGTTTAAATTAAGTTGATAAATAAAATATTCTATTATATAAATTAAAAATTTGCAAAACTGTAATTAATAAAATTTAACAATATAAATTGAGAATTATTAAAACTTTATTTTATATTATTGATAATTTAATTAAATTATACATTATTCTTTAGTGGTAAAAAAAAATTTATGAAATTATTATGGATATATTACATTTAATAGAAATAATTCGGAAAATAAAATAAAGTTTAATAACTATATTTATGATTCATAATAAAAAGATTTTTTTAATATAATTCTATGAGATAAAAATACTTATTGAAAGGCTTTTTATTTGAAATTACTATTGTGTTTTTTTTTTTTTTTTTTTTTTTTTTTTTTTTTTTAGTAATTGATATATAACTCAGGTTTGTTATAACTCTTTAGGGAGACAGAAGAATATAATTTATTAATTTATTTTTTAATATTATAAAAATAAATGTTGAAAAAGGTGAAGAAAAATTAATGAAAAAGTAGTATTCTTTTTATAATACTCTTTAATTATAAACTATTTTAAAAATATTAAATATTAAATATTTAATTTAATATTAAAACATATAAAATTTTATATAAAAAAATTATAATAAAATAAAAAATATAAAATAAAACTATATAAATTTATAAATTATTTACATATTTACATAGATTTACATAGCATAAAATTTGTTACACAAATTTTATGTCTACATTAATTTTATGCGTTTGTATAGAATTTATGATATTACATAAATCTATTTCATATCACGCTATATTAAATCACATTACAAATCAATGATAATTAATCAATGATTAATGATTTATTAATTTATTTTTATGTAATTAATAACAAAATAAATTATTAATAATTAAAGTTTTTATTTTCATTTATATCATAATTATTTATAATAAAATTATTAATATTTATATTAAGGAAAAAAGGAATAATTAAGGGGAAATTATTTTTTTATTAAATTTTTTATTTTGTTTTATTTTATTTTGTTTTATTTTATTTTGTTTTATTTTATTTTGTTTTATTTTATTTTATTTTATTTTGTTTTAATTTTATTTTATTTTATTTTATTTTGTAAAGAAATGATGTATTGTAAAATAATTTATTAGTAATAAATTTAAATGTAATACTCTAATTGAGTATAAAACTCCTGTATTAAATAATAATAATAAAAGAAAAATAAAAAAAAAAATGTTCCTTTTTTTTCAATATATATATTTTAGCATAATCTATTATAAAAGTTAACAATCAATAAACTGTAATTAATGAATTTTAACAATATTAATTTGATAAAGGATGGAAAATTTTTATGTTTCCCATTTTTATATATTATATAATTAATATTAAATAAAAGAAAGTAATAAAACTGTTTTTATAAAAAATAATTGTTTTATAATATCAGATAATTAAATATTAAGATTAATATTTTATTTTCATTTATATCATAATTATTTATAATAAAATTATTAATATTTATATTAAGGAAAAAAGGAATAATTAAGGAAAAATTATTTTTTTATTAATATTTTTATTTTGTTTTATTTTGTTTTATTTTATTTTGTTTTAATTTAATTTAATTTTATTTTTTTTTGTAAAGAAATGATGTATTGTAAAATAATTTATTACTAATAAATTTAAATGTAATACTCTAATTGAGTATAAAACTCCTGTATTAAATAATAATAATAATAATAATAATAATAATAAAAAATAAAAAAAAAAAAGTTCCTTTTTTTTCAATATATATATTTTAGCATAATCTATTATAAAAGTTAACAATCAATAAACTGTAATTAATGAATTTTAACAATATTAATTTGATAAAGGATGGAAATTTATTATGTTTCCCATTTTTACATATTATATAATTAAAATTAAATAAAAGAAAATAATAAAACTGTTTTTTATAAAATATAATTGTTTTATAATATCACTTCATTAAATATTAAGATTAATATTATAAGAAATATTTGAGTTTAATTGTATAATTGATAAAAAAGGGAAACATAATAAATTTCCATCCTATATCAAATTAATATTGTTAAAATCTATTAATTACAGTTTATTAATTTTTAAGGTAATTATCATATTATTTAACTATTTAATAATTTTATACTTTCTAACCTTAATCTATATATTTTTAAATTTATTATTATTTAAAGTTTCATTCTACATAAAATTTGTATATGTATAAAATCCTTTGGAGAATTATTAATACTTTATTTTATATTATTTTAAATATATAGTAGTAAAAAGAAATTTATGAAAATATTATGAATATATTATATAGAAATAATTCGGAAAATAAAATAAAACTTAATAACTATATTTAGAAAAAATTTTTTTTAAAAAAATTTTGTAATAAAAATAAATATTAAATGTGTGGTGAATTTAATGAATATTATAAATTATAATATACATAATAAATTATAAATATTATTTATTTAACTTTTGAATATTTATGTTTTAGATTAATAAAAATATAATTGAGTAATATATATATATTATGAGTATTATAATAATTATAATAATTTATACAATTATATAGATCAATCATAATTCATTATGTCATATGATATTTTAAAGTACATAATAAATATTTGATATTTCACAAAATTGTCTTTTATTTAACTATATTAGTGTGATTATTTATAATAAAATGATTAATATTTATATTGATGAAAAAAGGTATAATTACGAAAAAAATATTTTTTATTTATTTTTTTTTATTTTATTTTTTAAAAAATTAGGTATTATAGTAAACCATAATATTGTTATTTATGCTATTAATGTTAATAAGAATTTTTTTTTTTTTTTTTTTTTTTTTCAAAATTCTGAATATTTAAATTTATATTTATTAAATAACTTATTATATTATATATGAAATTTGTTTAGTCTTAACTATTTTTTTTATTATTATTGTATTATGAATATGAAATATATATAAAAAATGTATGTAATATTTTTTATATAAATTGTAGTTCTGAATTAAATTAATTTATTACCAATAAATTACAATAATTTTTACCGTAATAAAATGAAATATTCTATTTTATATAATAAATTAAAAAAAAAAAAAAAAAAAAAAAAAAAAAAAAAAAAAATTATATAAAAAAAATGTCCCACTTTTTTTTTTTTTTTTTGATATGTATGGCTTTTACATATTATTTAAAGAAAAAATCATGAATTTGTAATTATTTTTATTTTTATTTTTATTTTTTTATTTTTAATTTTTTTAATTACGTAATTATTTTGGAATATTTAATATTAATACACAAATAATGATAGAAATTACTATGTATTAACTACATATTTTTACTTCTTAATATTTATAGATATTATAATAATAATAACCAAAATTATATAACATTGTTTGACGTATTATAACTAAATAGATTAAAAGGAATGAAACTGAATTGAATAAAAGTATACATTATTATTATTATTTTTATTATTTATTATATATTTAATTTTTTTTTATAATAATTATTATTTATTATTATTATTTTATTTCAATTAATTTAATATAATGATATTTAAATCATTATTAATATGAATATTATAATAAAACTATTTAAATAATATTAGCTATATTATTATGCTTTATTATTATTATTTTTTTTTAACATGTTTATAATGATACTATATATTTCTATTAATTGAAATAAATAATATTTCATTTTAAAGAACATTAATTTATTTCATTATTTATTATATAGTGTTTATTTACAACTAAAATAAAATTAGAACAATGTATTTTATTTTATATATTAATCTAATATTTATAGTTATATACTATTATTGATTAATATAACCATAAAAAATAATTATATTTTATTAATCTTTAATTTATATGATTAATTGGTATTATTTTTTTTTTAAGTCCAGATTTTTGAGCATTGATCATTTATTTTATTACATTCACTTCCACTTTTTCCAGACGTCCAACATGTAGAGGCATCTTTGTAGCACTGATCAGACATTTTTTGTTTACAATTCCAGTCATTTGATTTACATGAGAGATAGTTGGTAGACGATTTTGTACTAGCCGTAGTATTACTTTTAGTAGTAGTTTTAACATTAGCTTTAGCATTTGTTTTATTAACTGTTGTAACCTTTGTTTTGGCTGCATTTGAATTAGTTTTTTTATTGGAAACTGCATTATTTTTACTACTACTACTATTAGTTTTACTATTAGCGCCAGCAGCACTAATTAAGTTGTTGACTAAAGTTGGGAAAGTAACTTGTAAAGAAGAACGATTAATAAGACCAAAAGTTTCACCACTTCCACTGAATACACCATTATCCCATAAAATACATGGAACACCGATAGATTTAGCTTTACTGATATAATATTTACCCCATTTAGCACGTTCAGCTTCATTGTTACGATTAATAGCGCCTAATTCACCAATAATAACTGGAATATTCTTATTAATAAAAGTATTTTTAATATTGCTTATAATCCAATCAACCTCACTAGTATCAGAGAATTTGTTAACAGCACCGTTACCAGTGTTTAATGCAAAGTTATATGGATTATAAGAATGAAGAGATACAATAAGTTTATTATCATTACTTGGTAATTTAAAATGACTAGTAGCATTGTCATTAATACTTGCTGCATAAGTTGGGATCATGAGATGACGGAGAGCATTGTTACCACCAGTAGCACGAATAGTTTTTACGAAAAGGCCATTCATTTCATTAACGAAACTCCAGCCTTCATTATCACCACCAGTCCATTCAACCGAAGAACCAACTTTTCTTGGTTCGTTCATACCTTCGAAAATTAAATGTTCATCATAGTTTTTAAATTCATCAGCAATTTGTTTCCAAATTGCAACTAAAATAGTTTTAGCATTACTTAAATTATTAGAAAAAGCATAATTCCAAGTTTCATGGTGAATATTTAAAATAGCGTAACCTCCAGTGCTGAGAGCATAATCAACGACTTCATGAACTCTTTTCATCCAAATAGCGTTAATTTTGTATTGTGGACCACTACCAAAATGACCACTCCAAGTAGTTGGAATACGAAAAGTATTGAAACCAAGAGAACTTAATTTTGTGTAGAGAGCTTTAGTTGTTTTAACATTACCCCAACAAGTTTCAGAAGCAGTTTGGTCTTTTGAATAGTTTAGTGAATCAATACATTGAGCATCTAATGTATTACCTAAATTCCATCCAATTTTCATATTTTTAACTAATTCCAAGGAAGAAATATTCTTCATGGCCTCCGTGCCCATAATAATTAAACATAATAATGTTAATTTATTAAAAAGTTTCATTTTTATTAATGATTTAAAAATACAGGAAAAAAAAATTTTTTTTAGTAGAATATATTTTATTAATATTTATAGAGAAGTTTTGAATCTTTATATATATATATATATATATTTTTTTTTTTTTTAATATTTTAATTTTATTTTTATTTTTATTTTTTAATTTTTATTTTATTTTATTTTTTTTTTTTTTGAACTATGAAGATTTGAAGTTATTTATACTATTATTTATATATTTCATTATATATATAATACTTGAATCTTTATTTATTCCTAAATTAAATTTATAAAAATGTACCCATAGGAATTTTATGAATATATTAATTTAATATATTGACTTTTTTTTTTTTTTAAAAAAAAAATAATTTTTAACATTTATTCCATAAATTTTAAATATTTATTAAATAAAAAAATGAAAAAATTGATTGAGATTATTTTTTATTAATTATTTCTGAAATTCATTAAATTAAATAAAATAAGATTCAATAGTATGGAGAATTTTTATATATTATATTAAAAAAAAAATAACAAAATTTATTGAAATAAAGAAAAAAAAAATTAAAAACATATATTTAATTAAATAAAATTATAATTATATATAATTATAATAATATTAATAATTAATTTCTTAACATAATTCTAAAAATTATTATTATTTATTATTAATTATATAAATTCTTCATTTATGTTAATTAAAATCTATACAAAAATAACTATTTCATATTTTTTTTATAGAATATATATATTAAGAAAAATATATTTATATAAATATATTTTATAAATAATACAAAATAAATATATTAAAATTCATTTCAATTTTTCAATTATATTAAATTCATAATAATGTTTTAAGCTCATATTACTATAATTTATATAAATTATTGTGTTAAATAAAATATGTAAATGCCTTGATAGTAATATATTTAATAAAAAATAATAAAATTAAATAAATTATTAAAAAAATATTTTAAAAAAATTTTTTTTGTTAAATATATTAATAATTTATTATGTTATAATTTTATATTATGCTTTTTTATTGTTCTTATATTATTATTATTATTATTATTATTATTATTATTATTATTGTTCATTTTTTAATTATTATTATTATTGTAATTATAATTATTTTTTATTGTTACTGTTAATATTATTATTATTATAATATTATTCAAATATTATTAATAAAATTTATAGTATTTTAAAGTACAATAATTGTTATTAAAAATATATTACTATTATCATTGGCCTTTAAAAGGGGATTTCCACCATTTCCATTTTTTTTATTTAATTCTAAAATTATATTATTTCTATTGGCATAATCTATTAATAATTTAATCCATTTCAATATTATTATAATATATGAATTGTAAAAATGAATATCATCAACATCTTTTTTATTTAATTCCGAAATAATTTAATCTTCTGTTACTTCATTTAAAATATATTCTAATTCTTGAATATCTTCATCTTCGTAGCATTTGAAAGTTCATTTTCTAATTTTTCCTTTATATTATTATTAGATAAATCCTTTATTAGAGAAAAGTTTTCTATGAATTAAAATATAATTTCAATTTTTGTTTTTATAGTAAATAAAAATATTTTATTATAAAATTATTAAAAAATAAAATAATTTTTGTATTTATATATAAATTTAAAATTTTTATGAAATATTGAAATCTTAATTTTTTAAATTTTTTATTTATTTATTAATTTATTTATTTATTTATTTTTTAGATTAAAAAAATTGAAATTCCTAAAATGATTGAATTAAAGGTTTAATGCAATAATTAAAGCATTTCAAATTACAATTATAATGAAGAAACAAATGAATTATATTATGATGAAAATCTAATGGATATGATAAATAAAAGAAATGTTATATATCATTAATCTATATCATATTAATGAAAATGATGAAATAGAATACTTTGATATAGTACCTAAACATGAGTGTATTCATTATTCTGATAATAATAAATTAGATGAAAAATTTAAAAAATTTATTTCAACTAGTAATGAAGAAAATGTAGAAAATATAGATATTAATAATTACGAATGAATATCTAATTTGTAAAGTGAAGAACGGAAAACATTCTTATTTTAATATATTATTATACATAATATAAACTCATATTTTGAAGTAATAATTTATAATCACATATGTTATACAATTTTATTTTATTAAATATTTGATTTAAAGATACTTTTATAAATATATCTTAAATATATTTTTAATAAAATGTATATATTATTAAATAATATAAAATAAATTTATTTATTTATATAATTTAGTTTAAGTTAAAAATGTTTGAAAATACACAATTACATAAGTGCATTAATAATTTTATAAGCACATTTGTTAATACAATTTTATTTTTTTATATATTATTTATATTTTTTTTTTTTTTTTTTTTTTTTTTAGACAGGGAAGAAAATGCACTTCCATAAATTTATTAATCATATTATAAAATATACATGTAGGTGAAAAGTACATTATAAATTAAAAATAAAATTAAAAGTTAAAAAATAAAAAATAAAAAAGCTCAAAAATACTATATAATTCGTAAAGTTGTACTATGCGGGAATTTTCCTATCCTAACAAATAAAAAAATAATAAAACCAAGAAGTAACATCTTTAAAATAGATAGTGTGGTGTCCACTATACTCTCCCCAGATTCATCATTTATTAAACTACTAAGGCGAGATTCACCCTTCGTAGAAATAGATGATGATCCTGTATTTATCATTATGCCATATCAGTGCGACGTCGACGCTCTTGGCTAAGTTTGGTATTTTGGAATACCTATCAAATAATAGCTCAAACTAATTACTTATGATAGGTATTGCGCTAGTTAAGAATTCCGCCAGGCCCACAATATTTGGAACAGGTGAATCAGATGAACCTTTGAAAAGTAGTTCATTTAATTGTCTCTGTTCTCCACTATCGAAATGTAATTCATTTAAAACTAAAGTTTCAACAAGAAGGAACAAGTATATATAATGATTGATATAATCATCAAAATCAGAAATAGAATCATAGGTAGAAGGATGATTAAACATCTTCCTAGCGAACAAAACATAGAGATCATCAATGAAATTTAAAGAATTCCATCTAAAAGATACAAGAGCATCGCATTTAAAAATCCAATGCTCAAAAGATTGATAATCAATCTTTTGAATATTGGATAAATAATATATTTTATATATTTTAAAAAATAAATAAAATAAATAAAATATATTATTTATATATTATATATTAAATAATATAAAATAAATATATTTATTTATATATTATATATTAAATAATATAAAATAAATTTATTTATTTATATAATTTAGTTTCAGTCAAAAAAGTTTGAAAATACATATATAATTACATAAGTTCATTTTAACATTGAATATTAATACTTAGGATATATATGATATATTTTTTTATTTGTTTTTTAAAATAAATATTAAATTAATCTCAACAAATAATAGAAAATATAAGATTTTATTTAAACGCTTTATTAATTAGTTATTACATATTGACATTACATACAGATATAAATTATTAAGCAAGAAATGCGTATTAATTAAATTATTATTTGAATTAATGGCCAATTTAATTATTGGATTTTAATTATATATAATATAGTAAAATAAATATATATATTTGGAATTGTGGATTATAATTATAGATCAATATATTTGAATAAAATGAATTATTCAAATTTACTTGTCTTAAATGCAAATAATATATATATATATTTATATTATATATATTATATATAATATATTCAATATGTAATAATTAAATATAAATAATTCAAATGGAATTACATTAATTTTACATTTTTTCAATTTCATTATTTTAATATATATTTATTTTATTTTTCTGATACTGGAATTAATATAATTATTGTATGCGAAAAACATGGTATTGTAATGGGAATTGATAATCTTATTAATTTGATTATATACATAGGATTATTTTCGCTGATATCTCTATTGCTCTTACTAATATTATTGATATTATAAGGGATACCATATTCAGTAAAGAACTACTATATCTTGTTAAAAATATATTTTCCTTTGAGAGGGGCAATGGATTTAGAAGTAATTTTCACATATAAGATAGATTTTAAGTTTTCCCTCTATTTATTTACTTCTACGTAATGAATAGCCATATAATAGCTTTCCTTTTTACCAGAAGAGAGATATTGGATGATAAATACCCTAGCAGCACTAATACAACTAGAAAATTCAGTAAAAAACAAAATATACAAATTTATAGATCCTAGTTTAGTCTGGTAAAAGACCACTGACCATTGTTATTATTATTATTCTTTTGATTTTCCGAAACTACTATCTCAATCATTTCATATTTAAACCTTTTAGTAAAAACTTTTACATGTTCATTTAGTGATAACAATTCCTTCTGAATGGATATAAGTTCCACAGTACGTACGTTCTGAAGGAGCTTTGTTACGACACTTTTTTTTTTTTTTCTTTTTTTTTTTTTTTTTTTTATTAAAATGCATGTATCATTGATAGAAATATTAGCAATTTCTTCAGTTAGTTTTTGAAATTTGGCTTCATTATGTAAAACAAATTATTTTTTTTTTTAAAAAAAAAGTATGAAAAACTTAAAATTACCTTTTATAGTATTTTTTTCTATTGAACATAATTAAAAAAATTTAATTATAAGATGTTTAAAGCATAATATACAATAATAAATATCCAAGCTTTTTTTGTTTTTTTTTATTTTTTTTTTTCCATTTTTTTTCATTTATATATATATGGTATTATGCTAATTTAACTATATAAATTCGATAATTATATATAAAAAAAATTGAATATACATATATATTTTAAATTAATATAAGAATATATTATCTGTAAAAAGTTTTAACATTTTTATATAATAAATAATATTTAAAAAATAATTATAAAATACTATTCTTTTTTTATGATATTAACTTTTTTTTTTTTTTATTAATTGATAAATTAGATTGTGAATATAAATGATTTTTTTTTATATAAATAATATTACTATATGCATTTTTATTATAAATGTATACTAATATATACTAATTTAATGATAATATTATGCTAATACTAATAATACCATTATATAATTTTTAATTTTTATTTTTATTTTTATGACCTTTCATTTTTTTTTTTTTTTCTTTTTTAACATCTGCAATTATTGCGAACTTCAAACTTTATTTATTTAATCATTTATTAATTACATGAATATTTATTTTATTAAAAAAAACATATAATTAATAAAAAAAAATATTTGTCCAAATAGAACGTAATAATATTTTAAATAATAATGTGAACTAAAAGTATTATTCAAAATATATTGTGTAAATAAATTCAGGTAAAAGTTCATATGCATTGAATCTCACTTCCAGATTATAAGATATTTGCTTTAAAAGGAATTCTTATTCTGGATTAAGGTTTGAATTGACTAATTGAAAGAAATTACGGTCTTCTCCTTCAGAGGCATTGTCCGTGCTAGCTTGTCTTACTACAAATCTATACACTACATTATTAGTAATGATACTACTATTTTCACTATCACCAATATTAATATTCCTATTTTCACTATTATACCATTATATTAACAATATTGTTTCTATTGTTATTATTATTAATAATATATTCCTCGTTACTTTCTACTTTCTATCAGAATCAGTATTGATTCTATATTATTATTTGATTAATACCAATAAAAGAAATTGTATATAAATATAAAATAACATATATATGCTATTTTATTCTATTTATATATATATATATATATATATATAATTATTTTTATTATATATCAATTACTATTTAAAATAAAAACAGAATGCAAAAAGAAAAAAAGTAAAATAAAACACCAAACTTTTTTAATTAATATTTAATTATTTTATTTTTCTTTTTAAATGTTTAATATTTATTATATAATTTTTAAGTTATATTATTATTATTATTATCATTACTATTTTTTTTTTTTTTTATTTTTTTTTATTTTTTTTTATTTGTTTATTTATTATTTATTATTATTTTTTTTTAATTATTATTATTATTATTTTTTTATTATTCGTTATTTCTTATTTTTTGTTGTTTTTTTATTATTTGTTTTTTCTATTTTGGTATTTTTTTTTATTATATAGGTAACTAAATAATTTATGTCTATTTCTTTTACTACTAATTTTAATTTTCTTTTTACTTTATTATTATTATTTAGTTATATATATATTTGATTATTTTTTTGCTATTAATATTATTAATAAATATTTTGATTTTTTGATATATTTTGATTTGTTTTTATAATTTACTTGCTATTTATTTATTTACTGTATTTTCTATTTTTTTTTTTTATTTTATTATTTATTATTTTTCGACATTTTAATTTATTATTATTTATAATAATTAAAATGGAAATATAATATAATAATATTTACAGTAAATTCATAAAATGTTTTATTATAATGTGTGTAAATCAATTATATAAATCATTAGTACATTGATAATAATAATCACTAATAAATTTACAAGTGTAACCGCTTGGACAACATGTTGGACCATTATAATTTATACCACCACATTGTCCATATGGTGTGGAACAACTACCAGATGTAGTAGTAGTTGTTGTAACTGTCCTAGTCGTAGTTGTCTTTCTTGAAGTTGTAGTAGTTCTTCTCGTGGTTGTAGTAGTTCTTGTAGTAGTTCTTGAAGTTGTGATGACTGGAACTGGAGGTTTGGCATTTTCTATTATACCACACCAGTCACCATTTTCCATACTCCATTTACCATTTTCATTAGTGTATATGATTTCGGTAGAATAAACACAACATGGATATGGTTCATCTATTCAAAAAAAAAAAAAAAAAAAAAAGTGAAATTAATAATTAATTATAAATTTTAATAATATCATTCATATGTTTTAATTATAAAATTTTATTTTATTTTATCTTATTTTTTTTCTTAATAATATTTACCTAATTTTAATGACCAACACTATGTATTATTAAAAATATAAATGTATAAATTATATAAATATATAATTATGAAAAAAAAATATATATATAAAATACTATATGTTAATATTAAATATATCCATACAAAATGAAACATATTTAATATTTAGTGTTATTTAATATTTAATATAACTTTTTATTACCTTTCTAATACCACACCATTGATCATTTTCAATACCCCATTCCCCATTGCCATCAGTTTCTATAACTACATTAGTAGTTTTACAACATGGGTAGCCTAAAATAAATAATAAATATATATAATATATTATTCGAAAATTATTATAATTAGAAAAATCTTTTAAAATTTGATTATATGTACATAAATTTAAATACATACCATCATCTAATTCTTCAGCCCAACACTAAATAAATCAAAAATTATTTTTTTTAAAAAAAAAATAATGTTATAAAAAAGAATTTTTATTAAATATTTTATTTTAATATTATATAATATTATTTATTTACGCTAGATGGAGTAGGAAGAGCTTTTGTGGTAGTACTAATTACTTTAGTAGTAATAATTCTTTTAGTAGTAGTTGTAGTAGTTGTAGTAGTTTGTACTTTTTTAGTAGTAGTAGTGGTGGTAGTAGTAGTAGTTTTTATTGGAGTAGTAAGTATTTTCTTAGTAGAAGTAGTTGTAGTAGTAGTTTTTGGTTTAGTAGTTGAAATTTGTATTGTTTTGGTAGAAGTGGTAGATTTTGGTTTAGAAGTAGTAATATTATTTGTATCAATACCACACCATTCATTATTTTCAATACCCCATTTTCCATATTTATCTTCAGTTTCTACTTTAGTATTTGGATTACTACAACATTTGTAATCTTTATTTTATTTAAAATTTCCAAATTTTATTAATTGATGAAATTATGTATTATCATATCATATTATATTAACATTTATATAAAAAATTTAAATATGTTAATTAGTTTCTAAAGATTTTATTTCATTTTATTTTGAAATTTTTTTTTAGTACGAAATTTTAATATAAAATAAAAAATAAATTATATCTTACTTCTGGCGTAGGCCCAACACTATAAAATAAAATTTAATAAAATAAGAAAAAAAATTATTAATTAATAATTGAATATAAATAAAATATATAATTAATATGTTATTTTTTCATTTTAATTTTTTTTTTTTTTTTTTTTTTACTTTTTTAAGATTTTCTTTATATTCTAATTCTTGTTCATCAGTTAAACGACACCAATCATTATCTTCATAGCCCCATTGATCATCATATCCTGAAGTCTTCATACTAAGACTTGAACAACATGGATAACCTATAGAATTCAAATAGTAATATTAATAACATTAATAATATTATTGTTGAGTAAATAATAATAATTATATATAATATATATTTGAAAATGTATTTCGTATTTTTGATTTATTATTAATATAAAATAATTAAAATTTATAATAACTAAAAAAAAAAATAAGAAATATATACCTTCACTTAGACCTTTACACTAATTTATATAATTATTTTTTTTTAATATAAAAAGGTAAGAAATATTTAGTAATTTAATTAATTATTAATTATTCATTATTTTTATTAGTTTAATTATAATTAATAATTACATCTTCTGTAAGAATTTCAAGATCAGTATCTTCATCGGTGAATGCACATACACCACCACTTTCGAAACCATATTTTTTTCCATTTTTATCAATACGCTGAATAATTTTAGTTTTTCTACAACAAGCATAACCTATTTTATTATTTAAAATTTTATTTGTTAGTAATTTAATAAAACAAATTTATTTATTTAATTATAATATATTAATATTATATTATATTATATAATTACCAAGAGGATATGCCCAACACTAGATTGATTAAGTGTAATTTTATTTTATCATATTTTATTTTATATATTATATTTTTTTTAATACCACTTTATTTAAAAAAAATATCTATAATAATACTTTAATATTAATTCTTACTGTTTCAGCGTCAGTAAAATCTAAACCACACCATGAATTATTTTCATAACCCCATGATCCTTTAACTGCATTATAAATAATATCGTCAGTTTTCTTACAACATGGATAACCTAAGAAATTCGACCAACACTACAATAAAAAATTATTATTATTATTATTATTATTATTTTTTTTTTTAAAAAAGTTAGATACAATTTATATATATTAATTATTATTATTTTTTATTATTATTGTTAGTGATAGAAATATCTTTTTATAATTATTATTAATAATATCTTACTTTATTATCATCTTCAGTTTCTTCTTTGGCATCTTTTTCAAAAATAAATGGACCATCAATAGTTTTAAAAGTTTCGACTTCATGAATATTAATAATCATTTTAACTTTTCCAGATTCTTTTTTGAAATCTAAAACACCGAAAGTTGAGGTAAAAGTTTGAGTAGAATTAAAAACATAATCAAGTGTTTTGTCAGTAAAATCAAGGAATTTACTACCAGAAGAACAATTAGCTGTAATAAAGAAGGTACCCTTTGGATTTTTATTTGTAACTCCTTCTTTAATTTCAGAAAGAGTGTAACTTTTTTTATTACTATTATTATAATTAATGAATTTTGTTGTAGTATAAACATGGTCATGACCATTAATTACAAGATCAAATTTATAAATATCAAAAAGACCAGTTAAACATGGTCTTAATTTCTTTGCGTCACCTTGGGAATGAGTAGCACCATTACCATAAATATCATGATGGAATAAAGCGATTCTCCAATCTGTATTTGGATATTTATCAACAGCTTTAGCCATAACTATTTCACAATCGTGACAGGAATTATGATTACTTTCTAGAACAACAACTAAAACATTATTATATTTAAAGTAGTAGTTATATGCAGGAACATAATCTAAATCATCATATTTCTTTGGGATATATGGATGTGGAACATTAAAATGTCGTCTAAAACTTTCAGAAAATACTTCATGGTTACCAAGTGTAGGAGCAAATGGAATAGTCTTTATCAATTCTGGAAGAAGAAGACCTGAATATTGCTGTTCTTGAGTGATATCATCACCCATGGTATCGGCTTGATCTCCAGCAGATAATATAAGACTAGGAGTTTTAGTAAATTTAATGGAATTAAAAATCGTTATATTCCAATTGAAAGCATCATTTCTAATGGCTTCAGCATAATCAAAATAATCCGACGAATGATAATGATGTCTACCTATTGAACCACCAATTTGTGGATCACCAAGGAAAATAAATTTGAAATTATCAGGGTCAAAGGTGTTAAATTTTACTGGGTCTTCCCATTTATTATTTAATTTTCTTTGGTAATAGTAAACAGAATTAGGTTCTAAACCTGAAACTGTAACTTTATTCGAATAATAATTAACATCATCTTTTTTTCTATAGAATTCATTTTCTCCATCAAATATTTTAGCATTTTCCATGTCACGAGAAGTAGATAAACGAATACTGGGTTCAAATTCAGTTGTAGATTCCCATCCAAAATTAAGAAGAGATTCTTTTTCACCAGGAGTTATAGCAATACGTTCGAAATTATCTCTATATTTGTTGTCCCATTTAAGTTTGAATGCTTCCCATTCTTCTCTTGTATCATCAAATTTATCACGAAGATTCCAATTAGCATATCTACTTCTATAACCACATTTTTGACCATTTTCTATACCCCTATATTTTTTTAAAAATAATAATATTTTTACAATTCGTATATATATATTGTAATGACATTAACAATGTTATTTACAGCTTTTTTCTCTTTATATATATATATATGAAATAATATATATATTATTCTATATACCATGAACCTTCCATATTTTCACCTTCTATTGGTCCATCATCCTTAGTACAACAAGGAAATGGATCATCTTATAGATAACATATTGAATGAATAGAAAAAAATTATGTTTTATTATCATTATTAACATTATATTATTATTATTTCTTAATTATTATATATTTATATACTTTTTAATTTTTTTTTTTTATAAATTTCAATTATAATTTTTTTTACCTAATAATTCAGACCAGCAGAATGAATCAGCTGCTTTAACTTTAATATTTACTAATAATATAGTTAATACTAAAATTATTCCTTTCATTTTACTTTATTTTTATTCTGATTTTTTTTATTTTTTAATGTTTCAAAATATTTAATACTTTTATTATATAAAAAAAATATTAAAATTAATATATTTATAAATTCATTAAATTTCTTTTAAAATAATTATAAAAAAAAATTATTAAAATTAATATATTTATAAATTCATTAAATTTCTTTTAAAATAATTATAAAAAAAATAAAAAATAAAGTTATTTAAATATTCAATGTAAAATGTTACTTACTTTTTAATAATATTAATTATATTAATTATTTAAAATAGAGATTTCAAATTTTATATTAATTTTTATTTTATTCTTAAAATTTATTTCTTAAAGGAATAATAAATATTTTAAATTGATTTATGATTTTTTATTAATATTTATTATTTTTTTCTATTGTTTAATTATTATTATTATTTCTTTATTATTATTACTTTTTATTTATTTTTAATGATCAGTTCCGAATAATAAATGATTCAACATTTATTATTCAAAATTTTTATTAGAAGAACTATATAATAGAATAAATAAAAAATTAATAATTTTTTTTAAAAGAAATATGAAATTCTAGGAAAACTATTACTTTTATATAAAAAATAATCTAAATAGTTTGACATAATTAAACTTTAAAAACCTTATGGATAAATATTGAAACTTTATCAATTAAAATAATGAAGATATTGGTAATATTTTAATTAAATAGTATTAAATGTTAAAATTATAATGATATAATTTATATTATTATTCTTCTTTTTCAGTTTTAAACCAATAAATATTATTTAAAAATTAATTAAATTAGTGTAACATAAATAAAAAACTTTATATTAAAATAAATTCAACAAATAAATTTAAGAATTATATTAAAATGTTTTACGTTTTAGTATTGATTTACAATATTCATTGATATATATTAGAATAATATTCATATTTTAAAACTATCAATTAATGTTAAAATATATTTAGATATATTAAAATAATTCTTTAACATTTTAAAATTTTATGAATGTTTTATTTATTTTAAAATTATGACAGCTCTATTCATTTATTTACTTAAAAATGATTGATAGATTTATCCATATTTTCATTTTTTTTTTTTAAAAAAATCATGTCAAAATTTGGTTCTATATAAATTATAAAAAAAAATTTATCAAATGATTTTTTTTAGTAATTTCGAATATATAATTTAATAATATTTATTTAATTTATATATTATTTAGTTAATTGTTTTTCATTTGATTTTTTTTTTCAGAATATATATACTTTTTTTTTTTTTTTTGATGTTTATTATTATTGTTAATACTTCTATTATTTAATTTTAATATTAAAATATTAATATTAATACTTTTATTATTCAATTATAAAATTTATTTCATTTACTATATTCATTCATAATTCAAAGTTTTGCATTGGGGTATGAATAATCCGGTATTTAATACCATTTAAATTAACACATATAGTTAATATTAATGATATAAAGTAAACTAGTATTGATATATTTATCGCTCTAATAATGTATATATTGGAATAATTTTGAATTTTTACTATAATACTGAAATAAATAAATAAATAAATAAATAAATAAATAAATAAATAAATAAATAAATAAATAAATAAATAAATAAATAAATAAATAATATATTTCCAAAATTGTAAATTATTATATTTAATAATATTTATTCAATTTTAAAATCGTAAAACTTCATTATTTTATAATGTATATTTGAAAAAATTTTATATATTAATATATATATAATACAGTTATTTTAAATAAGAATTTATTTTTTAAATTTTAAATATATTTTTTAAATATGTATCATATATTTGATAATAAAAAAAATTATCTATTATGTTAAATTATTAATAAAATGAACAATAGATAACAGGTTATATGCTTTTATATAGGTTTTATGTTTATTTTTAATAATTAATTATATAGAGATATATAATTAAATTCTTAATATATATATATATATTATTTTAATAATAATAATGATAATAAATAGAAAAGAAAAATAATAAAATAATAAATGAAAACAGTAATACTATGTTTTCAAGTATATCCATTTATAATTATGTTTGAAATAGAAGTAAATGAAGTATATATAAAAAAAGCTTAATATTATGTGTGAAGTAAATATCACTTCAAAATCGATAATAATAATAATAATAATAATAATAATAATAATAATAATAATAATAATAATTATAATAATAAAAAGGTTGCATTTTTAATAATAAATAAATAAATAAATATATATATATATAAATAAATAAATAATAGTAATAATAAATATGAATAAGAATATATAATGAATATTAAATAATAAAATTAATATATAAATAAATATGTATATGAATTTAATATTATATATAAAATTTATATAATTATAATATATATATATTAATATTTAAATTCATTATATTAATAATTCAAAAAAAGGAAAAATAAATAAAATCTTAATAAACAATAAAGATAATTTACTTATTTTTCCTTTTTTTGAAGTATAACTATTTATAGTTATGTTTAAAATGAAAGAAACCAAACCGAAAAAAAAATAATATTTTATGTGAAGTAAATTTCATTTTAAAATATAAATCAAAATCAAGGTTAACAATAATGAATAATAACAATTATTTATTAGAATTTAGGAAATTATGAATATAAAGAAGTGAATAAAAATATATTAAAGAATTACATAATATAAAATACATTATAATATTAAATCAACTGATTATTTTTCACTTCTTTTTTTATACTTAAAAGAAAGTTAAAAGTCTATTTAACTATATATTAAAAATTAAATAATTTATTTAAATATTTATTAGTCTTTTCTTTTATACTTAAAAGAAGATCAGAAGTCTATCGATTTAACTATACATTAAATATTAAATAATTTATTTTAATATTTATTAGTTTTTTTAACTTTATATTATTATACTTTAGTTTTATTTTTGTAAAAATTTTTTTTTATAAAAAATATTAATGATCAAGGAAAAAGACTTTATTATGACAAATTTTTTATGTTAATTATTTAATATATATTTAAATAAAAAATTTATTTTTTATTTTTTAAAACAAAAAAAATTTTTTTTCAATTTTTTTTTATATATATATATTATAATAAATTAATTGATCTACATAACTATAACATATTTTATTTAATTATGACCATATTTATTTATATTTATTGAATGATAACCAATAATTTTTAAGACTGATTGACTTTGAAGTACAAAGATAATTATGTTATTGGAATTGGGATAACTACACAAAGTGTCTCCAGGTAATACAAAAAAGTGGATGTATAAATACTTTTTTTAATTCTATACTGTTTTATTTTATTAATAATTGTAATATTATCTTTAATTACAACTTTAATTATCCATAAAATGGAATGCTAATTTAATCTATTCATAATCATGAAATGATAAATAAAAAATGTGAAAGTATGATATTTAATTTATATCTATTTTTTTTTTTTTAATTAATAATAGACGTATATAGAAAAACTATTAATATTTCATATAAAAAAATAATTAAAAAAAAAAAATTAAAAAAAAAAAAAATATTTATATCCTTATTATCTTTAGAGTTACTTTTAATGTCTTTATTTAATTTTTATTATATTTATTGAAGATAAATTACAATATAATTTTATTATAAATAATATATATTTTTGAAATAAAATTTATTATATTTTTTTATAAATAGTATATATGGTTTATATATATGTATTTTTAAATAAATATTATCTATTTTATAATATTTTGGTATATAATACATATTACCCTAAGTTTAAGAATAATAAATATATAATAAATAAAATAAATAAATAAATAAATAAATGAATAAATAATAAATAAATAAATAAATAAATAAATAAATTATAGATAAATATATAAATATATTATTAACTTCATTAATATATATAAATAAAAAATAATAAATAAATAAATAATATGTAAGATAAATAAATAATTAATAAATAATATAAAAAAATATATAAATAACTAAAATGAATATTAAAATATCTATGTATATATAAATATTAAAATATATATTAAACTATATATATTAAATATTAAAATATAATATATATTAAATATCAAAATATATATATTGAACTATATATATTAAATATAAAAATATATATTAAACAATAGACACATTATAAATATATAAATTAAATATAAATTATATATATATTAAAATGCATTGACCCCTATTGATTTTTAAAATAATTAATAAATAAACTTTAAATATTTAATAATTTAAACATTAAATATATAATAGATATAAATTAAATGACTTTTATTTCATAAAAAATTTTAATATTATAATATAATAATTATAATTGTATTGCTTATTTGTTTTTAATATTGTTTTATAATTTATAATCTTTTTTTATTATTCTTTTTTTTGTTTATTATTAATGTATTTAATTAATAATGATTTTTATTCCGATTTTTTTTTTGGTAATTCATTTTTTTTAATAATAAATATTATAAATTATTTATTTTCCTTATATAATAAATATTAATTATTAATTAAAATTCTATTATTAATTAATTAAAAAAATAATTAATATATGATTCTAAATTAACTATTTAATTTATATAAATATATTATTATATTTTATTTTACATATTATATAATATATAATATATATTTTTATATTAATAAATCTTTATATTAGTTGATTATGGTATTACTAATTCCAATCCCTGATTATATATCTTTTTAATTATATACTATATATCATGTTATTGATAAAAGGATCCCTTAAAGAAGTATATGATATATATTTAATAGTTTGAAAGAAAAAAAAAAAGACAAAAACATAAGCTTTTGTAAATTTATATATAATTATCATATATATGAAAATCATATAAATGCTTTGACTATTATAAAGAAACATTCATTAAAAGCATTAATCTTAAATAATATATAATTATATAATTTATAAATTTATTATCATTTAGCAAAAAAAAAAAAAAAAATATGTACAAATATAGTCTTATTATTATTATTATTTTTTATTATCATTATAATTATAATTTTTATTTATTTATTTATTAATATATTTATAATAAATTAATTATTATTCAAGAGTAATTATAAAATTTAAGAATTAATCATAACGAAACATAATCATAATTATATATATACTTATTTATACTTTTATATATTTATATTATTTAATTTAAATGTTCGGAAATATTATTACAATTTTTTTATAATTCAATAAATATTATTATTTTTCGGATTTATTTAAATTTTTTGTACTTAAAAAGTATTACATTATTTCAATATTTCGTTTCAAATTTTATATATATATATATATATTAATATTTTTAATATTATTTCTATTATTATTTCTATATTTTGTTTCAAATTAATTTATATATATATTGATATATAATTATAATATTAACACAAATATTAATAAACATATATAAACTTTAAAAAATCAAATTTAAATACTTGAATTTGATTTTTTAAAGTTTATTTTTTATTTATATATAGATATTATGAAAAAATTATAGCTAGAAATAATAAAATCATTTATAATAACATTTTAATTATAGATAAATATTATAAAAAAACCTTTATTTACGGATGTACGTATATTAAATTGATAATGTATATATGATTAATTTTTATGAAAAAAAATTTTTTTTAATAATAATACCATTATAGAATTATTTTTCTTAAATATTTTTATTATATATATTATTTAAGTATATAAAAATAAAATTATTTTTTCAATTTAATTTTTATTTTCTATTCTATTAGTTATTACTTTAATTTTAATATTGATAAAATATAATTCAAAAATTGAAAACAAAAAATGGAGTAAAATAATATATATATGTTTTTATATATCACTTTTTTTTCTTTAATATATTAAGAAAAAAAAAAAAAAAAGAGCTATAATTTTGAGGTTTGAGATTGGAAGGGTTTCTGATTTTTCTCAATCATTGATGATAGCTTTTGTTGGATAAAGAGATTTATTCGAATTGATAAAAAAAATATCTTTTTTTTTTATTGGTTTATCGATTTAGATGTTTAAAGCTCTTAATAATACTATACTATAAGTCTAAATGGTATACAAACCGATTATAGTATAAAAGAAAAAGGAAAAGAAATATTGAAAATAATTAACATAAAATAAGTATCGTATATAATCAAAGAATTGACAAGTATATTTAATATTTTTCATAAATAAATTAATAAATAATAAATAAATTAATAAATAATAAATAAATAAATAAATAGATAAATAGATAAATAAATAAATATATATATATATATAGATTAATAGATTAAATTATATATGTTATTAAAATTAATTTCTTTTTTTTTATTTTTATTTTTATTTATATTTTTTTTTTTTTTTTAAACTGTACCTATGATTTTGATATTATATTTGTAAAATTTGATATAATTTATGATAAAATTATTAAATTTTTTACAAATATAGTTTTTATATTTATCCTAATAATATATATATATTAGGAATAAAATTAATTAAGTATTACAGAAAATTAATGTTTTATCAGTATTATAATTATAATAATTATTATTATTTCTTTTTTTTTTTAAAAAAAAAAAAAAATTTCGATGAGATAAAAAAACTGTTCCCATAATATTAATATTGTATTTATAAAATTCTTTCTTCAAAAAAAAAAAAAAAAAAAAAAAAAAAAAAATTCATTTCAACTTTTGTTATAAATTATAATAGTAGAATTAATTTTAAATTATATATTTTTTTACAAATAAAAATTTCATATTTCACTAGGGAATGGGTTTTATCCATATATGTCTACTATGCTATGCTAATAATAATATATATAATTTATTAAGGCAAGAAATTAATTCTAGTTATTAATTAAAATATATATATAATTTAAAAATTAATATTTAATATATAAAACATTGTATAAAAAATAGATAAATAAATAATATTTTTATTATTAAATAATATTTTTAAATTATTGATAGAAATTTTAAATACATTAAATTTTTTTAAAATTTATATTAGCTAGGAATTAATATTATTAATAATTAAACAAATAATTAATTAAAAATATAATTAATTTATAAAAAAAAAATATAGTTTTAAAGTAATTAAATTTAATTATAATTTTTTTTTTATTAAATAAATATTTTTTAACTATTGATAGAATTAATTTTTAAAAAATATATAATTTTTTACATTGTTTCTCTAGGTTACCGTTATATATCTTCTTTTAATTTCATCACCATCGAAATCTGCAATATAATCAGCTTTTAAAATTTTCTTTAGGTTCTAATGGATTTAATAGTCTTTTGTACTTTTAAGGTATTATATTTAGTCTTTTTTTTTTTTTTTTTTTTTTGTGATTCATATAATATAGATCACTAAAATTGCCTTCAGATTCATTTTCATAATTATAATCTTTAATTTTAATATTTTCATATATTTTATTATTTTCTAAATTTAACTTTTCATCCTTAGTATTAACCAGATTTTAATGGTTGTTTTTAATTTTATTTTCTATGAGTTTCTGGTTTATAATTATTAAGGTTTGATTTAGATAAATTTTTATAATTATTAAGATTTGAAATTTTTAATTTAATCTTAAATTTAAAATAAAAAATTTTATTCAAATTTTTATTAATAAAACTTTATTTCACATTTTTTGTTTAATAAATCTTTTTTTGTGTAATACCATTATTCTTATTATTTTTATTATTATCATGTAGAATTTTTGCATGGATTTCATTTTATATCTTTTTGTAATTTCTTCGGTATTTGAATTTTTGAGTATTTCCTCTTAATCTTCAATTAATTTTATCTTCAATTAATTTTATCTTCATTAAATTTATCTTCATTGATTTTATCTTCATTAATTTTATCTTCATTAATTTTATCTTCATTAATTTTATCTTCATTAATTTTATCTTCATTAATTTTATCTTCATTAATTTTATCTTCATTGATTTTATCTTCATTAATTTTACCTTTATTAACTTTTTCGTTTTCTGAATTATTATTTAATATGCTTTCATTATTATCTAACATGTATTCATCTATAATATTATCTTCAAGATTAATTTTATTCTGTTTATTTTCTTTCATTTCAAATTTATTATTTTAATTAGATTAATTAAATTGATGTTGATTATAATAATGATCTAATCTAGCATGCTATAATATTAGATTAATATTATTTATATTATAATTTATATCTTTCATTTGGCTTGTATTTAAAGTAAAAAGGCTTTCCTCATTTGAATATATAGTAGTAATTAGTTTATTATTTTTAAGTATTTGGAGTCTTTCTTTATTGTTATATATTTCCATTACTAATTTAAAGTCCTTTTTACATTGGAAATAAATGAAAATTAAATTATTTTATATGTTTGAAGCATAAAACACTTCTCCAATTGAAAAATTATTATTTTTATATATTCTTTTGTACATGTTTTTTTGAATATTCCATCGGATTGTCCATTTAGGTTTGTAATCATTAGTAATTTCTTCAATATTTGATAGAATTTTTATATTTTTGGAGAAATTGATTCCTAGTTCACTATCAATGATCCATGACTCTTTGTTGTTGTCTTATCGTCATTTTCTTCTTTTAGGATTTCTGCCTTTTCTTTATTTACCTATATGTTCCAGATGTTGAATTGTTATTAAAATTACCTTTCAAAATATTAGTTGTTAAATGAAACAGAAGTCGGATTATGGATCTGAACCTGAATCTGAATTGTATTGTTCTTCATAATTAACGTTATATGCTTTAAAGTTTCTTTTTCTACCATTCCTACTTTACGATGTTCTTTTATTTTTATTTCTTGATTTATCATTATAATTTTTCTTTTCTCCCCTATAATTATTATTTGGTGAATTTGATGGGCTGAAAAAAAACAGTTATCAGTACATGAACTTTTCATTCAATTTTTTTTTTTTTTTTTTTATTAATTTAAACTTTTATTCTTTTTATTAATTTTTTATTAGTATTTTTTTTTTAAAATTTTTTTATCTATTTATATTTTTTTTGTATTTCTGCTTAATTTTCTTTATATATAAAAATTTGATGTAAAATATGAACATTAATAATAATAATAATAATAATAATAATAATAATAATAATAATAATAATAATAATAATAATAATAATAATAATAATAATAATTAATAATAATAAATAATAATAATAATAATAATAATAATAATAATAATAATAATAATAATAATAATAATAATAATAATAATATATATATATATATATATATATATATTTTATTTATTTTGGTTTATTTCATATATTCATTTTTTATTAGATCTAGGGCTAAGAAATGGCAATCCATAATTTTGTATTTGTGTATCAATCTTTTACAATTTGTCTAAAATTAAAGAGAAGTAGATTAGAATCCGATTTTATTTACTATATTTTATTTATTTTATTTTTTTTTCAATCTTTAAACTTTTTTTTTATTTAAGATTTTCTCTTGTTTCTTTTCCATTTTTTTCTTGTACTTTTATTTTTTCATGAATTTTAATTTTATTTTATTTTAATTTTAAATTTCATTTATGATTTTTATTATTTTGCTTCATTTTTTTTATTTTATTTTCTATTTTTTTATGGTATTATTTTTTTCTTTTGGTTTAATTCATTAGCATCACTTCTTATTATTTTAATATTTTAAATTATATTTTTAATTATATTTATATTATTATTAAAATATTTCATTTGTAATTGATTTTATTATATTATTTCTTATGAAATATTTTATAAAAATACTTATAAATTTAATTTTTTATCATTAACAATAATTTTACAAAAGGTAGAATAGTAAAATAAAATAAAATTTTAATATTCAAATATCATGGTTAGAAGTAACTATTGCCATAGCTCTAGAAATTATCATGAATAATAAAAAACTAGACAGGTATATTATATTAATTTTTATTTAATAATAAAAAAAATTGTAACTACTATCTAAAAATAAATCCTGTGCTTTTAAAATTTCATATTATTACAATAATTGATTAAATTGTCTTTCAATAAGACGAAAAAAAAATATATAAATATTTTTACTAATTCATTTCTTATGAAATATTTAATAAAAAATACTTATAAATTTAATTTTATCATTCACAATAATTTTTATCATGAATAATAAAAAAAAAACTAGACAGTTATTTATATTTATATTTAATAAAAATAATTAAATTTGCTGTAACTATCTAAAAATAAATCCTATTCTTTAAAATTTCATATAAATAGTACTTGCTGTAATTTTCTTTCAACAAGACAAAAAAAAAATTATATAAATATTTTTATTAAATTTTTTTTTGAAATATTTAATAAAAATACTTATAAATTTAATTTTATCATTCACAATAACTTCGCAGAAGATAGAATAGTAAAATAAAATAAAATTTAATATTCAATATCATAGTTAGAAGTAACTATTTCAATAGCTGTAGAAATTATTATGAATAATAAAAAACTAAACAGTTATATTATTTTTTATTCAATAATAAAATTAAATTTGCAGCAACTGTCTAAAAATAAATCCTATTCTTTAAAATTTAAAATAAATATTAATTGCTGTAATTGTCCTTCAACAAGACAAAAAAAGATTAAATAAATATTTTTATTAAATTGTTTCTTACAAAATATTTAATAAAAATACTTATAAATTTAATTTTATTATTCACAATAATATTATCATGAATAATAAAAAAGAACTAAACAGTTATATTATATTATATTATTTTTTATATAATAATAAAATTAAATTTACTGCAACTGTCTAAAAATAAATTATGTGTTTTAAAATTTCATATTAATATTAATTGCTGTAATTGTCTCTCAACAAGACAAGAAAAGATTATATAAATATTTTTATTAAATTATTTCTTATAAAATATTTAATAAAAATACTTATAAATTTAATTTTAATTATTCACAATAATTTTACAGAAGATAGAATAGTAAAACAAAATAAATTTTAATATTCAATATCATAGTTAGAAGTAACTATTTCAATAGCTGTAGAAATTATTGTGAATAATAAAAAAGAACTAGACAGTTATATTATATTATATTATTTTTTATATAATAATAAAATTAAATTTGATGCAACTGTCTAAAAATAAATCCTATTCTTTAAAATTTAAAATAAATATTAATTGCTGTAATTGTCCTTCAACAAGACAAAAAAAGATTAAATAAATATTTTTATTAAATTGTTTCTTACAAAATATTTAATAAAAATACTTATAAATTTAATTTTATTATTCAAAATAATATTATCATGAATAATAAAAAAAAAAAAAAACTAGACAGTTATTTTTTATTTATATTTAATAAAAATAATTAAATTTGCTGTAACTATCTAAAAATAAATCCTATTCTTTAAAATTTAATATTAATAGTTATTGCTGTAATTGTCTTTCCACAAGACAAAAAAAAATTATATAAATATTTTTATTAAATTATTTCTTATGAAATATTTAATAAAAATATTTATAAATTTAATTTTAATTATTCACAATAATTTTGCAGAAGATAGAATAGTAAAACAAAATAAATTTTAATATTCAATATCATAGTTAGAAGTAACTATTTCAATAGCTGTAGAAATTATTGTGAATAATAAAAAAGAACTAGACAGTTATATTATATTATATTATTTTTTATATAATAATAAAATTAAATTTGATGCAACTGTCTAAAAATAAATTATGTGTTTTAAAATTTCATATTAATATTAATTGCTGTAATTGTCTTTCAACAAGACAAGAAAAGATTATATAAATATTTTTATTAAATTTTTTCGTAAAAAATATTTAATAAAAATACTTATAAATTTAATTTTATTATTCACAATAATATTATCATGAATAATAAAAAAGAACTAAACAGTTATATTATATTATATTATTTTTTATATAATAATAAAATTAAATTTACTGCAACTGTCTAAAAATAAATTATGTGTTTTAAAATTTCATATTAATATTAATTGCTGTAATTGTCTCTCAACAAGACAAGAAAAGATTATATAAATATTTTTATTAAATTATTTCTTATAAAATATTTAATAAAAATACTTATAAATTTAATTTTAATTATTCACAATAATTTTACAGAAGATAGAATAGTAAAACAAAATAAATTTTAATATTCAATATCATAGTTAGAAGTAACTATTTCAATAGCTGTAGAAATTATTGTGAATAATAAAAAAGAACTAGACAGTTATATTATATTATATTATTTTTTATTTAATAATAAAATTAAATTTGCTGCAACTGTCTAAAAATAAATCCTATTCTTTAAAATTTCATATTAATATTAATTGCTGTAATTGTCTTTCAACAAGACAAAAAAAGATTATATAAATATTTTTAATAAATTATTTCTAATGAATTATTTAATAAAAATACTTATAAATTTAATTTTATCATTCACAATAATATTATCATGAATAATAAAAAAGAACTAAACAGTTATATTATATTATTTTTTATATAATAATAAAATTAAATTTACTGCAACTGTCTAAAAATAAATTATGTGTTTTAAAATTTCATCTCTCAACAAGACAAGAAAAGATTATATAAATATTTTTATTAAATTATTTCTTATAAAATATTTAATAAAAATACTTATAAATTTAATTTTAATTATTCACAATAATTTTGCAGAAGATAGAATAGTATTTTTTTTTTTTTTTTTTTTTTTTTTTTTTTTTAGACAGGGAAGAGAATACACTTCCAAAAACTTTATTAAATTTTATTTTAAAAAATACATGTAGGTGAAAAGTACATTAGAAATTAAAAATAAAAAATTAAAAAATAAAAAATAAAAAATAAAAAAGCTCGAAAATACTATGTATTTCGGCAAGTTGTACTATGCGGGAATTTTACCCTTCCTATCAAATAAAAAAGAAATAAAATTTAGAAGTAACATCCTTAAAATAGATAGTGTGGTGTCCACTAAACTCTCCCCGGATTCATCATTTATTGAGCTACTAGGGCGAGAATCACCCTTCGTAGTAATAGATGATAATCCTGTATTTTCATTATGCCTTATCAGTACGACGTCGACGCTCTTGGTTAAGTTTGATATTTTGCAATACCTATCAAATAATAGCTCAAACGAACTACTTATGATAGGTATTGCATTTGTTAAGAATTCCGCCAAGCCCACAATTTTTGGAACAGGTGACTCAGATGAACCTTTGAAAAGTAGTTCATTTAAATGTCTCTGTTCCCCACTATCGAAATGTAGTTCATTTAAAACTAAAGTCCCACCAAGAAGGAACAAGTATATATAATGATTGATATAATCTTCAAAATCAGAAATAGAGTCATAGGAAGAAAGAGGATTAAACGCTCTAATCTTCCTAAGGAATAAAACATAGAGATCATCGATGAAATTTAAAGAATTCCATCTAAAAGATGCAAGAGCATCGTATTTAAAAATCCAATGTTCAAAAGATTGATTACCTTCACCACAACATGGGCAGGACTTTGGACAATCTTCTGAAACTCTACCCATTCTAATAGCAATAGTAGTATTGTATTTATAACCACAGCGTAAACGTATAATCCACGAAAATCCTAAGTTGAATTGGGGATATTTTAAGCTAAGCATTATTATAGCTTTATTGTTTGAGAACTTGTTACTATCGTAGTTTTGACCTTTAATACCTTGAAATCTGGAAACTGATTTCCAGTAACGTTCTATAATATCGTCATATTTTACACATTTATATTTTTTGATTTTTTTATATAGTGTTCTAGATTCTTTAGTCCAGGAATAATAAGGCATTTTGGGAATAGATTTAATAAGATCCTTTATGATACAGTTTGATTTACTCCATTTTGCAAATGATTTAATCTGTAAGGCTGCGCAGATACCAGCAATAGGAGGGATGCTTAGATCTCGAGATAAAGCATAAGTACTCATTGTTGAATTATGTCTAATATAGTCATTGTTTTCTGTATTTGTTTTACCATTTTTAGAGAAGGAACCGATACACCAAAATAGACCAGTATTAATTAATGTTTGAATTCTAGCCGTTCTAGATTTGTTTGAACCAAGTAAAGGAGAATAATAAATTACTTTACTAATAACAAAGGATTGAAGAACTTTTTTCTTGTATACAATAGGAATAAGTTTATTTGAAAAGAAACGTGTAAATGAAAGAAGGGATTTTCTAACTTTAAAATGCATGTGAGATATAATGTGTTCTAGTAGGAGATCATCTGAAAAAGGAATACCAAGATAGACATAACTAGAAACTTTAGGAATATCATTCTTTCCTAAATAGAAGGTTGGATCACTATAGTTTGGAGGAGGTTGGAAGTTCATTGGTTTTATAACCATAGTTGCACACTTTTCAATACCAAAAGTTATTTCATTTAAATTAGCCCATTTATGTACCTTTTTTAATAATTTTTCTAAATTTTTTGCACTTGGAGCAATGAGAACAACATCATCAGCAAAGAGTCCACCACAACACTTTTTTCTTCCAACATTAACACCATACTTTTCACAGTCATTTAGTATATCATTGATGAATAAATTGAATAAGATTGGAGATAAAGGACAACCTTGACGAACACCTCTTTTAATAGGAAATTCATTTGATAACATTGAAGCAAATCGAGCACGTGCTTTAGATGAAGTATATAAATTACAAAGAAAATCAAAACATTTACCGCGTACTCCATAGTGATATAATTTAGTAAGAATGTTAAAAATAGGAACTGAATCATAAGCTTTTTTAAGATCTAAAAAAGCTAAATATGTGAATTTTCCTTGGAATTTTCTTCTTTGACAAATTTCTCTAACGGAAATGAATAAACTAATGCATTCTTCGCGGTTGCGAAATCCAAATTGTTCAGGTCTAATGAAATTGTGTGAGAGTGCTTAAGTAGATATTCTATCTGTTATAATTTTTGAAATGATTTTTAGTCCAACGTTAATGAGAGAAATACCTCGATAATTACTACAATCTGATAGGTCACCCTTCTTAGGAATTGATACAATAGAAGCTGAGTTCCATTTTTTAGGAAATGACCCATTCCATATTTTATTAAATATCAATTTTAGACACTTTCCAGCAGCAAGATGTGATTCTAGTAATTCTTCGTTACAAAAAAGAGCTTTGTAGAATTCAATCGGAATACCATCGGGGCCGGGTGCTTTGTTATTTTTCATCGATGAAATAGTTTTTTTAATATCTTCAATCGTAATAGGACCATTTATATTCCAGGTAGTGGATCTAAGACTAATATTCCTTAAAGCATGATTCCAGTAATTACGATTAAGGCTGTGACCTGAGGGATCCGAAGCAAGATCTTTATAATATTCAGCCCATCTATCTAATTGCTTTGAAGGAGAGATAATATCTTGACCAAACTTAGATTTAATGCAAGTAAGGGAGGTAGATGAATATGATGGTTTAGCCATTTTCTTTAAACATCTCCAACCATTTTTGAAATCTTTATTCAAAAAATAATTACCTATTTTTACTATATTAGCCTTAAATCTAGCAGAACGAAATTTACTCTTAGTTTTCTTGATTAATTTGCAAAGTTTTTCATATTTATTAAATTGTTCAAGGTAATTATCAACATTTTCACAATTAAAGTAAGGCTTAATATTCCGAAATGCAATATGTTTTTCATGAGATAGTTTTTTAATGTAATAAGGACAATGAAAAGCAGAGCCCTTTAAATTTGTTGGAATAAAAGCCTTAATATCTTTCCCGATATTATTTGCTGTATTGATAAATTTTTCTACCATTTCATCAGCCGTAAGCGAATTGTAATGAGAATCAAGGTCATTTTCTAGGATTGAAAAATAATTATGTGATAAAATATCTGAATTTTTTGTTTTACAAATATGAGTTGACCATTTAGAAACTTTAGTAGGCCTTATAAAACCATCGGAGAGAACTTTGTTGCAAGAAAGTAAAATAGGTTTATGATCAGAAATACCATAAAACGAAGTACAAACCGAGGTTTTATTAATATGGGATGCCAAAGCCTCATTATAGATGACATGATCAATGCAAGATGATCTAGTACCTTTAGCATATGTAAATTGATTACCATATAAAGGAGCAATATACCAATTAGGAAAATTATTTGAAATGTATGTTTTGATCTTCTTTAATGACATGTTAAAGTCACCAACTAGGACAGCCGGAACATTTTTTCTATTGTGAAAACGTAACCATTGAGAGAGTTCATCAAAAGCAACTAGTCTTGCTTCCTTCCATTTGCTTTGAGGGAAGTAGATATTACCAATAGTACATTTTTGATTCCAAAAAGAAGTAATATTAACTGAAATGATATATTTGTATAAAAACGGTTCTTGGAAGAAAGAGCACGAAGAATGAACACCAATAAAGAGTCCTCTCATACCAGGGGTTTTAGGATTAGCTTTAAGGAAAATTGAGTTGTAATATGGAATTAAAGGTGATGAAACATCTTTTGGTAGATATTTACTTTTTCCAGTTTCTTGTAGACAGATACATATAGGTTTAAAAGTAGAGTTGAGATACAAAATACTATCTCGCTTTTCAGTATTCCAACCGTTAATATTCCAACTAACACAGAGATTAAAGAAAGAAGAATTTGAATTTAGATGGCTAGAGAAAAAATCTTTTGCCATAGGATTAAGTTCAACATCAATGTTTTTAGATTTCCTCGACTTGTTCATTTGATTCAGTTTATTACACAAGGACCAGGTAATTTTAGCTGTTTCAGGAATTTCATCTCTTAAGAAATTTAAAACATAGAAAAAGATGAGATCATTTTTGTATTTATTAACCCTAATAATGAAGTATGAGCCATACCTTGGAGAAAAAAGTTTTTTAACATATGGAATAATTTCATTGTAGTAAGGGATCTTACTAATAACTTGTGCCATTAGTTTTCTAGGGGACCAAGAATTAAGGTCATGAATGAAAATAAGGCTATAATTATTCATATGATTTCCGAAGCAGTAGAAACCACGATGGAAGGGAGTAGTGTTAACAGAACTAGAAGCATCCATGTTTAGAGTTAGTTGAGAAAAGAACTGACTTAATTTCTATTTAAAATGAATTGATTATAAGGATTGAATACCAAAGAATTATATATAAAATATTTAACATTTAAGTTTACTGAATATAAGAGTTAATAGTTTCACATGAATTGTATTTCCTAAGATATATTTAAAAAACAATGTTAGTGGAAAAATTATTTATTCAATAAAATAATGTAAAATAGTAAATTTAATTTATTTTTTTTTTTTTTTTTTTATATGTTAAAATATTGTAAAAGGATATGAAAATTAAAAAAACATAAAGTAAAAAATTAATATAGAGATATAAAATAACATATATAACGATAAAAAAGTATATATATATATATAAAAAGTATAGAAAAAATATAGAAAAAATTTAAAAAATATAAGAAAAAAACAAAAACAACTTTGTTAGTAGTATAGTGTAAAAAATTATTTTGATTGAATAATTGATTTAAAAAGCTACAGTTATGTTTTATATAAAAAGATTGAAATTGCATATAAGATTGAAAAATAATTAAGATTTTATTATTATACTAATTGCTGAATCCCCTCAGAAACCATACAGCTTAGGTTCCATCATTGGGGAGATAGAATAGTAAAATAAAATATAATTTAATATTCAATATCATAGTTAGAAGTAACTATTTCAATAGCTGTAGAAATTATTGTGAATAATAAAAAAGAACTAGACAGTTATATTATATTATATTATTTTTTATTTAATAATAAAATTAAATTTGCAGCAACTGTCTAAAAATAAATCCTATTCTTTAAAATTTCATATTAATATTAATTGCTGTAATTGTCTTTCCACAAGACAAGAAAAGATTATATAAATATTTTTATTAAATTATTTCTAATGAATTATTTAATAAAAATACTTAAAAATTTAATTTTATCATTCACAATAATATTATAATGAATAATAAAAAAACTAGACAGTTATTTTTTATTTATATTTAATAAAAAAATTAAATTTGCTGTAACTGTCTAAAAATAAATTATGTGTTTTAAAATTCCATATTAATATTAATTGCAGTAATTGTCTCTCAACAAGACAAGAAAAGATTATATAAATATTTTTATTAAATTATTTCTAATGAATTATTTAATAAAAATACTTATAAATTTAATTTTATCATTCACAATAACTTTTATCATGAATAATAAAAAAAAAATAGACAGTTATTTTTATTTATATTTAATAAAAAAATTAAATTTGCAGCAACTGTCTAAAAATTAATTATATTCTATAAAATTTCATATTAATATTAATTGCTGTAATTGTCTTTCCACAAGACAAAAAAAAAGTATATAAATATTTTTATTAAATTATTTCTTTTGAAATATTTAATAAAAATATTTATAAATTTAATTTTAATTATTCACAATAATTTTACAGAAGATAGAATAGTAAAATAAAATAAAATTTTAATATTCAATATCATAGTTAGAAGTAACTATTTCAATAGCTGTAGAAATTATTGTGAATAATAAAAAAGAACTAGACAGTAATATTATATTATATTATTTTTTATTCAATAATAAAATTAAATTTGCTGTAGCTGTCTAAAAATAAATTCTGTGTGTTTAAAATTTCATATTAATACTAATTGCTGTAATTGTCTTTCCACAAGACAAAAAAAAATTATATAAATATTTTTATTAAATTATTTCTTATAAAATATTTAATAAAAATACTTATAAATTTAATTTTATTATTCACAATAATTTTTATCATGAATAATAAAAAAAAAAAACTAGACAGTTATTTTTTATTTATATTTAATAAAAATAATTAAATTTGCTGTAACTATCTAAAAATAAATCCTATTCTTTAAAATTTAATATTAATAGTTATTGCTGTAATTGTCTTTCAACAAGACAAGAAAAGATTATATAAATATTTTTATTAAATTTTTTCTTAAAAAATATTTAATAAAAATACTTATAAATTTAATTTTAATTATTCACAATAATTTTACAGAAGATAGAATAGTAAAACAAAATAAAATTTTAATATTTAATATCATAGTTAGAAGTAACTATTTCAATAGCTGTAGAAATTATTGTGAATAAAAAAAAAAAGAACTAGACAGTTATATTATATTATATTATTTTTTATTTAATAATAAAATTAAATTTGCTGTAGCTGTCTAAAAATAAATTCTGTGTGTTTAAAATTTCATATTAATACTAATTGCTGTAATTGTCTTTCAACAAGACAAAAAGATTATAAATATTTCAATTAAACTATTTCATATGAAATACTTAATAAAACATCAAATGAAAAGAATTGGTTTTCTATGATAATAATGAGTTAAATTACAGTAAGTCTACTATCTATAAAATAAAATAAAATATAATAATATATAAATTATAGTATTAAGTTAAAATGTTTACTAATATGAATACAATAATTTTACATTAAAATAATAATAATAAATTAATTACTTATTATAAGTAATTATTTAGCCATTAGTATTGCATTGATAACAATAGAGATATTTTATAAAATCCTGGAAATCAAATATAAATACTGTACATCTTATTATGTTTAATAATAATTAATATTAATAGTGATACATATTTATTACTCTTTTTTTTAAAAAAAAAATAGTTTATCAATATTATTATAAAAAGGTAATTTTATTATCTAGATTTTTTTCCTTTCTTCTTCTTCTTCTTCTTCTTTCTTTCTTTCTTTCTTTCTTCTTTCTTTCTTTTTTTTCTTTTTTTTTTGTGTGTGTATAAAATCAAAATATATTTAAATACTTTGAATAACTTTGAATTGATGAATTGAAAAAAAAATTTTTTTTGAAAATTACAGCTTTTTTTTTTTTTTTTTTTTTTTTTTTTTTTTTTTTTTTTTTTTTAGACTAGGAATAAACTTTATTTAATAATATTTTTTTAAAAAATACATGAAATTTAAATACATGAAATTTTTTTATATTAATATTAAAAAACTACGTTATGAGCTTCGAGGACGAAAAGGCCTCTAACTCTTCCCATTCATCGAAGATAACCCCATGTGGATGAAAATTATCATTCGAATCTGTATCAGAATTTCTTCTTTGCCTTATCGTTACGACGTCGACACTCTTGACAACGGTAGGTCTAACACTATACAAATCGATCATGGTGTAAAAATCACCAATCACAATAGGCATAACGTTAGTAAGGAATTCCGCAAGCCCCACAAAAAATGAAATCGGGAAAGAAGACTCGTTCGAAGGTGATTGAAAAATATTATTAATAAGTCGCCTTCTTTCCCCCGAGCCGATCTTTAAGATTTCAAATACTGCATTTCCGCCAAGAAGGATACACAGCACGTAAAAATTAATATTATCATCAAAATCTTCCTCTTTATCATCAGGAATGTTCAATGATTTCTCATGAACAATTAGAGAAAAATTAATAAAAATTTCATCAACAAAGGGAATGAAATGTTGCCTAAATTCTTCAAATTTAGGACATAAAAGTATCCAGTGTGTAAAACTAGGTATGCTGTTACTCTCACCACAACAAGGGCAATATGTTGGGCAATTTTCTGATACTAGATTACTTTTAACATACGTTTTTACATCAAATTTGAATCCACATTTAATTCGTCCAATCCAAAAAAATCCAAGAGAAAATTGTGAATATTTAAGTGATAGACGATGAATAAATTTTTTAAAACCAAATTTAAATTTCTTGTATTTTGTAGATCTGATCGCAGGAGTGCTTGAATAATGAATATTTTCCCAGTAAAACTTCCTTATTTCTCCAGGAAGTTTATTACTGTGCTTGTGTACTGCTAAACTCCGTGCTTTTTTCGTCCATGAATAGTGAGAAAGTGTAGGTATATTTTTGACTAAATGAGAAATAATACAAGAAGAATCTTTCCACTTTTTAAAGCATCGAATCATCGCCTTAGCACAAAAACTAGCTATAGGAGGTATAGAAAGTTCCTTAGACATATTGTAAATTGAAGTATTGGAGGTTTTATTTTTAAACCCGAAACTCCAATACAAACCTCGATTAAAAGCAGTTTGAGCTTTTTCAGTATTCTTTTTATTTGAACCAAGTAAGGGAGCATAATAAAGAACTGAACTAAGGACAAAAGAAACTAGTATACGAGTTTTAAAGTAGAAAGGAACATTCCTATTGGTTAAAAATCTAAAGAAAGAGTTAACTGTATAATTAATTATACTGTTCATCTTAGCAATAATAGGTTTTAAATCCAACGATTCATTAAAAGGTATACCAAGATATGTATATTGATTAGTGCTTGGTATATAGTTCATACCAAGTCTAAATGTAGGATTTTCATAATGTCTTGAAGGAATAAAATTCTTTGGTTTAACAACTAGTGTAGCGCATTTATTGATTCCAAAGGTCATTTCATTTTTAATACCCCAATCATGAGCAATATTCAAAAGGTTTTTAAGTGAAGATTTTGTAGGAGCTAATAATACAATATCATCAGCAAATAATCCACCACAACACTTTTTCTTTTCAGTAATCACACCATATCTTTTACATTTATCAAAAATATCATTGATAAATATATTGAATAAGATAGGTGAGAGAGGACACCCTTGGCGAACACCACGGTGTATTGGAAATTCTTTTGAAAGTTTACCATTAAAGATTGCACGAGCTTTCGAGGTAAGGTATAGATTAGTAATGAATTGAAGGCATTTACCACGAATACCAAGATTATCTAGTTTAATAAGTATATTGTAAATTGGAACTGAATCATAAGCTTTTTTAAGGTCAAGAAAGGCAAGAAAGGTAAATTTATCCTTAAATTTTCTTCTTTGACAAATTTCACGAATGGATACAAATAAACTAATACATTCTTCTTTATTTCTAAAACCAAACTGTTCTGGTCTAATTATTCCATTAGAAAAAGCATAGTCCGATATTCTTTTAGTGACAATTTTTGATAGAATTTTTAAACCTACATTGATGAGTGAAATACCACGATAATTATTACAATCTGAAAGATCCCCTTTTTTAGGAATAGAAACAATAGAAGCAGAGTTCCATTCATTAGGAAAGTCACCATCCCAAATTTTATTAAAAAGTAATAACAGACACTTTGCACAATCGGAATAAGTAACCTCTTGATTAGAGTCATCCTGAGAAGAATTTCTACTCTCAGAATTAAAAAATGCTTTAAAAAATTCTGTAGGTATACCATCAGGACCAGGTGCTTTGTTATTTTTCATTGAAAGAACAGTTGAATGAATTTCTGACATGGAAATAGGTTGATTAATATCCCATGATTCCTGAGGAGTAGAAGAATTATTAAGTATTCTTTTCCAATAATTTTCATTAAGACTGTGACCAGTTATATCAGAAGCAAGTTCTTCATAGTGTTCTGCAAAACGATTGAGTTGATCTTCTTGGGATACTAGAACATTACCTTCTTTATCTTTAATGTATACAGGTGATTGGGAAGGAGAGTAAGAAGGTTTAGAAATTTTCTTAAGTCCAGACCAACCACGCTGGGCATCATTTTTTAAGAAACATTCGCCGATGGAATGAATCAAATTTTTAAATCTAATATTTCTAATATTTCTTTTAATACTAATGATATAATCAGAGAGAACTCTATATTCTTTTGAGAGATCACAAAATTCTTGAAGATTTGACAAATCATTACGAAGTTTAAAATTTTTAATCCTTTTATAAAATAAATGTTTTTCATGTGATAATTTCTTAATATAAGCAGGACAATGGAACGCTGAACCCTGTAAATTTGTAGGAACTCTTGCTTGAATGTCATCGCCTATTTTATTTGCTGTGTCAAGAAGTTTTTTAACCATTGTATTAGAGTCTAGATTATCATTATGTTCAAATTCATCCAGTAAACATGTGAATTTATTATGAGAGAAGATTGCTTCACGTTTATCCCTACAAATTCGATTAGACCACTTAATTTGTTTATCCCGAGGGGGAGTAACAAAACCATCAGGAGATATTTTTTTACAAGAAAGAATAAGTGGTAAATGGTCAGAGATGTCATTAAAAGAGTAGCATACAGAAGCAATATTCAGATAATTTCTTAATTTATCGTTCACTACTATAAAATCAATACAAGAATTCTTTCCACCATTAGACCAAGTAAATTGATGACCAACCATATCCATAACAAACCATTGAGGGGAAATTCTAAGAATAAGATCTTTGAGTTGTTGCTTAGTCATGTTGAAATCACCAACAATAGCCGAAGGGTTATTCTGATGGTTCTTGAGCCAATTAGCAAAATCAGTTTCCGCTTTTTCTCTAGAGTCTTTGTGTTTTTTGCTAGGGATGTAAATGTTCCCTAAAGAACATCTGACACCCCAAAAAGAGAATATATTTACTGAGAGTATATATCTATATTCAAAATCATCATTAGTGAATTGGCAGGAGGAGTGCACACCTATATAAAGGCCCCTCATACCAGGGATTTTTTTGTCCGCACGTCTCAGTACTGTTCTATAATGATTAAGGAATGGATATGAGTTAGAAAAGGAGTTAAGGAATGAACTATTACCGACTTCTTGAAGACAAATACAAATAGGATTAAAGATTGAATTAAAATTGGTAAGTCCGTCACGTTTTTCAGAATTCCAACCATTTATGTTCCAGCTAATACAGAGGTTGAAATATTTAGTATTCGAGAAAGGGTTAGCATACAGGAGGCTTTCAGAGATGGGGATTGAGGGTTCAGAATAATACCTGGTTCTATTATGATTAACATTACTAAATGTGCGTATCCTTGAAGTAATCTTCCATTTAATTCTTTTAACAGGTAAGTGCTTAGTAATCAAATAAATAACCTTCAAATAATCCGTACAATTATTATAGTTAACTCTTAGGATGAAGTAGTTTTCCATATTAATATAGTGTTTTTTAACGATTCCATGAACAACTTCATTACAATTTGATATCTTTTTGCTTAAAAATTCCCATAGTCTACTTTCAGTCCAAGATTCAAGATCATGAATGAAAATTAAAACAAATTTATCATGGTCAGGACCATAAAGTCGCAGACCTCTTCGTATAGTTGACATAATAAAATAAAAAACTTATCTATATTAATAAAAAGTAAGTGTAATAAAAAAATAAAAAATAAAATTAGTAAAAATTAAAAAATTAAAAAAAAAATAAAAATTTATTGCTGTTGTCTTCTCTTTCGTGTATATTGTTTGCTAAAACTTGTTTGTTTTTCTTTCTTTTTGTGTTGACTAGTTTTAATTAATGATTTTCAATTATAAATTCCTGTTTTATGTAAAAATTTCTGTAAAATAATCATATATAATATAAAATTTAAGTGTTAATGAAATAATAGTTGTGAAAAACTATAAAAAGATTCCCATCCGTTAAATAATGTCTCAAACACAAGCTTTGGAGTGAATCAATCTCCTACATTTCCATTTTACAATAGCTACATGAGAGTATAAATAATACTATAGAAAAAAACATATACAAAATAATGCTAAAGTAAAAAATACAATAGATTCATTACAATGATAATATGTAGAAACTACATGATATTATTAATTGTACAACTCCAATGTTACTACATATCCAGTTTAAGACATTATAGAACGTCAAGTTCACTTTCTACAGTCTTCCAGTATTCCAGATTTCTCTCTTCGTACTAGAAGCCACTTTAGAAAGGATAACCATTGATTATCATCAGAATCACAGAAAGCTGTAATTAGTACACCTGATATAGGTTATTCCTTTTCCATCAACCCTCCATGGACCTGGAAAAACAGTCCACTTCATTGGGGGAAAATTACAGCTCTTTTTATAATTTTCCTTTTTTTCAATGTGGTTAAATGTCAATTTATTAATTATTATTATTTAACTGAATTTTCATTAAAAAAATTTAACAAAAAAAAAAATTTTTTAATTATCAATTAATATATTTATTATATTAAAAAAATATATAAAATATAAAATAAAATAGTAATAAATAATTTAATTTAATATATTATATAATATATAATTATAATATATAATTTTAAATAAAATTTAAATAATTTTTAAATAATTTTTTCAATTTTTTAAAAATGGTTCAGTAAATATTTTAGTTTAATCGTATATTTAATATTTAAATCAAACCTTCCCATAGTCATTGAGACAAATATAAAAATAATTATAACCACAATTGTAACATCTATTTTAATTGATATATATATATATATATAATTTATTAATTATTCCTTTTTCTTCCATATATATATAGAAGCAAACATATAAAAAGAAAATAAATATAAAATTAATATTAATGAAAGTATAAGAATTATATAATCCACTTTTTTTTTCCATTACTATTTATTTTTCTAATATTATTTATTTATTTTTCTGATATTATCTATTTATTTAAATAATAATAATAATAATTTTATATATAAATAATTATATAAATTAATAAAACAATTTTATTAATAGTCTATAATAATTAACAAATTAAATACTTCGAAAATAATATTTATATTCAATAATTTACTAAAGTATTTAAAAAAAAACTAATTAATAAATTAATTTCATTTCACTGTTAAAGAAAAGTTATAGAGTCGAAAGAAATTAAATAAAATAAAAAAATTATGTTTTTTTTTTTTTTTTTTTTTTTTTTTTTTTTGTTATTACTTAATATTAATTATAGATAATTTTCATTTTATTTTCTATTTTAACTATATATATGTATTAGTGATTTTATTTTTTTTTTATTACTATTATTATTATTTTTTTTTCTTTCCTATTCTATTTCTCTCATAAATTCTAATTCATAAAATGTTTTTTTAAAAATTTTTTTTCTAATAAGTCAGCAACACCATCTTCAACATTTGATTTTGTTATTATCTTGGCATAAGATTTTAAATCTTCATGAGCATTTTCCATTGGTACTGGCCATCCTGAATTTTCTAAAAGTTGTTACCGCCATCTTCAAATTCTATCACTTCCTCTTTCGAAATATTTAATAGTTTAATTTATTGAGTTAATCCGGTACCTTTATTGGTTTGATATGGCATAAATTCAATAATAGTTGGAGCATATTGCGCTTATTCAAATTTAAATTCCTCTCCTAATTTCTTAATTTTTTCTAATAATTCTATTCATGTTTCAATTATATATAAAAAAATTTTTTTTTATTTGTAAGTAACAAAATAAAATTTTTTAAATACATAATACAGGGAATCATATATTTTATATTTTTATTTTTTATTTATAGTAGTATAATATTATAATATTAAAAAATTATAAATTTTGAGAATGAAAGAAATCCAAACTTTTAATAATGTTATTATTCGAAACATAAACATAAATAATAAATAAAAGTATTCTCAAATTCATTAATCTTTACAGATTTTAGTGATCATTGATACAAAATATAAGAATTTAAAATATAGTATATTTATTAAATATGATATTAACATATCAATAATTATATTTTTAAATGATTAATTTTTCATTTTTTAAATATATACAAATATATATCCATACATTCAACACATTAAATATATTAATTATAGTCTTATATTTATATTAAATATTCAAAATTAAAAACAGTATTTTAATAAAACACAAATTATTTCATTTTAAATATAAGCGATTTTATTGATTTTATTTCTTATTATATTATTTTATTTTTTATTTTTTAATTGTAATATAATTATTTATATAATGAATAAATTATTTATGAAAATAAATAAGATAGATTTAAATAAATTATGTTAATTACGTCTATTAATATTATTATTTTTATTATTATTCTTATTTTTTTTTTTTTTTTTTTTTTTTTTTTTTTAATAATATTTGCATATTTACAAAATATCTATAATAGTAACTATATATATAATTCAAAATTTTTAATTTCAATTAATTAATCTGTCATATTACATATTAATTAATTTAATATTTATAATTTATTAACTTAATCAACTTCTTCAACAGTTGGTCCATTGTTGGATCCATTATTGTTAGTGGCTCCTCCTGGGAATCCTCCTGGAGCTGATCCTGGGAAACCACCTGGAGCTGATCCGGCTCCTCCAGCTTGTTGATACATCTTCGTCATAATTGGATTAGCTATTCCTTCTAATTCCTTTCTCTTACTTTCATATTCTTCTTTATTAGCTTCTTGATTACGATCTAACCATGAAATCGTTTCATCAATAGCTTTATTTAATTTGTCTTTATCTCCTCCATCAATATGTGAGGCAATCTTTTCATCTTGAAGAGTATTACGAAGTTGATAAGCATACGATTCAAGACTATTCTTTGATGCTACTCTTTCCGCAACTTTAGCATCTTCTTCTTTATACTTTTCTGCATCATTAACCATACGTTCAATTTCTTCTTTACTTAATCTACCCTTATCATTAGTAATGGTAATCTTATTACTCTTACCAGTGGTCTTATCAAGTGCTGAAACATTCAAAATACCATTAGCATCAATATCAAATGTAACTTCAATTTGTGGAACTCCACGAGGTGCTGGTGGAATTCCATTCAAATCAAATCTACCTAATAAGTTATTATCCTTGGTTAAGGAACGTTCGCCTTCATAAATTTGAATAGAAACACTGGTTTGATTATCAGAATAAGTAGAGAAGATATCCGATTTCTTAGTTGGAATAGTAGTATTACGTTTAATTAAAGTCGTCATCACTCCTCCTGCCGTTTCAATACCTAATGAAAGTGGTGAAACATCTAATAAAAGTAAATCTTGAGTCTTTTCAGAAGTTTCACCTGAAAGAATAGCTGCTTGAACAGCTGCGCCATAAGCAACAGCTTCATCAGGATTAATTGACTTACTTGGTTCTTTACCATTGAAATATTGTGAAACTAAACTTTGAATCTTTGGAATACGGGTGGATCCTCCAACTAATACAATCTCATGAATACTTGATTTATCTAGCTTAGCATCATTAAGAACTTTTTCAACTGGTTCAATCACATTTCTAAATAAATCGCTGTTAAGTTCTTCGAAACGAGCACGAGTAATAGAAGTATAGAAATCAATTCCTTCATATAATGAATCAATTTCAATAGAAGTTTGAGTAGAAGAAGAAAGAGTACGCTTAGCACGTTCACATGCTGTTCTTAAACGACGTAATGATCTTGGATTGGTAGAAATATCTTTCTTATACTTTCTCTTGAATTCTTGAACAAAATGACTAACTAATCGATTATCGAAATCTTCTCCACCTAAATGAGTATCACCAGCCGTGGCCTTGACTTCGAAAATACCATCTTCAATCGTTAAAAGTGAAACATCGAATGTACCACCTCCAAGATCGAAAATTAAAACATTCTTTTCTCCTTCACTCTTCTTATCAAGACCATAAGCAATAGCAGCTGCTGTTGGTTCATTAATGATACGAAGAACATTAAGACCTGCAATAAGACCTGCATCCTTAGTTGCTTGACGTTGTGAATCATTGAAATAAGCTGGAACGGTGATAACTGCATTGGAAACTTTTCCACCTAAATAAGCTTCAGCTGTATCCTTCATCTTTGTAAGAACCATACTTGAAATTTCTTCAGCTGTGAAATCTTTTGTTTCACCCTTAAATTGAACTTGAATATATGGTTTTCCTGATTTCTCAATGACCTTAAATGGCCAATGTTTCATATCTGATTGAACTTCAGCATCATTGAAACGACGACCGATAAGACGTTTAGCATCGAAAACAGTGTTTGTTGGATTCATAGCCGCTTGATTCTTAGCGGCATCACCGATTAAACGTTCAGAATCGGTGAAAGCAACGAAAGAAGGAGTTGTACGGTTACCTTGATCATTTGGAATAATTTCTACACGATCATTTTGCCATACACCTACACAAGAATAAGTAGTACCTAAATCAATACCGATTGATGAGACCTTTGCCATTTTTATATAATTACTTTTATAATAGTTTATATAATATATTTAATTTAAAATTTGTTTAATCTCTTTTTTTATTTTTTTGATTTAATTAATTAAATAAATAAAATTCGCTTGTAAATTTTGTTTTAATATTTTTAATAAATCTAGTCGCTTATTTTTTTCTCTCTTTAATTACTTTTTACTATTTTTAATTAATAGTAATGGTATATTTGTAATTAATAAATAATTTGTTAAGTAAAATAAATAAGTTAATAATTGATGAATTAAAAAAAAAGGTGGTGAAAATAATTAATATTTATATGAAAAAAAATTTTTATAAATTATTAATATATTAAAAAGTTAAAATATAAAAACATATATTTTGTATATTATTGATTCAATATAAATTATATATTATCCTTATTAAATTTTATTATTATAAATAATTTATTACTAATTAAGATTGGATATAATTTTTTTTTTTTTTTTTTACTATTTAGTTCTATTTCTTGAAATTTCTTCAAAAAATTTTTTTTCGAAGTAAATTATAGATAATTCTGGAATTATAGGTGTGTCTAAATTTTAAAATCAGTAGCTATTCTTTATTGAAATAAATTTATAAAAAATAAATTAATGATATTGATATAAATAATTATTATAAAATTTATAATAATTAATTATTTATTATATAATTAATTATTATTTATTTATTTATTTATTATTTATTTATTTATTTATTATTTATTTATTTATTTATTATTTATTAATTATTTATTTATTTATTTATTATTTATTTATTATTTATTTATATAAATTAACACTTTTAAAAATAGTTATGTATTAATAAAATATCATAATTAAAAAATTATAATTACAATTTTTGGTATTATATTATAGTATTATTATTTTTATAGCATATTAAAATATTAAATATTGATTTATTTAAGAAATATTATTCGATCAACAGGTTTATAAAATTATTATAGTTAACTTATTTAATAGTATTTGTGAATATATATTTACATATAACTATTATTAATATATAAATAAATATCTAAATCAATAAATACCAAAAAAATAAAAAAAAAAAAAAAAAGTTGAATGATATTAATAATCATTAAAATAAAAATTTAGTGGATATAATTATTAGGCATAATTGGTCCCTATTAATATTCATATTCTTTTTTAGTTCAGATTAATTTGAACCTCTAAATATTATGAATGAAATATTAATAATAACCAAAAAAAAAAAAAAAAAAAAAAAAAAAAAAAAAAAAAAACTAAATAATAATAAAAATTATAAGTATAATAATTATTAAAAAATATATAAATTATTTATTTATATTAATAATAAATCTTTTTTTAACCATATTTTTCTGTATTATTATGTATTATGTCTATTTTACTTTTTTTTTCTTTTTTTTTTAAAAAATTTTTTTTTTTATATTTGTTAATTTATTTTTAAAGAAAATTCAAGAAATGGAAAAAAAAAAAAAAAAAATTTATTTTTGTCCAATTAATAATTAATTTTATTAATAGAAATTAATTGTAAAATTGGTTTTTTATATATTATATATATAATTATATATATTATTATATATTATAATATTTTTTTTTTAAAAATTTTTTTTCATATAAATATTAATTATTTTACCACCTTTTTTTTTAAATCACCAATTATTAATTTATTTATTTTACTTAACAAATTATTTATTAATTACAAATATACCATTACTATTAATTAAAAATAGTAAAAAGTAATTAAAGAGAGAAAAAAATAAGCGACTAGATTTATTAAAATATTAAAACAAAACTTATAAGCGAATTTTATTTATTTAATTAACTAAAATAAAAAAAAAAAAAAAAAGCGAATAAACAAATTTTAAATTAAATATATTATATAAACTATTATAAAAGTAATTATATAAAAATGGCAAAGGTCTCATCAATCGGTATTGATTTAGGTACTACTTATTCTTGTGTAGGTGTATGGCAAAATGATCGTGTAGAAATTATTCCAAATGATCAAGGTAACCGTACAACTCCTTCTTTCGTTGCTTTCACCGATTCTGAACGTTTAATCGGTGATGCCGCTAAGAATCAAGCGGCTATGAATCCAACAAACACTGTTTTCGATGCTAAACGTCTTATTGGTCGTCGTTTCAATGATGCTGAAGTTCAATCAGATATGAAACATTGGCCATTTAAGGTCATTGAGAAATCAGGAAAACCATATATTCAAGTTCAATTTAAGGGTGAAACAAAAGATTTCACAGCTGAAGAAATTTCAAGTATGGTTCTTACAAAGATGAAAGATACAGCTGAAGCTTATTTAGGTGGAAAAGTTTCCAATGCAGTTATCACCGTTCCAGCTTATTTCAATGATTCACAACGTCAAGCAACTAAGGATGCAGGTCTTATTGCAGGTCTTAATGTTCTTCGTATCATTAATGAACCAACAGCAGCTGCTATTGCTTATGGTCTTGATAAGAAGAGTGAAGGAGAAAAGAATGTTTTAATTTTCGATCTTGGAGGTGGTACATTCGATGTTTCACTTTTAACGATTGAAGATGGTATTTTCGAAGTCAAGGCCACGGCTGGTGATACTCATTTAGGTGGAGAAGATTTCGATAATCGATTAGTTAGTCATTTTGTTCAAGAATTCAAGAGAAAGTATAAGAAAGATATTTCTACCAATCCAAGATCATTACGTCGTTTAAGAACAGCATGTGAACGTGCTAAGCGTACTCTTTCTTCTTCTACTCAAACTTCTATTGAAATTGATTCATTATATGAAGGAATTGATTTCTATACTTCTATTACTCGTGCTCGTTTCGAAGAACTTAACAGCGATTTATTTAGAAATGTGATTGAACCAGTTGAAAAAGTTCTTAATGATGCTAAGCTAGATAAATCAAGTATTCATGAGATTGTATTAGTTGGAGGATCCACCCGTATTCCAAAGATTCAAAGTTTAGTTTCACAATATTTCAATGGTAAAGAACCAAGTAAGTCAATTAATCCTGATGAAGCTGTTGCTTATGGCGCAGCTGTTCAAGCAGCTATTCTTTCAGGTGAAACTTCTGAAAAGACTCAAGATTTACTTTTATTAGATGTTTCACCACTTTCATTAGGTATTGAAACGGCAGGAGGAGTGATGACGACTTTAATTAAACGTAATACTACTATTCCAACTAAGAAATCGGATATCTTCTCTACTTATTCTGATAATCAAACCAGTGTTTCTATTCAAATTTATGAAGGCGAACGTTCCTTAACCAAGGATAATAACTTATTAGGTAGATTTGATTTGAATGGAATTCCACCAGCACCTCGTGGAGTTCCACAAATTGAAGTTACATTTGATATTGATGCTAATGGTATTTTGAATGTTTCAGCACTTGATAAGACCACTGGTAAGAGTAATAAGATTACCATTACTAATGATAAGGGTAGATTAAGTAAAGAAGAAATTGAACGTATGGTTAATGATGCAGAAAAGTATAAAGAAGAAGATGCTAAAGTTGCGGAAAGAGTAGCATCAAAGAATAGTCTTGAATCGTATGCTTATCAACTTCGTAATACTCTTCAAGATGAAAAGATTGCCTCACATATTGATGGAGGAGATAAAGACAAATTAAATAAAGCTATTGATGAAACGATTTCATGGTTAGATCGTAATCAAGAAGCTAATAAAGAAGAATATGAAAGTAAGAGAAAGGAATTAGAAGGAATAGCTAATCCAATTATGACGAAGATGTATCAACAAGCTGGAGGAGCCGGATCAGCTCCAGGTGGTTTCCCAGGATCAGCTCCAGGAGGATTCCCAGGAGGAGCCACTAACAATAATGGATCTAATAATGGACCAACTGTTGAAGAAGTTGATTAAGTTTAATTAATTATAATTATTAAATTAATTAATATGACTGATTAATTAGTTGAAATTAAAATTTTAAATATAAAATTTTATCAAGTATAAAAAAAAAAATTTATTTTTTGAAATGTAATTACTATTATAAACATTTTGTAAATATTCAATCATAATATATTTAAGTCTATCTATTTATTTTTATAATTCAAAAATAATTTTAATAAATATTTATATATAATAAAAAAATATATTTATATATATATATATATATGTGTGTAGTACTTAAAAGTTTTTATTTTAATTTTTAAATTTTTGTGTTATTAATTTTGATTTTTAAAAAAAATAGAATATTTGAAAATAATATATATTTTGGTGTCATTTTATTAATCTAATTTATTTTATATATAAATATATGTATAAATATTAATTAAACTATTAAAATAAAATATAATTATGATATGGATATATAAATATATATGGTAAAAGCGATAATTACATGTTTTGTTATATATAAATTTATTTATTATAATATATAGATTTGATTTTTTTTTTTTTTTTTTTACTGCCATAATTAAAATTCTTTATTTATTTATTTATTTATTCGTTTATTAATTACATGAATAATTTTTTATTAATAAAAAAAAAAAAAAAAATAATAATAATAATAAAAAAATAAATATTATTTGTCCAATTAGAACATATTAATATTATAAATGGTATTGTAAAATAAATAAATAAATAAAAAAAAAAAAAAAAAGTAATATTCAAAGTAAAATGTATAAATAAATTCAGAAAAAAGCTCATATGTAACGAACCTCACCTCCAGATTATAAGATCTCTGTTTAATAAGGAATTTTTAATCTGGATTAGGGTTTGAATTGACTATCTGAAAGAATTTTTTTTTTTTTTTGTTTTTTTTGTTTTGTTTTGTTTTTTAGACCAGGAAGAGAATACACTTCCAGTGCTTTATTAAATAGGTTAATATATTTTTATGTATTACATTTATTATTATTTATATTAAGAAAAAAAAATACATTATAAAATTTTAAGATAAAAAAAATAAAATAAAATATGTAAAAGATTAAATAAAAATATAAAATAGTATATATATATACATACATTTTAATTGATCATAAAAAATTTAATGTAATAAAGAATAAAAATAAGTTCAAAAGTAAAAAAAAAAAAAAAAAAAAAAAAAAAATTTGGGGTGATGTATACTAAAACATGATCACCAATTAAATCTAAAATGAAACAAAGAAGTAACATCTTTAAAAATAGATAGTGTTGTATCCACTAAACTCTCCCCTGAACCACAAGAAAGATCCAGTTTTTTTTTTTTTTTTTTTTTTTTAGACTTAGAGAATAACTTTATTTAATTTATAATAATAATAAAATTATATGATTTAAATGATAAAAATAACAAATAAAATACATGAAATTAAATATTATATATTATAAAATTATAAAAGTAAGTTAGAAGCAATAGCCTCTAATTTCTCCCATTCCTCGATGACAACACCACGTCCATTATTGAGAGTAATAATTTAAGTATTAGTGTTATCTAACGAATCTGTATCAGATCTTTACCGGGAGGTGAAAATTCATACCTTATCATTTCGACGTCGAAGCTCTTGGCAACGGTAGATTCAACGTAATACCATTTCATCATCAATCTAAAAGATCGACAAAATTAATGGTATTACGTTTGTTAGAAACTCCGCAATCCCCACAAATTACGGAACAATCGATGAAGTTGAACTTTGTTTAAAAATATTGTCAACACATAGTAGGAATATTATTAGTGAGATGATTAATTATACATGATGAGTTTTTCCATTTTCTAAAGCATCGTAATTGAGATATAGCACAGAGGGCTGAAAGAGGAGGTATTCTCAATTCACGAGTAATATCATAGAGACTAACATAAGAATTGCAAGATTTAAATCCATAACTCCAATAAAGTCCTCTATTAATAATTTTGGACAGTCATGGTTTATAAGGGATATATGATTTTTTTTTTTATTTTATACATGATTTAAATTTTTTTTTTTTTTTTTTTTTTTTTTTTTTTTTTTTTAGACTTAGAGAATAGCTTTATTTAATTTATAATAATAATAAAATTATATGATTTAAATGATAAAAATAACAAATAAAATACATGAAATTAAATATTATATATTATAAAATTATAAAAGTAAGTTAAAAGCAATAGCCTCTAACTTCTCCCATTCCTTGATGATAACACCACATCCATTATTGAGAGTAATAATTTCAGTATTAGTGTTATCTAACGAATCTGTATCTATTCTTTCACCGAGAGGTGAAAATTTATGCCTTATCATTTCGACGTCGAAGCTCTTGGCAACGGTAGATTCAACGGAATACCATTTCATCATCAAACTAAAAGATCGACAAAATTAATGGTATTACGTTTGTTAGAAACTCCGCAATCCCCACAAATTACGGAACAATCGATGAAGTTGAACTTTGTTTAAAAATATTGTCAACACATAGTAGGAATATTATTAGTGAGATGATTAATAATACGTGATGAGTTTTTCCATTTTCTAAAGCAGCATAATTGAGATATAGCACAGAGGGCTGAAAGAGGAGGTATTCTCAATTCACGAGTAATATCATATAGACTAACATAAGAATTGCAAGATTTAAATCCATAACTCCAATAAAGTCCTCTATTAATAATTTTGGATAGTCATGGTTTATAAGAGATATATGATTTTTTTTTTTTTTTTTTTTTTTTTTTTTTTTTTTTAGACTTTGAGAAAACTTTATTTAATTTTTTAATAATAATAATAAAATTACATGATTTAAATTTTTTTTTTTATTTTATACATAATTTAAATGAAAAAAAAAAAAAAAAAAAAAAAAAAATAGCAAATAAAATACATAAAATAAAAAGGGATATATGATGATTCATAAGAAATCCATTAATGGAATAAAGTTCTACGTAAAAAAAAAAAAATAAAATAAAAAATAAAAAATAAAATTTTACATAAGAAAAAAAAAAAAAAAAAATATATATATATATATATATATTTTAAATTATACAAATACCAATTATATTTAAGATTATTTATTCAAAAAATTTTTTTTTTATAGACAGGGAAGAGAATACACTTCCAAAACTTTATTAAATTTTATTTTAAAAAATACATGTAGGTGAAAAGTACAATTGAAATTAAAAATAAAAAAATTAAAAAATAAAAAAAATAAAAAAGCTCGAAAATACTTTGTATGTATTTCGGCAAGTTGTACTATGCGGGAATTTTTCCCTTCCTAACAAATAAAAAAGAAATAAAACCTAGAAGTAACATCTTTAAAATAGATAGTGTGGTGTCCACTAAACTCTCCCCGGATTCATCATTTATTGAACTACTAGGGCGAGATTCATCCTTCGTTGTATTAGATGATGATCCTGTATTATCATTATGCCTTATCAGTACGACGTCGACGCTCTTGGATAAGTTTGGTATTTTGCAATACCTATCAAATAATAGCTCAAACGAACTACTAATGATAAGTATTGCACTTGTTAAGAATTCCGCCAAGCCCACAATTTTTGGAACAGGTGACTCAGATGAACCTTTGAAAAGTAGTTCATTTAATTGTCTCTGTTCCCCACTAATTTATTCAAAAAAAAACACAATATTTTTAAATATTAAAAACCAATTTTTTTTTTTTTTTTTTTTTTTTTTTTTTTTATTTATTTATTTATTTATTAAAAAAAAAAAAACATTTTTATATTATTAATTTTTTGTTTTTATTTTTTACTTTAATTATTTTTTTTTTTAAAAAAAATATATTTTACATTTATATAAATAATATCTATAAAACCCTCTCTTCTAAAATTTTATATCTATTAATAAATTTTATATTAATGAAAATTATTTTATAATTAAAAAAAAAATAATAATAATAATAATAAAAAATAAAAATATAAAATAAAATTAGTACAAATTTTTTTTTTTTTTAATGTTTTTTAAAAAATAATATTATGTATAAAAAATTTACAAAATAATGAAAAAATTTAATATAAAAAAAATGATATATAAAAAAAAAATTTTTTTATATATCATATTAAAAAGATAGGTTAAATTATGTTTTTAGTATTAAAATGATTATGAAAAAAAATTTTTTTTTTCCATTGATATTAATTTAAAATTTGGAACTTTTCATATTATAATTTTTTTTCTTGCTTTTTTAATATAAAATTGAACTTTTTTTAAAACTTTTTTTTTTTTTTTTTTAATTTTATTTATATCTTTTTTATTACTTTTTCAATCAGGCTTCTTGAATAAAGATAAAAATTGGTATAAAAATAATAATTTTAATATTTTTATGGTTTCTTCTTAGCCTTGATTTTTATTTATTTTTTTTTCTAAATGAATATTTATGAAATGGAACTTTTATTATAAATTCACTTTTTTTGTTTTTTGTTTTTTTTTTTTTTATTCATACTTTAAAAATTAGTTGCAATAAAAAATTTTGAAATGGAATTTACTAATGGTGTTTAAATATCAATTAACTTGTTTTTATTTCCTTTTTAGGAAATACTTCTGGTTTGATTTTTTGTTATTGTTGTTGTAGTGTTAATTCTTGTTGGTATTATTCTTTTTTTTTATTCGTTTATTGATTTCATATAAGTTTGGAAAAATAATATTTTTTTTTAACTTATTTAGTATATATATATAAATATTAAGGAATTCTCTATAAATTTTATAATCAATTATTTATTTATTTATTATATTATAATTTTTTAATTTTTTTTTTATGATCTAAATTCTTATGATGTTTTTCCAAAAGGTTCACTTTTGTTTAGTTAGCATAGGCCATAGCAATAGCAAATTGACCAGAGTGACTAATAGTAACCTTAACATCATTAACACCAACGGCCTTAACCTTATCATTTAATTCCTTACTTAAAAGAACCTTTGGAGCACCAGATTCGGCTATGACAACTTCAATATCCTTTAATGGAGCACCAGCACCTTCCCAAATCTTTTTAGCTTCTAAAGAGTAGGAGGAGATGGCCTTTATGACAGCTTCCTTAGCAGCCCATTTACCAGCAAAACTGGAACGGACATCTGGTTTAGCTTGACAGTAATTTATTTCAGAGGAAGTAAAGTTACGTTGTATGAAACCTTCATTTTCAATATTTATTTCAGAAATGAGAGCAACATCAACACCAACACCATTACCAACCTTAGAGGCAAGACCAATATTTTCAGTTCCGGTGACGGTATTTTCAGCCATCTTCTTAAGAATGGTATTCATAGCTTGAGAATCTTCAGATGGACTCTTCTTTTCATTTTGTTGAGCAAATTGTTGTTCATAATCCCACTTCTTAGTCTTCTTATTGTAGGAAGCACGAGCTAATGGGTTAAGATAGACAGCACTTTCTTGTTCTGGAGTGTATGGTGGTTCATCCTTAACTTGAACAAAGTCTTGACCAGATAAGGTATCATGGAGGTATCTGTAGGCCTTGTGTTCACGAATTTCACGCTTAGCCTTGTAAGCATTGTAGGAGGCTTCATCAAGAGTAGCGAATAAGCAATCTGGATGAATAACTAAAATTTCACCACCAACTTGACCGAAACCGAAGGACTTTAATAAACCAGCCTTAACACCTGGAGTCTTGAAAGTCTTATTGTTGAACCAGAGGTGATCATACTTTTCTAAGATTGGATCAATGTTATCAGCATTACGGTTACCTGGGATAATACCAGTTTGAATGATTTGAAGGACACCGTTTAACATCCAGGCGGCAGCAGCACCCTTACCGTGACCAGTAAGATACTTTTGACATACGACTGGACAGGCATTACCCTTAGTACGACCCAAGTGTTCAAATTGCTTGTTGAAGACATCAGATTCATTCTTATCATTAGCCTTAGTACCAGTACCGTGGAAGGAAGCAACACCAATATCATCAACGGTAAGACCAAAGGCAGCTAAAGCACCACGTAATGGAGAAATGGTTGGATCATTCTTGTAGAATTCTTGACCCCAAACTTGGAAGGCTTCCTTTTCTTGCTTACGAGCTTCAGCATCAATAAACTTTGTTCTTTCTTCAATGAAGGCATCAATAACTTCTTGAGATTCACCTTCCATATCCTTAACTTCTTCATTCATTAATTCTAATTCATCTTCAACCCAAGACTTAATCCATCTCTTACGGGCATTTAATTGACGAGCACGGTACTTTGGATTCAATAATGGAGATCTTCCCTTACCCATTTCACGAGCAGTGGTTAAGATACCTTGACCTGGAGCTGGAACAGATCTACCTTCCTTATCGGTAGCAGTAGCACTGTGAGCAACAATACCGTAGATTGGAACACCCATCTTAAGAGCAAGGCTAGCTGGCATTAAAACTTGTGTACCAACACCTTGAGCTTCCATGAAACCACCACGAGAGGAGGCAGTTGGTCTAGACATTTCATTTGGTTCACGACCTTGAGCCATTTCTTCACGAGAGTTAGAGGTAGCCTTCATTTGAGCGAATTCATAGGAACCTTCTTCTTGGAAGTCATCATAACCACCGACAAAGACAACCTTAGCCTTACCAGATAAAATAGTATCAATACCGATATCAACAGATTCAACGGCAGAGGCACAGGCACCAACTGGGGTACGAATTGGACCAGAGGAAGAAAGTAATAATAAGTTAATCCAGGCACTCATGGTATTAACGAAGGTTTCTTGAAGAATATCACTTTGAAGTGGCTTGTCAAGGAAACGGTCCTTGAAGATAGCACGGTTGGCAAGTTCAGCACCAACACCAGAACCACAGGCATTTCCGACTTCAGAAACGTGGACGTATTCGTAGAATTCGTATGGATCAGTAATACCAGCACTAACTAAGGCTTCAACAGCAGAGACAATACAGTAGCAGGTAATGATATCAACTTGTTCAATGATATCTTTTGGAATACCGTAACGAGCTGGATCCCAACCAGTTGGTAATTGACCAGAAACTAAACGGTCGAATTGAAGAGCCTTGGCAACGTAGATGGAAGCACCCTTAAGGATACGAACCATGTAACGACCATCAGCAACTTCATAGATTTCAACCTTATCTTCGTGTTGACGCTTGAAGGTTTCAGCTTCTTCCTTACTAGCTTCGAATGGTGGAAGATCAGTGTCGACCATAACTTCTTGAAGGAACTTCTTCTTTTCTGGGTTGTAACCGTTGAAGAGTTCTGGTTCAATGAGACGAATACCAGTGTGAGCAAGGATATCCTTTTCGTAGGTAGCCTTAATATCAATATCCTTGATTGGAGCACCACTCTTGGCATCAACCCAACCAGAGTATAAGGTACCATCTGGCATTTGCTTGTAGGTAACATGTTTGATGAATCCCATAATCCAAGCTAATTCAACACAACCTTCAAGAGAGAATTTACCTTCAGCTTCCATTTCCCAACGAGTACGAGTGTTACCGTATGGACCAACTTCACCGTAACCAGTGACAACAACAACACGGTCAAGATCTAATAAGTCACGAAGGTATTCCATATCCTTTAATTCTTCACGACTCTTTAATTCTGGGAATTCAATACGAATGTTGGAACGTGGTTCAACATGTCTCTTGCTTTCAACCTTGTTGGCACCAACAATATCAGCATGAGCCTTTTCTTCATCAATGACCATTCTCTTCTTTTCAGATTCATCGGTCATCTTTTCACGAATGTGACGAAGGGCAACGTTCATATCAGCCATGTATTGCATACCACCGTTAAGATCAGCGTAGATTGGACTCTTACGAGAAAGGGAGACCATAACATCAGAAACAAGACCAATCAAGTTGAAGGCCATTTCAGTGGTAGTGAAAGTACGGCAGGTACCTTGGCTTTCAATACCTTCAGAGATGAGGTTGTTACTGTTCATTAAACCAGTACCTCTAGTCCAACCGATGCAAGCACCAGTGATAGAAAGGTACTTAGACCAGGTTTCAGATCTCCAACGGTTTAAGAGGTTCTCTAAACCAATCTTAGATTCACCGTATAAACCATCACCACCGAAAGTACCGTGGTTAGGAGATAATGGAAGGATAACTTGAGCAGAAACAAGGGAACCAACCTTCATCTTTTGGGTACGAATAGCACCAAGAATACGAATAACATTAGTCATCATAATACGGTGGGCTAATTCACTCTTACCATCCAAGTCACTAATATCACGACCATTTTCAGAGATAGCAGCGAATGGAATAACTAAGTCAAGATCCCAACCGAGACCATTGACACGGCTATCCTTAGAGTAGATGAATTCAACGAGATCATTGACATCCTTCTTAGAACCTTGGTTGAATGGAACAACAACTAAGGTAGAACCCTTAGTACCAACTTGTTCATAAAGACTTCTAAAGTGTTCCATAGTAGCACGACGGTAGCTAGAGGTAGTAGCAACAACCTTAGCACCACCAGCTAAGAGGTACTTAAGAACACATTCACCAATTGAGTTTCTACCACAACCAGTGATAAGAACGTGCTTACCAGCGAAGGAGATACCATCTTCAGCAATCTTCTTAAGTTCGTTTAAGTAAACCTTAGACATGGCTTCATCAACATTGTCAACACCATTAGCAGCTTGGTCACGAACAAAAAGGAATGGAACCTTCTTGGTAGTAGAACCAATGGTTTGCATAGCACCTTCTTCCATTTCCTTAACGTAATCAACGGCACTGTTAATACCCTTACGTGGAATTTCCTTGTAGATCATTTGACCTTCTTCATCAACGAGAGCATGTGGAGCTTGGAATGGACCGTTGAACTTAAAGACTGGCTTACCAGAGGAGGCCTTGATAGCTTCTAAGAGAGCACCAGTAACCTTTTCAAGAGTAGCCTTAATTTCAGCATCCTTTTGATCAGCAACGACCTTACGGTGAACAAATTCAATTTGTTGTTCTAAGGAAGCATTAGCACGATTCACCATGGTTCTGAAGACATCTGAAGCAATAAGAGCATCAGCATCCTTCTTTTCACCAGCAAGAATATCATAAACCATGAACCAGAAGTCTTGGTAACCCCAATTCCAACTAGAATCGTAGGTACGAGCCTTCTTACTAGTGAACATTGGCTTAATACCGTTGGCATAATCTTCACCATGTTCATCGAACCAGAGATCAAGATCAGATTGAAGCTTAGCAGTGGATTCAGCAGAAGCAACTAATTTCTTTTGATCTTCACGTAAATCAACACCAAGGTATTTGGCATAGTTTTCTAATTGAGTACGAATAAGAGAATCTTGTTTCATCTTTAAGGCAGTAACTTCAGCACTATTGACCATACCCATAGCAGCAACACCTGGAACGGCAGCAGCAACGGCACCACCGGCTCCACCCTTAGAAAGACCAAGAGAGTTAGCGCCAGAGTAGAGATCAACAGCCTTATCTAACCAAGCTTGAGCATCAGCTTCAGAACCTAAACGAGAAGTTGGTTCAATGGTAGTACTGTAAAGTAAAACACCATCGGTTCTCTTTTCACCTAAACCATAGCTACTCTTAAGGTATTCTCTAGCCTTAGAGGCAGAAAAACCAGCTGGCATCTTACCACTAAGCATACGGTTGACCATAGTAGAGGTGTATTTACCTAATTTACCATTGTGGTTAGCACCAATGGCACCACCTAATTCAGTAATAGCAAGTTCTTCAGCCTTTAATGGAATAGAGTTACCACCAAATTCAGTATGTAAATCACCAGAAACTTCATTTTGAACGGTACTACGACCACCAGATAATTCCTTAATAGATTTAGACATTGGAATTTCATTAATGGACTTCTTTAACTTTTGAGCCAACATAACACGAATAATTTCGTTTGGTGAAATTGGAGCATCAGCAACAGCAGCAGCTGGACCGGCAGAAACAGCAACTGGCATAGCAGCAACTGGCATAACTGGAGCAGCAATAGCAGCAGCTGGAGCAGCACTACCCTTACTAATGGCAACACCAGAAGCAGCAGAGTAAGCACTAACAACATTATCTAACCATCCTTGAGCATCAGCTTCAGAACCTAAACGAGAGGATGGTTCCATAGTAATAGCAACTAATAAAACACCATCAGTACGACCCTTACCAAGACCGTAGGTATTAGCTAAGTAAGTCTTAACAGCAGAAGCAGAGAAACCTGCTGGCATCTTACCAGAAAGCATACGGTTAATCATTTGAGTAGTGTATTTACCTAATTGACCATTGAAAGTAGAAGAAATTTGTTTACCAAGTTCTTCAAGAGCAAGTTCTTCAGCCTTTAATGGAATAGAGTTACCACCAAATTCAGTATGTAAATCACCAGAAACTTCATTTTGAATGGTACTACGACCACCAGATAATTCCTTAATAGATTTATTTAATGGAACTTCACCAATTGACTTCTTTAACTTTTGAGCTAAGATAGCACGTAAAATTTCAGTAGCAGTAACTGGAGCATCAGCTACAGAAGCAGCTGGAGCGGCAGCAACTGGAGCTGGAGCAGCAACTGGAACTGGGGCTGGAGCTGGAGTTGGAGCTGGAGCAGCCTTTGGAGCTTCTTCAACTGGAGCAACATCAGCTTCTTCTTCAAACTCAGCATCATCAAATTCATAATAAATTTCAGTAGTATTCTTAGCGTAAGATAAAAGTTGACGTTTCTTACCGAGAGCAAGATCAGATTTAGCAAAGTTCATACCAAGAGTACGTTTAGCCATACCAACTAAAGTTGGAGTTGGACCGAATTCAATAAGACGTTCAACATCAGCACCACCCTTATTCTTAGAACTGAATAAGAATTCTTGAGTCTTAATCCATTGAACAGCAGAAGCTAATTGATAAGCTAATAATTCAACCATAATAATGTATGGAATTTCGAATAAATGATCATCCCATTCTTCAATAATCTTTTCCAAGTAGGTAGAGTTAGTACGCTTTTGAAGACGAATAGCGTAATCCTTTTCAACAGAGAATGGTTCACCCATTAAGTTTGGAATGTAACGACCAACAAGACATTTAACATCAACATCTTCGCGACGGACACGTTGATGAAGTAATTCACGGAAGGTTGGAACACCCCAAAGTAAGTAACTGGAGTGGAATGGAACATCAATACCACGAAGTGGAATAGTAGCAGCACCTCTTTCAATATTGAAGAAACCTTCCTTAGCCTTACGTTCTTCAGCTAATTTAACGTAGATACAAACCTTTTCGTTTAAGAGATCCATAGCTTGAGTAGCATCTTCCTTGTATAAGGCAATGAACTTCTTTGATTCAGCACGAAGGTTAGTTAATAAGTTCTTAAGAGCTTCAAGAGAAGTTAAATCACCGGTAACAACGTATTGATAGTTTTCAACGTTGTAATTAACAATTTCCAAGAGTCCTCCGTGTTCACTGTTAATCTTCTTAACAACTTCAACTAATAAATCGTAAGAGAAGTATGGATGGACACGAACTGGATTAACGGCACACATAGCGTAGTCAGAACGGTTTAATTCATCTCTTTCGACAGAGGATTGCATAACAAGACCACGGTAGAAGACAATTTCAGCCATACTTTCAATACTCAAGGTGTTAGCGACACAAGAAAGAGCGGCATATTCACCAAGAGAGTGACCAGCATAGACAGCATCATCACAGATGTAACCATTTTCGAGCATATCTTCAAAGGCAGCCTTTTCAGTAAGAGTAATAGCTGGTTGAGTGAATTGAGTAGCATTTAATAAACCAGTTGGGGACTTGTATTCGTAGTAGAGAGTGTTTTCATCGATTTCTGGGAACATACGCTTGGTTTGAACCTTTCCGTTGGAATCAATAATTTCACAGGTCATGTTGATGTAATTTTCACGAATCTTTTCACCTTCTTCACCACCAAAGTAGACGGTAAGAGACTTTGGATTAGTACGAACAATTTCTAAGATAGAGTAACCATACTTCTTCATTAAGTAGGCATCAGCTCTATCCCAAACAGCCTTGGCAACAGCAGATTTGTTGTAGAGTTCTTGACCCATACCAACTTCTTGAGCACCTTGACCAGTGAAAACGTAGGCAGTTGGCTTTTGCTTAACTTCGGCTTCACCTTCCATAACGGTTTCGTTAGTACGTAAGTCCTTAACGGAAACCTTAATGATCTTTCTACCATTGTGCATACCAACATGAGTAAGGCTGGTACGAAGTTCATCCTTTGGAGAAACCATACCAATAAAGTTAACCTTGTAGGAAACGACACGTTCAGCATCATTATCAGCGGCATAGGTTTCAATGTAACGACGAGTAGCGGCACTAGTCCACATACCGTGAGTAATTGGAACATCAAGATCAGCCAAGTTAGCAAAGTAGTAGTTGGTGTGAATTGGATTAACATCACCAGAGGCAAGAGAGTAATCTTCGTTAGTGTTTGGAGCACGTTGAAGAAGGGTGACACCCTTTGGAAGAATGTTGTAACCACCATTTTCAAAGTAGATCTTACGATCGTTAGCCTTAGCGTACTTCTTAACGAATTCAATGGCTGGGTTACCGAGAGTTTCTTTCTTACCTTCTAACTTTTCATCAGTAGTACTGTCGTAGTTAAATTGACCAACTTCTTCCATTTGGAAACCGTGAACAGCACTGTGGTTAATGAAAATCTTACCCTTAGTGGTAATGCTACTGTAAGTGTTCTTGGTAGCGAAACGCTTTTCAGTCTTCAACTTCAAAACTAACTTAACACCAACTTGAATCTTTTCTGGTTCAGTGAAGGAAATGTACTTACGAGTCATGAGAGCATTAAGAATCTTATCATCCTTAACTTCAAGAATGTATTCTGGTTCATCACGGATGTTGAAGGTCATGTTGTAGTCATCAAACTTACCACGACATAAGAAGCTAGAGGTAACCTTAACGAATTCCTTACCTTCTCTGAAGACATGACCGGTAACTTCAATTAACTTACCAGAGTCAAGGTTAGTAACAGCAGAAATGATGGAACGAGTATCGACGAGTTCTCCGATCTTTAATGGGCGTGGGTCAATAACTTCATAACCATTGTTCATGTGAACTAAACGAGTAATATCAGCATCGAATTCCTTAGCAAAGATAGTCTTGAAGACAGAAACCCAGGAGGTAACGATGATAAAGTCCATGGATGGAACGACCTTGTTAGATGGATGAGTGTAACGAGTAACATCAGAGAAGAACTTAACATCTTCTTCGGTAACACGCTTCTTACACTTGTAGATGGAAGTTAAATCACCCCAACCATCACCAGAATCCTCTGGACCGTACCATAAGTTGTAGTAGAATTCAGCAATACGTCTGTTACGACCTTCCATGACTTCATGGATTGGAGTGGAACCTTGGTTTGGAGTGTAACGGAAGAGAAGCTTCATAACTTCAGCACCAGCAACACCTGGAACACCCCATTCACGTAAACCAACAGTAATGACACGTTGACTATCAATTTCAGCTTCAAGAGCTGGAAGTTCCATACTACGGTTCCAACCAAAGATTTCAATCTTGGTAATATCACCTTCATTGTTGTGGAAGATCTTAACAATTTGGCTAGTACGTGGCTTGAAGACACGCTTGAAACGGTTGTGAGTGATGGACTTGTTACGGGCAACAGTTGGAGTACATAAGAGGGCTCTTAACCAACCGTACTTTGGACCAGAAATAAATTCAATCCATTCCTTATCATCTGGTAAGTCTTCTTCCTTAGCTGGAAGAGTGTAGATCATAGTGTTACCATCCTTTTCAACCTTAACGTTAGCTGGAACTTCAGTAACGTTAGCTGGGATTGGAGTACCACCAAGGTATTCAACATTTGGTACAGCACGATTGGCGTAGTAACGAGCTTCAATGGACTTAATGTGAGACTTGATGATACCGTCTAAGATTTCCTTGACTGGTTGGTTGGCAATCTTAGAGTGACGAATGGCGACTGGACCTTGTAAAATAGCAACACGTTGTGGGTCTTGATCGACAACGGCATCTAAATCTTCAGCTTGCCATAAACTATCACGCTTTAACCAAACGTGGAATTCATCATCGAGAACACAGATGAATGGTGGTGGTTTTCTGTCCTTGTTACGGGTCAAACCAATAAAGTATTGAACATCTTCAGTAGCTAATAATTCAGTACGAGCTCCTGGAGCACGAGTATCGAAGAATTCCTTCATGAGAGCAACTGGATCTTCAACTTTAAGATCATCCATACTGGAAAGGAAGGTTTCCTTAGAACCATCCTTAACAAAACGTTCTTCAGTACGGTAAATGAAGTCAGCGGTGGTCTTTAAGTGACTGACATCTAACCATTCCTTACGCTTTTGAACGAAAAGTAATTCAATTAAACGGAGAATAACTTCTTCGTAGGTCATTTCTTCAATATCACATGGCTTACCGTTCTTTTGACCGAACCAAACCTTTTGGAAGTCCTTGTTAAGACGTTCAATAATGTAGTCCTTCTTTTCAAGAAGCTTTTCTAATCTCTTCTTTGGATCGTGAATAGAGAAGATAGTCTTATCTAATTCCTTCCAGAACATAATACCACGAGTGGCAATCTTGTGAATTGGTTCACCATATTCAGATTCGACAGTGACAACACCACCAACTGGACGATCATAGGACTTTTCCCATTGGGATTGGTCTTCAATACCTGGGGTGTTTACAATAACTTCCTTAATACCATCACTGGTAAGAGCTTCCTTAGCAACACAGACACGAGAACCAACTAATAAACCATCAAATGGCATTGGTGGGTAACCTAATTCAATACTCCAGTCACCAGTGATGAATGGAAGAGTTTCAACATCATCACCAAAACCGGAACCAACAACGACAACAATGTTAGATTGCTTACGTAAGGCAGCGTAAGTTTCAAGAATTGGAGCATAGAAATCTTCACAAGAGTGGTGACCACCACTACGTCCACCAGTCCATTCAACAACAATTGGCATTTGTGGGAAGGTACGAGCGATTTGAATAACCTTAAGGATAGCATCACGGTTACCTGGCTTGAAACCAATGTATGGAATACCAGCATCAATAAGTTGTGGGATCATCTTTTTACAGTATTCAAGAGATGGGACACCAGCAGCAATGGTAATACCTTCAATACGAATACCACGGTTCTTACGCATATCTAAGACACCTGGGAATTGGAAGGCCCAAAGACGTTGGTTAAGGAAAACAATATTACAGAGAATACCTTCACCATCTGGAATCTTTTCAACAATTTCCTTAATACACTTATCTAAGACGTGAGGAGCGTAAAGAGCACCACAACCAACTTCAACATTGTAACCGGCATTAATAACAGCAGAAACAAATTGGGAGTTAGCAGTAGTTGGAGTCATACCACCAACAAGAAGAGGTGGACGACCAGTTAAACGAGTGTAACGAGTATCCATTAAGAGTTCACCATCGGCATTTCTAATAAGTTTTGGAGCGAATTCCTTAGCCCAGTTAATACCATATGGTAAATCTTCAACTTCAGTAGTGTAAGCATACATCTTGCACTTTAAGTCTGGGTTAGTACTGGCAATAGTACCAGAAAGGATAACTTGAACACCAGTACCTTCCTTGTTCTTTTGAATAAGAGAACCGATACCAGAGGCACCACCAGGTCCGAAATCTAAAACATGAGTTAAACCTGGAACATTAGTAGCCTTAACCCAATCAACTGGTAAAATACAAATTTGGTTGACAACAGACTCGACAACATCGGTAACTTCAGCTTCTTCCTTCATGTCAACACCGTTATCGGTACGGTAAACTGGAATAGCTAAGTTCTTAGTTGGGAAAGTAATGTTTAACTTGGCAGCATCATCAACAACTAATTCAGCAGCATCCTTTAAGATTTCATTGTGAGCTGGAATAGTAACAGAAAGGAACTTCATGGTGAAGACTTGCTTTCTCTTAGAGAATGGAATACGAGATTGATCTTCGTTTGGACCAGCTTGAATCTTCTTAAGAGTCATCTTAAGGTTTTGAAGAGATTCTGGAGCACCGGTAACAACGATCATACGAAGACCGTTGATAAGAGAAATGGTAACCTTACGATCTGGTTCTTCAATGAATTTGTTAATTTCATTAACAGTTTGGCGAACGGTAGCTTCTGGTAAACCGTTAATGGAAAGCATACAAGTTGGCATATCATTTTCATCACCATTATCAGCAATTTCTTGAAGGGTTTCTGGAGATAATGGGGTAATAGCAAAGATTTGTTGGGAACGAGCACCGATTAAGAATAATAAGGAAACAGCCTTCTTAGAGTTTTCTAAGTATTCTTCTTCAGTACCGGAGGAGGCAATAACAACAGAAGTAACTAAACCTTGAGAGTGACCAGTAGTACCAGCGAATAAACGACGAGCCCAATCTGGAGTTTTACGGAAGGAACGGAAAAGAATTAAGTATTGAACTAATTGAACAATACCAATTAATGGGAAAGAAACTGGAGCAGAATCAAGGTAAGCATCTTCTGGAAGAGATTCTGGATTACGTAACCACTTTAAGATATCAAGACCTTGCTTGTAGGTACGTTCGAATTCTGGCTTAGCAGCTAATTCCTTTAAAACAGTGGAAAGTTCAGCAATGTAATCACGAACAATAGCACCATAGATAGTGTAGGCTTGAAGTATTTCATTGAAACCTGGGTAACCTTGACCACCGAAAACAGCAAGAGCAAGAGCATCACCAGCACGTACAGCCTTAGCTAAAGCTGGTTCAACAGGTAAGAAGTTAGCAATAGCATTGGCAGCTTCTTCATCCTTTTGTAAGTAATCAAAGACAGTGTAGTAGTGTTGAATAACTTGAATACGGAATTCATGTTCAAAGTGACGAGTTCTAATATGAATATCATTACCCTTAAGGAAACGAGAACTGAAATCAATGAATAAATTAATTAATAAACGAGTAATATCCTTTTGAGTTAATAAAGTCTTACTATTAGCTTGGTAACGAGTAGCGAATTCCATGAAATTAACATAAATCCAGAAACCATTTAAAGTATTTTTCTTTTCAACATCTTCATCATCAGCAACGAAAGTATTTTCGAAGGAAGAGTTGAAATCATAAGCAATTTGTTCAGCACAGGACCAGTTTTCTTCTGGAACGTGAATAGTGAACTTGAAGTTTTCAATAATTTTATCGAAAACTAATAAACGAGTAGAATTAGATTCACTCTTAACTTCAGTAACAACTGGAGTTTCGACAACAGCTGGAGCCTTAGCTGCATTCTTTTGGCTCTTAATAACCTTTGGAGATACAGTAGTGGTATTTTCTGTATCTGGTTCAATAGTAGAGATAGCACCCATAGTAGTTTTTTGTTATCAAATAATTATATAAATATAAAAATAATTCTAATTTTCTAATTTAAAAGATATGAATATCTAATTAATTTTAATAAATGAATATAATAATAATAAAATTGTTAATAATACATTCTTTTAATCAATAATATTTAAATTATAATAATTTTTTTCATTATTTTTAATTAAAAAATATATATTATTTAAACTATCAAAAAAAAATAATAATAATAATTATTATTAAAAATAATTAAATTATTTTTTACTTATTTATTTATTTATTATATATTTAATTTTATTAATATTTTTTATGATTAAACTTATTAAATGTAAATCTAAAAAAAATTTAATTTTGATTGGTTGGAATTTTAATAAAAATTTTTTGGGGAAAAAGAATAAATAATTATATTAATTAAAATTTCGATGCAAACATAACATTTTTGAAAATTTTTATATATTTTTAATAAATAATGTAATAATATCAATATAAATTTTAATTCATGAAATTTTTTAATAAATCAATTTTTTTTTTTTTTTGGATTATCACACCATTTATTAAAATTATAATTATTAAAAAAATTTTTTCTATTTATTCTCTATTTTGTATAATAAATTTGCCTTTTTTTTTTTAAAAAATAAAAAAAATACTGCTCATTTTTATTTCAATTAATTATTATTTATTTTTTATTTTCTCGTTTATTAATGCTATATCTTTTAAACTTCATATTTTCCTATATTTCTCTTTTCTTTTCATATTAAAAACGTATATAAAATTTCTTTCTATCTATCCTTTCTTTTATGATATTAAAGCAATATAAAAATATTATTCTTTTCTAATATATTATTTATATTTATTTAAATAAAACTAAATATAATTTTACCTTTTCTTTTTAATAAATATTATATATTTTTTGGAAATATGAATTCTAATAAAGATATTATTATGATAGTTGTAATACAATTTTAGGTATTTAAATAATTAACCTTTAGATAATTTATAAAATAATCCTTTTTTTTTAAAGAAGAAAGTAAAAAAAAACTATTTTATAAAATATTTAATAGCTATAATAATAATAAAAGATATAAACTTAAAATAGGAATATTAACTATTTAGAAGAAGAGAGTATAGTTAATATATAGTATTTTATAAGTTTAAAAAGTTTTATTATTTTTTTTTTAAAACAAAAATATTTATTTTAAAATAATAATTTTTACAAATTTTTTTTTATGAAAATTTAAAAAATAATTCCTTTTAACTTTTTAAATTAATAAATATTAAAAAAGTCTTTTATAAAAAGGAATTTTATATTAGATAATAATAAAATAATATATTTTCTATTATATCCTATAAAATTGTATTTTAAAGTGTGAGTGAAGAAAAAAAAAAAAAAAAAGGTCGAAAGTTATCTTTTTATAAGATTTTCGGATTATAATTAAAATAAATAAATACACAAATAAAAATGAAGAATCATAATATTTTAATTTTTTTTAATTATGTATTTATTTTATTATTAATATTTTTTTTAATATTATTAATAAATAAACATAGATATAATGATGATAATAATTATAATATAAAAAGAAAAACTTTGTAATATTTTTTAATAGTATAATTAATAAATATAGTATATAAATCAAATATTATATATATTGTCTATTATATATTAATATATATTATTTTAATTTTCTATTTTGAATTTACATTTTTATTAATGAATATACTTTTTTTTTTTTATTAGTATTCAATAATTGACTCTCAACACTTCCCCAAAGCAAAGTTAATAAATGAAACACTAATAAACTAAATAAATAAAAGTCAATGGATGTCTAGATAAATGAACCCAACCCAACATAAATCTAAAAAAAAATTAATTTAAATATAATAAAATAAAATAAATAAAAAAATAAAATAATAAAATATAAAAAAATTATTAATATTTCTAAAAATAATAAATAGAAATATATTATGAAATATCTTATTTTAAATTTAAATAATATATAAATATTATATGTATAATATATATATACAATACTGTAACAATTATTTTCAACAACTTTTGATCTAAAATAAAAAAAATATATTTTATTTGAATTTATATTCATGAATATAATTCAATATATTTTTTAATTATATATTATGTTTTTATATATTATATTGTATTGAATTTATACACTACCTTCATATTTTATATATGAAAGCAATATAAAATAATATTATACATGATAAATAAAACGTTATATATATTAAATATATATATTAAGTATTATATTTATTTTGATATATATTATCTATTAACTATTTAATTGACAATTTATAGCAACTATTTATTCATAGGCTAATTTTAGATATATAAATAAAATATATGGAACAATTTTTTATACATATTCTTAATATATATTCAATATATTTAATAATATATTTATTTTTTTCAAACAAAATGTTTTTTTTAATTTATTTTGATTACTATATATTATTATATATTATGAGATGTATCAAATATAAAAAATAATACATAATAATTTAAATATTATAAGATTCCCAAAAAATTTTTTTTTGTATATTTATAAATTCATTTAAATAATTACTATTTATATATTGCCAATTAATAAATTAATATATTGTTATTTTATATAATAAATGCAAGTATATAAAATATCAAATAATTTCTAATTATTTATTTATTTATTTATTTATTTATTTATTTATTTATTTATTTTTGTTTATTTATTTATTTATTTATTTATTTATTTACTATTAAATCATTTATTATTAAATTATTTATTATTTATTATTTATTATTTATTATTATTTATTTATTTACTATTCATATTTTTTTGTTACAAAAGGCTAATTCTTGCGTTCAATTCTCAATTTTCTTCAATGACTAATATATTAAAGATAGAATAGAATATATAGTTCATTCGTTTAACTAAAAACAATTTATAATAATAATATTAAGAAAACATTAGTAGCCTTGAATAAACCAATGGTTATTCTGTTTGACGTATTAAGACTCTCATTGTTAAAAAAATAAAATATAAAAATATTTAATAAAAAAAAAATAAAAATATTTAATATAAAAAAAAAAAACTCGACTTATTTTCAGTAATGATGATTATTTTAATGTAAAATAGAAAATAAAAATAAATTGAAACGGAATGTAAAATAATTTATTATTGTAAATTTTAATAAATTTATTATATTTAATGCTTTTTTTTTTTTTTATTAATAGTATAATCGGACATCACAATATAATTATTAAATCCTTTCTAATGGTTTTGGCTGACTTTTATTACATGAAATGTGCGTTTTAACAATTATTAATATATCAATTATATGTTGTATAATTACTTTATCAGAATTTTATTATATATACTATTATTATTTTTTAATTCAACTTTCAGTATCTAATTATTTATTATTTAATTATTCAATTATTTATTATTTATTATTTATTATTTATTATTTATTATTTATTTATTATTTACTTATTTAATTATTTATTAAATTATTTATTATTTATTATTTATAATTTAATTATTTAATGATTTATTATTTATTATTTAATTATATATTATTCTATATTCACTATTCAATTAGTTATTATTTATTTAATTATTTAATTATTTAAGATATTTGCATGCATATATTTAACTAATGATCAATTTAATGTCTGCCTCGTATGTGTTGCACTGAAATGAGTGTACGTATATGTGTACCGCTTTAATTGTATTCAATACCGAGTTATATATATGCAAATTAATTCAGTAGAGTCCGTAATAGTACGTTCGTAGAATTTTTTGTTTTTGTTTTTGTTTTTTCTACTTTTCTGCAATAGCGGCTGCCATAGATTCCTCCCACATCAATGACTATAATCTATGAATGTAATTCAAAACACAAATTTAAAAAATATTATGGCCCCAAGCCAATCCCTCATTGTTATAGAAGGGCACTTATGCAATATTGGACAGATATGTTTTTTTCGTGCATTGAAGAAAAGATATTTAGGATAGTTATAATTTACAATAATTAATTAATTATTTATTTATTTATTTGCAATTTTTGATATCTCTACTATCATTTATTATTTGTTACTTTAATTACTTATTTGTAATTTTTGCTATCTATACTAACATTTATTATTTATTACTTTAATTACTTAATTATTTAATTACTTTTTTGTAATTTTTGCTATCTATACTAGCATTTATTATTTGTTACTTAATTATTTAATTATTTAATTATTATTTATTACTTATTGTATTTTATTTATTTTATTTATTTTAATTATAACAAATAATAAATAAAAAATAACAAACTAAAATAAATAAATAAAAAGATTAATTATTAATTATTAATAGATAAAAAAAAAAGTTACACATTCCTTTGGGGATATGTATAGCAATAAGAGAACAAATTTAAATTAATTTAATATATTCAATTAGAATTACATATAAATAGATTCAATTCTATTGTAAAAAAGAAAAAATTTAAATGATGATAAGAATTTAAAAAATAAAAAGATTTAATATAAATTATATATAATACATATATTACAGTCTAATGTACTATTATATAATGTAAAATTTAAAAAAAAATTTAATATTACTATTAATAGTAAAAACAATAATTATTTAATAATTCTAAAGAATGATTAAATATCGGTTATTTTTTTTTATTTAAATAATGATTATTTATTATTTAATTTAGGAAAAACAGAAATTATTATATATTAAAGTTTATATATAATGAAATTCTATTATGATTATAATTATTTTGATTTTTTTTTTTTTTCTGTTTACAAATTTGAATGCTACAAAAAAGAAATAAAAAAAATAGTCAGTTACTCAATTAATTAATTAATTAATTAATGTTTTACAAGATTTTAGAAAAAAAAAAAAAAGTATTGGGGAAAAAGTTAATAAATAAATAAGTAATATTTAAATAAATTATTAAAAAATAATAATAAAAATTAAAAAATGAATAAAAAAAATAGATTTTAAGAACTAAAGAAATCTAAATATCTTAATAGGTAATAATTATATATTCATTGATTTAATAATTATTTATTTATTCATTTATTTGTTTGTTTGTTTATTTAGTTATGATTTATTAATGTGTTTATTTATAACTATGAAAAAATCAATATTCATTTCTATTTCATATCAATAATTATTTTCTTTGAAACATTTCATGGCCAAAATAAAATAATCAAATAAAAATAAAACTTTTAAAAATCGGCATATATAAAAAAATAATTATGTATGAAACAATATAAAAGTAATATATGGATGAATATAATAAATTATATTTATAAATTTATTAAATTTTTTCTTATTTTTTATTTGTTTTTTCCAAATTTCAATTATTTTTTTTTTTTTTATTTTATATAACAAAATAAAATAAAATAAAAAAAAATATTAAATCTCTATCAAATAAAATAAATAGTATTAATTTTGTTTATTATTTTGATAAAATATATTTATAATTATTTAAATATCATTTTTACTAAGAATTTATTTAACTCATTTTAAAAAGAAACAAAGAAAAAAAAAGAACAAAGTAATAATGAAAATAATGAAAATAGTAGCACTATAAATTATTATGACAATTATAATTAGAATGATAAAATAATGAAAATACTATTAATTATTGTTATTAACTATCTATGAAATAAAAAAAAAATTATAAAAATAATTTTAATTAATTAAAAAAAATAAATTTTAAAAATTTTATATTAAAAATGTAATAAATAATATATTATAATCAATTGAAATATATTGAAATACTTTTTTATTTTGACTTTTTTTTAAAAAAAAAAAAAAAAAAAAAAAAAAAAAAAAAAAGAGAAAAACTTTGGGGAATAAATAATAAATATGAAAAAATGCATAAATCATTATCATCATCATAAATAATAACTGATATAACTAATAGACTAATAGATGATATAATAAAAAGAAAAAGTAAATAATTAAATATATAAAATAATTAATAATAAATAATAAATTCTTATTTTTATAACAGAAAATTTAATAATTGAACCTTAAATAAAGTATTAAAGATAATATAATTATTATTGAAATAAAATATTAATAATATGAAAAACTATAAGGATTAATTATATATAAATATTAATTTACAATAATAGTTTTAAAAATTAAGGATAATAAGAATGTAACATATCAATTTAAAAAAAAAAAAAAAAAAAAAAAAAAAAAAAAACATGGAATTGGAATTAAATTTAATAAAATTAATTATCCATTAAGAAATAATCTAATCCTTATAAAAATTTATTAATTTTTTTTTAAATTGAATGGAATTAAGAATAATAAAATCAGACAAAAATTAAATATATATTGAAAAAAAATCATAAAAAATCATAAAATAATTATTTAAATAATAATAATAATAATAAAATAAAAAAAACTATTAATAAATTATAAAGGAATATATGATAAGTATATATAATAAATATATATTCTATTGAACTTGCATAAAGGAAAAGTTTTATGATTAAACTTTTTTATAAAAATGAACATAGATATAGAATAAAACGGCATATATAAAATGGATATGTCATATTCAAATTTAAGATATGCTAAGTATACTATTTATGTATAAGTATAAAAAAATATACGTATTAAATATCAATTATAAAAGATAAAAATCATTAAATTTTATATATATTTTAAAATTATTAAAAATACTATACCATATTTACATAATTAATATAAATACATTAAAATTTTCACAAAAAAAAAAATAAAAATAAAATAAAAACGATAAAAAAAAAAGCTTAATAACATAAAACTAATTATTTTTTAATAATTGAAAGACATAACAACTAAAAAATTAAAAGAGTATATGATATATACATATATGAAAATGACCAAATACTCTTTAATTAAGTCATTTTAATTATATAAAAATATTATCATTTAATTAATTTTAGTTTTATAATTAAAATACAAAGTGCAATTTATTTAGAATATGTAATTGAAAAGAACAAATTAATGTACTGATGTTGAATAAAAAAAAAAATTTTTATCAAATACATAAAAGATTTATTCAGTGAAATATTAATAATTATATGTATAAAGATCGTTCTTTATGCATTAGTTATCAATTATTTTCTATTTAAAAGATATTTTATTAATTTAGTTAAACCTAATAATAATTATAATATTATTATTTTTCAAAAGAAAATATTTCTTAAGATAATTCATATAATTCATTTAAATATCCATTTAGAATATTTATTTATCTTAGTCTATTATATTTAACTACATTTTAAATATTTTAAAATTACATCTTTTGTTTTATTTTCCTTTGTTCTATTTAACTCCGTTTTAATACTAAATTTTTTAATTTTTAAAATTGATTCCTTTATTAAATTTAAATAAATATTTTTATCCTTAAAAATAAAAGACTTTTTTTTTTTTTTTTTTTTTTTTTTTTTGCAATTTTATATATAAAATAGTATTATGACGAACAAACAAACAAAAAAAAAATATGTCTTTAATATTATTATCATTATAATTCCATCGTTTCAAAAATAACATTCATTCCATACTTTATTTTGTTTTTTTTTATTACTGTTTTTCCTCCCCCAATTAATTTCTTAATTAAACAATATATGATTCATTATATATTATAATATATATCATTTTAATATCATTACATAAAAACATTATATATTACAATGTACTTAATTAAATTAAAACCAAAATAAAATAAAAAATTAAAGTAAAAATACAAAATACATTATAATTAAAAATTATTATAAATTAGAGGAATAAAACCATAATTCAAATTTAGAGATAAACGTTTTACTATAGTAGATCGCCATCCTCTCAAGAGGAAGTAAAAATCCATTGATTATAATTAATTATTATCCAATAATAATAGAGTTTTTTTTTTTTTTTTATTATTTATTTATGATATTTTTTATTACTTTATTTTAATTATATTATTTTTTTTTTAATTATTAATAATTTAAATTATTATGATTAATTCAATTATATATATTATATTGGTAATACATATTACCATATATTATTTAATTTAATTGATTTATTTTAATAATATATATAAAAATCTAACCCAAAAAATAAAATAATAAATGAATTTTTTATAATAATATATAAAAAAATTCCAAATAGCATAATAATAAAAATTTTAAATAATAAAATAAAAAAAAAAGAAATTTCAAATAAACAACTAATAATAATAATTATTATTATCAACTTTTTTATATTATATATTAAAAATACTTATGCCATATTCTATTTAATAAACATTATTATAACGAAATATATTAAATTATAATGTTAATTACTTATTTCATTCTTTTAAATATTAATTAGTTATGAATAAAAAAAAAAAAAAACACTTAATATCAAAATAATTGAACAAGTAAAAAGTTTGTATTAATATTTGATTGGAAAAATTATTTGATAATTTTATTATTCTAGAATTTTTTAAAATTATATATAATAGTTTTGATCTTTTTTTTTTTTTTTTTTTTTTTTTTTTTTTTATTTACTTATGGTTATTATTACTTATAAATAAAAATAAAATTAGTAATAGACATTAATAATAAAACATTGTTAATTATATAATTATGAAAATAAATGGGATTAAAAATAAATGAAAAATAATTATTAAATATTTCATCTTTCCCTTAATTACTATTAGTTTAATATTATCAAAAAATATATATATATATTATTATTATTATTATTTACTATTAAACTAAACTAATTTAAAAAAAAAAAAACCCAAAAAATATTCACCTGATGAAAAATCACATCAATTTTTATTATTTATTATTTTTTATTTATTATTTATTATTTATTATTTATTATTTAATTATTCAATTATTTATTTATTATTTTAGATATGAATTAAATAATCATATATATATAATTAGATTAATATATGAATATTTCAGTAATAATTTGATTACAAATTATTTAATTTAATATAAATTTAAAAAAAATTTTTTGGGTTTTCTGTATAAATTATTACAATAAAACTTTAATTAATAATAAAATGAATAAATAGGTTTTTTCATTTTATTTTTTTTTAAAAAAATTCCTTTTTTAAGATTTAATTAAATAATATATAGATATAATTTTATATAGGATGACATATATTGAAATAAATTCAAATTTATATTAAGTTAATAACATTAAAATTAAAATTAAACTCAATTAATTAAAAGAAATAATAATATTAAATATTAAGGTATAATATAATATTATATATATGAAAGGTTTACAATTTGAGGAAATGCTATTTATTCCCATTTAAATAATAATTTATTTGTAGTTATTATTTCAATTAAATTCTTATATATTATTAATAGTACTAAAAAATAATTAGAATAAAAAAATTAAATTTTTCAAAAATAAAAATAAAAAAGAATTTCAAAATTTGGTTTCGGCTAAATAATTCTCATATTAAATTACTAATATACGAAAAAAAAAAATATATATATATTTTTAGAAAAAATAGAAAAACTTTTTTTTTTTTTTTTTAGAGATTATTATTATTTTTTCTTTCTTTAAATTAAAATAAAAAATAAAAAGTAAAATAAAAAGGAAATTATAATAAAGGCGTTAAAAATAAAATAACAATAACAATAATAATATATAATAAAATAAAAAAAAGAAAAATATAAAATATTTTCTAATAAAAACAAAGAACAAATTTTAATATTTTATTTACGAGTTATATAAAAATATATTATAAAATTATAATATAATATAATTAAAAAAATATATATATTTTCTTTTCATATATAAAAAGTCTTTGTTGTAAAAAAAAATATTATTTTAATTAATAAATAATAGAAATAATTTATAACTCATAATTCATAGTAATAATTATTAAAAATATTACTTATTAAAAAATATATATATATTTTTAAATATTTAATTATATATATATAGTTTTTTTTTTTTTCCATATTGAATAAAGGAAAGACAATTATTATTATTATTTATTTTTCTCTATTAATAAAAAATAAAAATAAAAAATAAAAATAAAAGAGGAATATATAATAATTAGTAAATTAATATTTTGTTGTCAGTTTATTCACCCTAATTTCATTATTAATTCTTTCGCTTAAACAACTATTGAAAAGTAGGTCTAGTTTTTTTTTTAGATTGTTTATTTCATTATAAATATTATTATTAATACGGCTAGTACTTGAATACTTATATAATACTTCAATTAAAATAAAATAAAATAAAATAAAAAATCCTTTATTTTTTTTTTAAAAAAAAATAATAAATAAATAAAATAAAATAATTATAATAATAGTATTAATAATATCATTATTATTTATTATTTATTATTATTTAATTATTAATTATTTATTATTTATTATTATTTAATTATTTAATTATTTATTATTTATTATTTATTATTATATAATTATTTATTATTTATAATTATTTTATCCACTTTTCATAAAATATAAAATTCTTCTTCATAAATAATTACAATTATTGATGATATTTATTTTTCATAAATAAAATTTCTTCCCCAATTTCTAAAAAAATAATAATAATAAATAAATAAATTAAATAAAATAAAAAATAAATAAATAAAAATAAAGATGATTTGATTTGTTTTATTTATCTAAAAAACATTATTTAATAATAATTATATAATTTGATATATATATATATATATATATATATATATATTTTTTTTTTTTGATAATATTTAATAATGTAATTAAATAAAAATAATAAAATTTTTTAATGATATTCTTTTCATAAATTGACTTTTTAGAAGCTTTTGAATTTCATCAATATATTCTATTCATTAACAAAAGTTTATTACATGAAAAAATAATAATAATAAATAAATAAATTAAATAAAATAAATAAATAAATAAATAAATAAACATAAAGATGATTTGTTTTGTTTTATTTATCTAAAAAACATTATTTAATAATAATTATAATTTGATATATATATATATATATTTTTTTTTTTTTTTTTTTTTTGATAATATTTAATAATGTAATTAAATAAAAATAATAAAATTTTTTAATGATATTCTTTTCATAAATTGACTTTTTAGAAGCTTTTGAATTTCATCAATATATTCTATTCATTAACAAAAGTTTATTACATGAAAAAATAATAATAATAAATAAATAAATAAATAAATAAATATATTTACAAATATTTATTATAATTATTATTTATTATTTATTATTATTTATTTACAACTTTTTTTTTTATTTATTTATGTATTTATATTTATTTGTAATTATTATTATTATTACTATTTTTATTATTATTGTTTGCAATGATAGTATTAACCTTTTTTTTTTATTAATTTCCCCAAATGATATTTATAATATATCCTATATATAGTATTGTATATCATAATTTATTTTATTTTGTTATCATTTTTATAAAATAAAAAATAAATAAATAAATAAATAAATAAATAAAATAATTTATTTAAATAAATATTAATCTATTCATTGATTATTTTATTGAATTATATTAATTATTTATTTAAATATTCACTAATTTAATTTAATTTAATTGTATTCAATATTATATTCCATTTCATGAATTGTGGGTTTTGTTTATATATATATATATATGTATATATATATATGTACAAATATGTATGTGTATTTATTTCTATATTTATTAGTTTCCCCAAATTAGTGAATATTAATATATAGGTAGATATTCCATAATAAAAATTGTACTTTCAAACATTAAACTCGGTTTTAGATTGTTTGAATTATTAAAATAAATAGTAATAAATAATGGTATAATAGATATTCTCTATTAATAATTAAAGAAGGAATACCAAGTAATAAAATAATAATAATAAAAAAAAAATAAATATTAAAGAATACTAAGTAATAATTAATAATACATAATAAATAAACATTAAAGAATACTAAGTAATAATTAATAAATAATAAATAAATATTAAAGAATACTAAGTAAAAACTTACAAATAACTAATAAATAATAACAAATATAATAAATAATTACTAATTAAATGAAATAACAAAAACAATAAAAATTAAATAATCATTAATAGAAATTAAACTATAAATTATAATATATTAATAATTAGGTAGTTTAATTAGTATTTTAAATAAAATAATATATATATATACATATATATATATTTTTTTTTCCACTAAGAAGAAACTTTTAATGTTAAGTTTTTATTTTATCTTGTTTGCATTTCAATTATTATACTTTATGTAATAATATTAATTTTTTAAAAACTTATTTAAATAAATATAGAATTATAAAAACAATATTCTTTGAATTTTTATTTTTATTTATATAATTTAACACGTTATTTTTTTTGTCCATTACTATCATTTTACCTTTTAACTCTTATAAAAATTATCATAAATACTATAATTATTTTTTTTTTAATATATTTTATTAAATTTTTATTATTTAATTATAACAAATGCTTTTCTTCTCTCTTAATTATATATTTACATATTAGATATTTATAATATTTTTCTTTATTTATTTTTTATCAAACCAACATAATAATAAAAAATTTATAAATTTTAGAAATTATAATTTTATTATTAATTAAGATTTTCTTGTCTTCTTCATCGATTATGAATAAATTTTATAAAAAAAAAAAAAAATTAAAACTCAACAAAACACATTTTGTATATATATAAATATTGTATTTTTATTTATTAAAAAGTATGAATGAATACAATAAAAATTATAAAATAAATAAATAACAAAGCTTATCAAAATTATTTTTTATTTTATTTTTCTAATTATTATTATTATTTTTTATTTTATTTTTCTAATTATTTTGATTATTATTTTTTATTTTATTTTTCTAATTATTTTTTATTTTATTTTTCTAATTATTTTTTATTTTATTTTTCTAATTATTTTTTATTTTATTTTTCTAACTATTTTTCTAATTATTTTAATTGTTATTTTTTTCATCTTATTTTTCTAATACACATGTAATAGTAGCATCAAAAATTTCTATTTGTGTTATTTTTGACTTCAACCTTATAATTAATTAATAAATCAATAAATAATAAAATAAAAAGATTGAGTTTTTTAGAATAAACCAATAGGATTCATTTGAATATTTTGAAAAGTTTAAAAATTTTAAAATTAATTAAGATTAATTAAATTTAAAAAAAAAAAAATTATAATAAATAAATAATAAATAAATAAATAAATTATATAAATAAATAAATAAATAATATTAAATTATTCACTAATTATTATTATTTTTTTTTAATGCTTTTTTTTATTTATTTATTTATTTATTTTAATGGGTGATGAAGTTTAAAAATTATTTTAGCGAATAACATTTAAAAGAAATATAATATATATATAAATAAATATAAATATGTTGTTAATATTAATTTTGTTACAAAATCAAAAAAATTTATATAAATAAATTTTTTATTTAATCTTTTACCCCAAAAAAATTTAAAAAAAAGTTTAATCCAATATAAATTATCATGCAGATAATATAAATAAATAAATAATAAATAAATAATAATAAATAAATAATAAATAAATAAATAATAAAACAAAAATAAATAATAATAATAAATAAATAATAAAACAAAAATATTAAATAAATAATAAAACAAAAATAAATAATAATAAATAAATAATAAAACAAAAATATTAAATAAATAATAAAACAAAAATAAATAATAATAAATAAATAATAAAACAAAAATATTAAATAAATAATAAAACAAAAATAAATAATAATAAATAAATAATAAAATATAATGTGTGTCATTCTAAAGAAAGAAAGAAAGAAAGAAAGAAAATATTAGAAAAATATTAAATAAAAAAAACTAATGAAATTAACATTAATTTTAATTATTAGTATTAAACCCAAAAAAAAAATTATAAAAAAATAAAACTTTATACTTAATTTTTTTTTTATTTATTAAAAACTTTTCTATTTGTCAAATAAAATAAAAAATAACAAGAAATAGCTTATAAATAGAAAAGAATTAATAAATATTTGATTTATAATTAATACATAATTATAGAATATGTAATTTAAGAAACCATCATCATGATATATTAAATTATTTGTTTATTTAAATAGGAATCTAATAAAAATACATAATTTACATGAATGTAAAGTTCTATTCTTATATTCAATAAATTTATAAAATTAAAAAAAAAAAAAAAGGTATTTTTTTTGGGTTTAAGAAAAATAAAACAAAAAAAAAAAAATAGAAAAAAAATTATAATTTAAATTCTAATATATATTTAAAGTTATTTGGCAGATATATAAAAGTTATATTAGTATATGTACATAATATAATGTTTAATGTGGATAATTTTTTATTAATAAAAAATTGTATTAATATATGTATATATAATACAATAATACATGTATATATATATATATATATATATTTTTTTTTTTGTAATATTTCGATATAATTAATAAGGATATATTAATAGAATTTACATTATATTATTATTTATATGATTTTATTTATCAATCGTTGTTTCATATTAAATCATTCTATAAATAATAGTAAAATTTAACAATATTCAAGATATGATAATTTATAGAGGAATTATATAGAGGAATTAGATTAAATAAATTATGCATTATTCAATTAATTATGAAGAATTTACATAAGAATTATATTAAATAAAATATATATAAAAAGTATTCTATGAAATATGATTTATATTAAGTATATATGAATAATAAATGCTATAGAAATTATATTAACTATTTTATTTATTGTTTTTTTTGTTTTGAAAATTTATTTATTATTTTTAAAGATGATATGAAATATTTTTTTCGAATAAGTATACACATTTTTGTATTTATGTAACTTTTTGAGCTAAAATATATTAAAATTTGGATTTTAAAATTATTATTATTATATTATTATTATTATTATATTATTATTATTACTATTATTTAATTTATTTGTCCATTATCACTTTAATATAAATTAGTTTTGGAAGTAGAGGTTTTAGTATATTTATATACAAATATAAATATGTAAAATCAATAATAATTATATAAATATATATATATATATATATTTTTAATATCAATCAAATTATACTTTATTAAAATATTTATAATTATTTATTTATTATTATTTATTTTCAATGATATGATAGAGAGAGAACTTTTATAATAATAATAAAAAAAAATAATAATGTTCTTTATATCATATAATTATGGTATAAAAATATGAATTTTTTTTTTTTTTTTTTTTTTTTTTTTTAACTCATATTGATTTTACATATTTATAAAATGAAAATATTATATCCTAATGAACCTTATTTACTTTTGATTAATTATAAATATTGTATAAAGATTTTTTTTTTTTTAATATAAAGTTTTATTTTTTTATTTACTATTTTATAATATATATATATATTTTAAAAAATTTTAATTAGTTTGAAAAAATTGTATTTATGAAATAAATAAATTATAAATATATTATAATTTTTTTTTTTCTGAATTTATTACGTCTATTTCTTCATTAAAACTAATAAAAATTAAAATAAAATAAAATAAATATAATAATCATATTTTTAAATAATTAATTATTTATTTATATGTATTAATAGTATTAATAAAATTTTAAATAATAAAATATATATTATGGTCTAACAATAGATATTAAATCTATCATAGCTTATTTATTTACATAATTATATTTATGTATATTTTGAAACATTAAATTGGTACTTTTCCTTTTTTTTTTTTTTTTATTTTTTATTATTTTTTATTATAATTTTTTATTATTTTTTATTTTTTATTCTGTTTTATTATTTTTTTAATCTCTTTTTCTTTCTTTCTTTCTTTCTTTTTATATTTATTAATACTTTACGTAAATATCTAACCCTTTCTATAAAATTTCAACTTAAAGGTTGACCTAATTGAGTGAAAATGTATTTATAACCTAAAGGATTCAAAGTCATCATGGTCGTTTCTTGTTATTCTTCTTCTTTAAAATAATGGTAAATGGAGAATGGTAGTGGATTATAGAAAACCCAATGTCATTATTATTAAAGATAGATATTCTTTACCTTATATATAAGAAATTAAATAGCAATAAAAATGATTACACTTTAGATAATATTTCTGATGAAAATGTTTATGTTAATTTTTAATAAATATAATTTTAAATAGTAATATAACAGATTCTTTAAATAAAATTTGATAATAATAATAATAGTGTTAAGTAGGCTTTTAAAAAATTTAAATAATAATTCTAGTTTAAGAACTTATTATGAAAATTTAAATAATAAAAATAATGACAAAATTTTGTATTTAAGAAATTTTGACAATAATAATAATAATAATAATAATAATAATAATAATAATAATAATAATAATAATAATAATAATAATAATAATAATAATAATAATAATAATAATAATAATAATAATAATAATAATAATAATAATAATAATAATAATAATAATAATAATAATAATAATAATAATAATAATAATAATAATAATAATAATAATAATAATAATAATAATAATAATAATAATAATAATAATAATAATAATAATAATAATAATAATAATAATAATAATAATAATAATAATAATAATAATAATAATAATAATAATAATAATAATAATAATAATAATAATAATAATAATAATAATAATAATAATGATGATATTAAAAATTTTTCAAAAGAATATTGTAACCATAATATAAATCAAAATAATATTATCTGAAAAATATTTACTAATAATGATATTAATAAAAATTAAATATTTTTCTAAAAATTTTTAGGTAAAAAATTTGTGATAAAAATTCCTTATATAAAAAAAATTTTTAATAAATTCCTATGATAAAAATTTTAATGAAAATACATTCAATTCTAAAATTGATTATAATTGTAATAATTTTGAGATTCTTTTAAATAAAAAAAAAAAAAGATAATAATAATTCAGAAAATTATTATAGTTTACCTAAAGGCTCTATTGAAAATAATTTTAATAAATAGGAAACATCACTTATTACTAATGAGAATGATACTAATAGTACTAACGTTGAAGAATTTATTAATAGTATTACTATGAAATATTATTCGAAAAAGAAAATAATTATCATCAAAGAAGAAAGTTTAGATCCCTTTTTATACTGGTCCTTTTTTAGAAAATCTTTCAAATGAAATATAATACTGGCCTGTATCTGCGATATATATACTGGTGAAATAGTTTCCAGAAATGTACTACAGAAAAAATCAAGTCCAATATTACACTTGGTTTTAATCAGATTTTTAGGGGGAACGAAGTCTGAAGTTAAGCCCCTGGGGGGATATTTTGATACATTATGTTAATATATTTTTTATTCAATATTTTATTAATATTTTATAACCCTTATTAATATTAATATTCGTTAACTCTTATTTTATTAATTTTTATCAATATTTTATATTAAATATTATTAATATTTTATAAATAAATATTTTTTATTTAATAAATCTTTTATTGATATATTTTATATTTTTATAATGAAACTTTATTAATGAAATTCATAATGAATATTCAACCTTTATAATAATTTATTCTATATTTTTATTTTTATTAGTAGGATCAACCAAAGTTAAAAAAATAAAAATATATATATATATTATTAATTACAAAAAAAAAAAAAAAAATTTTTTTTTTTATTTGATATTAATAATATTATAATTTTATTTTTATTTTTTTTTTATTTTTTTATTTTTTATTTTTTTTAATTTTTTTAGTTTTTTTTTTATTTTTATTTTTATTTTTTATTTTTTATTTTTTATTTTTTTATTTTATATTTTTATTTTTATTTTATTTTATTTTATTTTATTTTATTTTTATTTTATTTTTTTTTTTTTTTTGGACAAGGAAGGGAATACATTTTTCATTTTACTGCTTACTTTATCTAATTTTATTAAATTTATTAAACTGTTATATATTGAAGATGAAGAAAATACTTATAAATAGATAAAGATAAATATATATACATCAAAAAAAAAAAAAAAAAAAAAAAAAAAAAAATAAATAATAATATTGTAGTAAAAACAAAAACAAAAACAAAAACAAAAAAAATAAAAAAAAAAAAAAAAAATAATAAAATTGTAGTAAAATAAAAAAAAAAAAATAATAATAATATTGTAGTAAAAAAAAAAAAAAAAAAAAAAAAAAAAAAAACAGAAAAAATAAAAATATATATATATTCTTATAGCCTCAATTATTGCAAAATCTTTCTTTATTTATTCATTTATTAATTACATGAATAATTTTTGATTTTTTTTTAAAAAAAAAATAAAAATAAAAATAAAAAAAAATCACAGAATTAATAATAAAAAAAAAAAAAAAAAAAAAATAAATATTATTTTTGTTCAATTAGAAAATAATAATATTTAATATGATAATGTGAAATAAAAAGTAATATTCAAAAATAAAGTGTATAAATAAATTCGTAAAAAAAAAGTTCATATGCAACGAGCCCCACCTTCAGATTACTTATTCTGGATTAAGGTTGGAATTGACGATCTGAAAGATATTATTTATATATCAACAAAATTAATGGTATTACCGTTTGTTAGAAACTCTGCAATCCCTACAAAATACGGAATAGTCGACGAAATTGACCTTTGATTTAAATCCCATATTGATATATACGAAATATATATATATTCATATTTCTTTTTTTTTTTTTTTTTTTTTTTAATTATTATTATAAACACTATTAAATAATAATAAATTACATCAAAAACTTTTTTTTTTTCCATATTCTTTTTATTTCTCTCTTATTCCTACTTAATTACCATATGACATAATTCATTTAATAAATTATTTAAAAATTAAAATAAAATAAAATTATATATATAAAAAAAAAAAAATTATTGATAAAAACTTCACCATTAAACTTATATATAAATTATTTAATTCCTTATCATAAATATCATATTTTAAAACACATTAATATTTTTATATAAATATATAAAACACGCTTTAAATTTTTCATTTTTATCTTTTTCATTTTTATCTTTTTTTTTTTATTAATATTTACATTTTTTTATTATTAATATATTTTTCCATTGACTTTTCCTTTTTATATTTAACAGCTTTCCTTTCTCTTTTTTCTTTCTCTTTTTTTCACCTACCTAATATATTATTATTATTATTTTTTATAAAACAAACTCTTTAGTTTTATATTACATATAAAAAAAAAACTTTTTTTTTTAAACATAATAAAAAAATTTATTATTTTTTTTTGTTTAAAAAATCAGCTAGCTAGTTTATATCCTGAGACATTAAGCTTCACTCATTTCAATAAAATCATTTTAATCAAAATATAAGCCGCCAACATTCAAAATATTAAAGCGCTTGCAACAAAAAGTACAATCAAGTTAATACCGCGAATGTTTTTGTCTCATACCCCTTCATAAAATAACTTTAATTCAAACTCCTAAAGCTCTCCATTAATTCTCCTTCAGGTCTTGAAACGGTGAATAAAAGAAAACCTTTCATTCGGTGTTTCTCCTCCTGATATTAAAAAAACAGACGTCTTCATAGAATGGATTTAACTAATTGTCATCATAGTAAAACAAAAAAAAATTTTTTTCTTTTTTTTTTTTATAATAATAAAAATTTATTTTTACCTATTTTTAATAAATATATAAATAATAAAATATTATTTTATTTATATATATATTAATATATTTAAATGCTTTTTTTTTTTTTTTTGAAAAAAAAATTTTTTTTAATAACTATTATGATCAGAACAACTTGTCCACATAGTCTTTTCAGTCAGGGATAACTTTAAATAGGTACTAGGTACCAGTCATCATTATAATAATTATTAAAAAATTTATTTTTTTTCTTTCTATTTTTTTTTTTAAATTTCTCTTAATGTGTCTTTACCTTTTATTCCCTAATAATAGTAAATTTTACTACTCATAATATAGCTTTATTCTATTATTATTATTATTTATTATATATATATTTTTTTAATTTTCTATGATTTTATTATTATTATTACTAGTAGAATGATTAAAAAAAAAAAAAAACATTAAATATAAATTAATTATTATTTTATTTATGATTGGATATTTTTAAAATGATCCAATCATTAAAAAACTATATATATATTTAATAAAGTATCATTTTAATTATCAAATTATCAAAAATTATAAAATATTCATTTAATTTTTTATAGTTAAAATTAATGTTTGATAGGATTAAGGGTTTAATATTATGTTTTTAATAAGATATATTTATATATTATTTTTTTTAAATATTTAAAATTCATAGATAATTTTGTTAGTATATAATAAACATAATAAATATCAATATTTTTTATTATTTATTGTCTTTTTTTTTTTTTTTTTTAAAATATAATTTTAAAAGTAATTTTTTTTATATATTTATAAATTTTTAGTATATTAAAAAAAAAAGTTGAATGATCCAATTCAGAAGTTCTATGAAAAATATATATATATACGTATATATATATATATATATTTTTTTTTTTTTTTTTTTTTTTTTTTTGAGTAAAAAATGAATTGATAAACAGGAGAATAAAAAAGAATAAAATTTGAATTGTATTTTAATTATTATTAATATTAAGAGGTATTAATTAAAATCACTTTATAATAAAAAAAAAGTTTATAAAATTTCATAAAAAAAATCAAAATAATAATAATAATAATAATAATAATAATAATAATAATAATAATAATAATAATAATAATAATAATAATAATAATAATAATAATAATAATAATAATAATAATAATAATAATAATAATAATAATAATAATAATAATAATAATAATAATAATAATAATAATAATAATATTTTTTTAAATATCTATACTCATTATCTAATTATGGTTTTCATTTAAATAATAAAGATTTAATATAAATTTGATATAAATTTATTTATTTATTTTTTTTTTTTTTTCAAAAAAAATTAATACTAGAAATAAATAATAATATTAATGAAAAACATAAAAACATATTAATATTATAATAAATAAATTAATAAACTAATGATAGTATTAAAAAAATAAATTACTAAAGGAATCATAATACTACTACAGATTGAAATTGCTATTAGGATTTATTAAATCAGTTAATATAATAAATAAATAGATGTATATATATATCTATTTTTAATATTTGAATATTTACACGTGAAGAATATCTTATTATACATTGGAAAACTTAAACAGAAAAATGTATTAAATAATTGAAAAAAAAAAAAATCAATACAATATATTTTAATTAAAAAATAGAAAATACATATAAAGTTATTTAATTATTTCTATTTAGATAAAAATAGTTTTTAAGTTTTTGCCTAACCACCTTTGTTGATTATTAGTACTTAACAAACTATAAAATTAATAATAGAATAATTATTATAATAAAAATATAAAATAATAATTATAATAAAAAAAATCCATCTATTATATTTTTTTAATTAATAAAAAAGGGAGATAAAGTTATAAAAAGAAAATTAAAAAAAATACAATATAGTTGTATTTTAATAATTATTATATTAAAGTATTAAATGTAACTTTTAATTATAGTTAAGTATAACATATATATAAATTTTAAACTAATTCTTTTTTTTTGATATTTAACATTTTTTTCTTTTAGTGATGCTGTTTATATTTCTGAGATCTACGTTACATTATAGATCTACATTACGTTATAGAATATTAAAGTTTTTTGATTTCCCCAAACAAACAAATTCACATGCTTAATAATAGTTTAAAATTAATTAATCTATAATTAAATGACTATGGAATTATTATTATTATAATTATTAATATTATTATTATATCAAATTTATTAACCTTCATATGATAAATAATAAAATATCTATTTTTTGTATTACTGTCATTTAAGATAATAATAATAACAAAACAAAAAAAAAATATATATATATATATATATATAAATTATATTTATTTTATATTACTGAAATAGTGATTAAATTATAAAATATTATTTCTTAATAATGAAAATAATACTTTTTACCATTATATTTATTATTGTATTGTTTATTTTTTTAGCCTCGTGTATAGATTCAATTTAACCATGAATGTAGTAATATTTTATTTTCTATTAATGTACATCATTAATTTATCATACATATAAAAATATATTAATATCAAATCTAAATATTTATTATAGTTTCTATATAATATTATGTGATTATTTAATAGCGTACAATTGATTTGTATATATGATATAATCTTTTTTTTAATAATATTAAAATTTAATTAATTATAATTGAATAATACATAAAAAAAAAAGCTTTTTTTTTTTTTTTTTCTATTTTTCTATTTTCGATGATGATTAACCAATTAAAAACCAATTAAAAATAAATCCATTTTAATTAAAAAAGAGAAAAATTTTATTATTCTCATATTTATTTATTTTATAATTTTATATTCATTTAATTAATTACTGATAATGGGGTGTACTATTAAATATTTATTTATCATATATAAAGTATTTACTTTATATATAATATATGTATAATAGATATAATTAATATATTATATTTTTAATTATAAATTAAAGATAATTTTTATTTAATTATTATTAAGAAAAAAGTATTTATCAAAAATAACAAAAAAAATTAAAAAAATATTTGTATATATATTTATTATATTTATATTAATACTTTTTTTAAAATTTTTTTCTCTATATATATATTTTTTTTTAAATAAAATAAATTCAAAAATCAAAATATTTAATTAAATTTTAGAAAAAAAAAAATAAAAATAAAAAAAAAAAAAACGAAAAAAGAAAAAAGACTCATTTTGTTAAATTATTAAACATTATTATATAGATTTAAATATTATTGAATTTCAAATTCAAAAATTTTAAGTTTATATCAATAATACAAATATCAAATATATGCAATAAACCTTCACCTAACCTAATAAACTTAATTCAATATATAAATTATTGCATATATTTATTTATAAGTACAAAAAAAAAAAAATTTTTTTTTATTATTAATAAATATTTAGTAAAACTCTCCCTGTTCGGTATCATAAATAAATAAAAAAAGGTAAATTATTAAATAATATAAAAAAAAAAAAAAATTAAAAAATAACAGTATACGAAATTTTATGAGAAAAGCTATTCTTAACAACAACAACCAATTTTAATAAATTGAATTCATTAATTATTAAACATTAAAAAAAAAAAAAAAAAGAAATACAATTAATATATAAAAATCAATAAAGTTTTAAATATTATCATATGACTTTTTAAATAGAATACATATTTAGCAACTATATTCCCAGTTTTTTTTTTTTTTACTTTTCTTTTTTAAAACATTGCATATTTTTGTAATTTTAATATAATCTTAGCAATATACGAATATATTCAAGAATTATTTTATATATCGATATATATATATTTATCATTAGAATTGAAAATTGTGAAAATTAAATAATTATATAATTAAAAAATTAATAATTTTTAATATAAAGTATATTGTAATTTAATATCAATAAAATTATTTATATATATATTTTTTAGACGATATTCTAATTATTAATTTAATAAAATAATTTTTAAATTATTTATTTTTAAATAAAATAAATAATATCGGCATCAATTTTTTTTTTTTTAATATACCTTGTTAATCTTATCTTTAAAATAAAACAAAACTAATAAATAATTTTTAGTTATATAAAATACATTATAAAAAAGAAAAAAAAAAAAAATGTGTAATCCAATTATTGGTACGTTTGAAGCTGTTATTCATACCATTATTTGTGTTGGGTAAATATTAGTTTGTTATTTGTTATTTTTATAATATAATACAATGATATTATTTATATAAATTAAAAAAAAAACTAGGATAATAAAAAAGAAGAAAAAAAATAAATATATAATATAAAATAATAATAGAATATAAATAAATAATGATAATAAAAATATGATAACAATTTTTTTTTTTTTATTAGTAATATAATAAAATTGTAATGTTATTTATTTAAATTAATAAACATTATTAATAATAAAATGTATTTTATTTTATTTTATTATAAATTTTATTAAATATTATATATATGTTTTAATATTTATATTATTATACAGTTCTTGTTTAATTGGAAATTTTTTCCAAATTTTATCATACATAATTTATCCATTCAATAAACAGCTGTTTAATGATATCAATGCATTTTTAGCAGGTTCAGTATGGTATATTTTACAATTTATGTTTGAAAAAGTTAGACATGGTAAAATTACCTACAGTGGTGATCTTTTACCAAATGATGAATCAGCCATTGTACTTCCAAACCACAGATCTTATGTTGATTTCTGTAATTATTTTTTTTTAATTATTTATTATTATTATTATTATTTTTAATTTGAGAAATATTTTGAATTTTTTTTTTTTTTAAGGTTTATAACAATTTCATATTAATTATTTATTAAAAAAAAAAAAAAAAAAAAAAAAAAAAAAATGTTATTTTATATGATATTATTATATTTTTAAAGATCTTGTTCACTCTGTCGGTTTAAGAAAGAAGCAATTACCAAACTTAAAGGTATATTATAATATATATATATATACATTTTATTAAAAAAATTAAAATGAATATGTAATAGCTTATTAATGTTATTTTGTTATTATTTTTTTTTAATTATCTTTTCTATAATATATTTTTATTGCATATTTATAATTTTTTATAATTTTTTATATATATTATTTTTATGTATTGTTACTTTAACAGTATTTCTTAAAGGATTCATTAAAATTCGTAAATATTTCATTATTATTACAGTTTAAATATATAAATATTTTATTTTCTCGGAAATTATATATAAATATATATATATATATATTTTTAAAAAATTATTATTTAAAAATGAAAATGAATATTAATATTAATTGTTAATTTTTTTTTTTTTTTTTTTTTTTTTTTTTTTTTTTTTTTTTACATATGTATATTATTAAATCATAAAATGAAATAATAATAATAATAATAATAATAACAAAATAAAAATATTCATTGATGTGTTAATAGTTACCAGCTTTCGGTTGGGGTATGTACTTTATGAAAATGATTTTTGTTAAGCGTGACTGGACTAGTGATAAGAAAAAGATTGAAGAAACTTTTGCTCAAATTAAATCTTTAAAAAATAACTACTGGATTGTTTGTTACTTAGAAGGTAGTAGAATTACTCCAGAAAAGATTAAGGCTGTAAGTTAAAAAAAATTTTTTTTTCTAAAATTTTTATAAAATAATAATAATAATAAAAATATATATATATATATATATATATTTATGCTACTGTTTTTAATTTCAATTTATTTTATTTAATTTTTTTTTTTATTAATTTTTTTATTTTATTTTTATTTTATATTAATATTTATTATTTATTTTGTTAAATATTAGTGTCAAGAATTCTCAAAGAAGAAGGGTTATCCAGTTCTTGACAATGTTTTAATTCCACGTACTAAAGGTTTCATTGCCACTATTCATGTAAGTTTTTTGATATCATTTTGAATCTTTAAATTATAATACTTTTATATATAATTTTAAATATATGTTATATATATATTATTTTATATTATTAATATATATATATATATATTTTGTTAAAAAATAAATCTTTTTATTTAAATTAATATTATTAATATTAATAATAAGTATTAATATATTTCATTTAATTTTTAATTTTTAATTTTTATCTTTATTTATTTATTTATTTATTTTATTATTATTATTATTATTATTATTTTTTTAAACAGAGTTTTAGAGATACTAAGGTGAAGTACGTTTATGATTTAACTCTTGTCTATGGTCATGAAAAAAGAGGTTATGGTGTTTACCCATCTATTCCAAGAATTTTCATGGGAAGAATTGATACTGGTTATAGATTCCATGTTCACATCAAACGTATTCCAATTAGTTCTATTCCAGAAGATGATGAAGAAATTACAAAGTGGTGTGTTCAACTTTACAAGGAAAAGAATGATTTCTTAGAAGAAATGAAACACAACTGGACTGAAAATATTGAATTAATTGATCCATATTTAACTCCAGAAGATTTTAAGAAGGATGAATAAGAATGGTTTAAGGGAAATATGGGTTTAAAAATATATATAATATAATAGAAAAAGAAAAAAAAAATATTTATAAAAAAAAAAAAAAAAAAAAGATAAAAACAAAATCAAAAACAAAAGGATTAAATATCTAAATATCTAAATATAATAATAATATTATTATTATTAATTAAATATTAATAATTTAAAACAAAGTTTTATTAAATATATATATATATATATATTTATTTTAAAGAAAAATCAAATATTTATTATTAAAACTTATATATATAAAGCTTTTTGCAATTTTTTTTTCTTTTTTATTTATTTATTTATTTTTATTTTTATTTTTATTTTTCTTTCTTTCTTTCTTTCTTTTTTTTTTTTTAAATAAAAAAAGAAAAAAAAAAGAAAAATAAAATAAAATATAAAATTTTATTAATAGTAAAAAGAAATATATATTTAGCAGAACTAATAACAAAAAAAAAAAAAAAAAAAAAAAAAAAAAAAAAAAAAAAATTAAAAACATATAGAAAATGATTAAATATATATATATATATATAAATATAATATTTCATTTATATACATATATTTATATATAAAACAAAAAAAAAAACAAAAGCAAAAAACAAAAACAAACAAAACAATAAAAATTTTATTTATTATAGATATAAAAAATATTAATAAAATTTTTAAAAAATATATATATAATATATATATATTTTCTTTATTGATGGCTTTTGTGTTTATTTTTTTTTTTTTTAAAGAAGTATATATTTTTTATTATTTATTTATTTTTATTTTTATTTTTTTTATTTTTTATTTTTATTAAGTTTTTTTATTTTTATTTTTATTTTTTTTTTATTTTTTTTTTATTTTTTTGATTATAAATTTTATAAATATTAATATTCATAAAAATTCAAAAAGTATCTTATCGAAATATACCATGGAAATCAAATATAAGTACCAAATTCAAAATAATTCAATTTTATTAAAATAATGATGATCTAAATGGAGATTATCATATTATTTTAATTACTACATATCATTACCTCATTACTTATTATATTCGTGGTTAAGTACCTTCAGTTCATTACTAATCTTATATACCTTATTTTGAAAAGTCTCGTACATGTTTTAATGGTAAACTCTAAAAAGATTTTCCAATTCATCGTAATGTTCGCCAAAGTTGTCTTTTTATCAGCTTATTTTTTTTTTTTTTTTTATTTAATATATTTGTTAATGATATATTTAATAAATGCAGGAGATATGATGTGATTATTAAAAAAAAAAAAAAAAAAAAAGTGTTATGGTAGCCTATTTGCTTGATGATATTGTTTTGTTGGCTCTTAACAAAACTCTCTCTTAAAGCAACAGTATACCTAATTTTTTACTCACCAGATACTTATATGTTATCTAAATTTGAAGAATTTAGGTAACAATTCCTTCATTTTGTTGATGATGAAAATTTATTATTAAAATTTCTAATGATTGTTCATTAGAAATCTTTAGACCTAACGTTGTCAGGAGCGTGTAACGTCGAAACAATAAGAGAAAAGAAGAAATTAGGATACAGATTCGAATAATAATTTTTTATCCACATGAAATTATCAGTGATGAATGGGAAGAGTTAGAGACCAATCCTCCCTCAAAGTTCATAATGTAATTTTTTAATATTAATGTATAAAAAAAAAAAAATATCATTCATTTTTATTTTATTTTATTTTATTTTTAATAAATATTATTGAATAAAGTTTATTCTAAGACAAAAGAAAAGAAAAAAAAATATTATTGTAATAAAAGAGATTCATTTTTAAAGTAATAAAAAAATGATAAATGATTTTTTTTAAAAAAAAAAAAATTATTATTTTGAAAATATATATTCATATATAGGTATGTATTTATATAACACTTTTAAATATATTAATTATCTTTAGGAATTTTAAATTGCTTTAATATTATTTAATTTTTATATTTATTTATTTATTTATTTATTTTTTTTTGTATTTTATAAAATTATATAATAATATTAAATATTAAAGAAGAAAAGATAAAATATTTAATGATGTATATATATTTTATATAATTATTTTATAAAGATGTATAATTTAATTGATCCTATAGATAATTTTTTTGAAATATTGTTATGTTTTATTAATAATTTCTGTTTGATTATCATAAAAAAAATGTTAAAAAAAAAAAAAAAAAAAAAAAAAAAAAAAAAAAAAAAACAGTAAAGGTATCATTAATATTATTTAATATTAAGCAAATAAATTAAGATGATATTTATAATACCTTTACTGTTTTTTTTTTTTTTTTTTTTTTTTTTTTTTTTTTGGTTAAATATATGGATTATTGAAATAAAAGTACCACTGGAATTGATGAAATTAAACAAGAAACAATTGCTTCTTCTTCATAGTGAAATAGAAAAGATAAATTGTATATATATATATATATATATATATATATATAAATATATTAATAAACTCATTATTATTACATTAATATATATATGAATTATGATTTATTTTTATAATATTCATGTTATGGTTATTATTATAATTATTACTATTTTTGCTAATATATATATATATATATATATATATATATATATATTTATGGATTATTTTAATAATTTGGAATAATACTAATTTTAATATTAATAATAAATGGAAATGTATATTTTAATTAAAGGACCATAAATGGAAATGGGTAAATCAAGTAAAAGATTTAAACTTTTTAATAAAAAAAAAAAAAGTACTTATCTTCATAAAATATGTACTTCTCAATATAGAAAGTTAAGATACCTAAAAAGGAGATATGATATACCACAAAAAATATTGGATAAAAATGAAGATAAAATTTTTCAATAATATATAGTATATATTTTAGAGTATTTATTTTCATTTTGAAATTAGTTATATGAAATTTAAAAATATAATATTGAAAAAAAAAAAAAAAAAAAAAGGTCAAGAAGTCGGAAATGCAATATCAAATTGTCATATACCAATAAATCAAAGATATATATTAGTATGAAATTAAAATCAAAAATGAAAAGAAGGAGTAAATATATATATATATAACCGATAATGGACCAACTTATGACGGTGGTGATGTCCTTAGTTGTGGTTATAACAATTAATAAATCAATATTTTTCACAAAGAACCATGGAAATTTTGGGTAATTTATAAAATATTATTTTTGGTAAAAACAATAACTACAATAATAATTTTACAAGAAATTAATTTATTATATTTTTTTTATATTTAATATATTTATTATTACAATTATTATTATGACAATAATTATTTAATATACATTGTGGAATAATATATAATTTATACCCAATGATTGATATGAGGGAAAAATTGAAATAAAATTATGGTAATAAAATATATTTTTGTTTAATATTGAAAAAATTTGTATAGGTATTCACTAAAAAATTTAAGTTCCTTAATAAAGGAAATAATAAAATATTTACTTTTATCTTATCCCATCATTATTTATTTTATTTTATTTTATTTTGATGATATAATTTATATATTATAATATAAAAGCTAAGAAGAAATAAATAAAAAAAAAAAAAAAAAATTAACTAAAAACTTTTTTTTTTGTTAAATAATATATGAAATAAAATAATAAATAATAATAATATATATTTATATATATATATATATATATTTTTTTTTTTTTTTTTTTTTTTTTTTATTAATTATTTATATTTTATATTTGTCATACTATAATTTGTAGTGTTTTGTTTTGTTCATTTTTTTTAATAAAATAATAACATAATTTGCATTTCTGTATGATTTTAATCATAAATGGCTTTAAAATAATCATCTTGATTTATTAAAAAAAAAAAAAAAAAAAAGATATATATATACTCATGTAAAATGTAAAATACATAAAGAATATATATTCTATATGTATATTTTATTGATTAATATTATATTATTAATATATATAATATTTATTATATCTTATTTCTTCGAAAAGTTTAAAAATTTAGAGTAATTTAATAGGAATAATGAACCACTGAAAGATTTATCAATTACATTAAATTTTTTTTTTTCTTTATTTTTTATATCTTTTTCACTTTAATAATATATATCTATAAATGTATTAATGATGAAGATGTATAGAAAAAAAAAGTATATAATGAGGAATATTTATGAATTATTTTAATGTGGTAATTAATAGTTAATAATAATACTTATTATAGATAGATTAAAATATAAAAAAAAAAAAATAAATAAATAAATAAATAAATAAATACGAAATTATAAATAATAAGTTAATCTAATAAATAAAAAATAAATAATAAATAAATAATAACTATGGCATTATAAATAGTCGTAATTTTTCATTTTCATATATGTAAAATCAATCAAATTAATTAAATATTATATATATAAATAAATGTAAAATTATATTATTGTGGAATAAATAAATATTCAATCCACTTAAAAATATAATTATATAATTTATTATTAAATATATTAGATTATATTGTATTTAATAGCTTAGATTTTTAACTTTAATAATTTTAAAAAATATTAATTAAATTTATTAAAATAGATAAATTAATTAGACTTAATTAAATTAACTATATATTATAATATATTTTAATTGATAATCTAATTTAATATATTTTTTGAATAAAATAAAGAAAAAAAAGAACTATTCAATTTTTACTTTTTTTATATATGTATGAAAAAAAAATAAGAAAATATAATTAAAATAAAAGTATTTGAAGATATCATTTAATACAATAATTATAATAAATATAGAATAAAGAAACAAAGAAATATGATATATAGATATGTATTATATGAAAATAAAAAGTTGTATATTTTAAAATAAATAATTTCGAATTACCTTTTAATTCCTATTATTATTATTTTTATTAATGGATTAATCATAATATAATACAATATATTGTATTATACAAATATTAAAATAATATTATTTAAATATATTTATTTTTATATATATAACATATTAATATACAGAAAATTTAAATTAATTTATATATAAAGTTTATTTTTATTTATGTAGAAATAATTATAATATTTATTGTAATTAATAATTAGTATGTCTTTAATAATAAAAAATATTTAATATACATTTTAATTCAACAATTATTATTTTTAGTAGTTTTATCTTTTTTGTTGTAATTTCTCATTTTAATCCATTTTTTTTTTTTTTTTTTTAAAAAATGATTTAAAAATAAAATAAAAAACTTGTTAAACGTTAAAATTAAAAAAGTTTAATATATAGATATTTAAATTAATACTCAACCACAAAATTTTAAATATTTTAAAAAAAAAAAAATAAAATAAAAAGAAGTTTTAGAGAAGAGAAAGATTATCTTTTCTTTTTAAATTTGTTTTTATTTTTTTTTTTATTTTAAATAATAATAATATATATATGATGATTTTCAATATTAAAAAGATTTATTTTAAAAATTTATTATTAAAAAGAAATTATATCAAAAATAGTAAAATAATTAAAAATAATAAAAGGACATATTGATACTAATCTAATCAGTAAATATATACAATTTAAATTTCAATTTTGATTAAAAATATTGAATTTCTACAATAACCATTATTAAATAATTTCTGTCAAAATTTTAAAATTATTAATCTTTACTTATTATTAAAAAGAAATAAAAAATTTTTTAAAATTTAATTTTAATATCAATATATATATATATATATCAATTTATTAATTAATAAATATTATTTTATTTGTTGGAATATAATACATCAATGTTCATAATTATTTAATAAAAGTAGAAAAGTTGGTCAATTTATGTTAATTAAATAAATAATTTAATTGAACAATTATTATTATTATTATTTTTTTTCATTATATTTAAATTTTAGTTTCATATAATAATAAAATGGATAAGCTAATTGTAACATCTTTGAGAGTTAGTAAGTATTAATTATTATTGATTTTTTCTTAATTATATATATATATATATTTTTTAAAAGTGTGAATAAATTGATTCTAATATTTCATTTCAATAAAAAGATAAAAATCAAAGAAAGTTTGCGCCTTCTTTAAAAAAATTGAAGAAAAATAAGAATAAAAAATTAGAAAATAGTTCAAAGTCGAATACTACTGATAATAATACAAAAAATATTGCGGATAAGAAAAATGACATAGTTAAGAATAATTCTGTTACTCAGCATTCAAATATTGACAAGCAAGGAACTTCACAATCAAATAAAAAGGACCCTGTTGTCATTAGAAAATTAGATACATTAAAAGAGTCAAAAATTTTTGGTTTTACTAATTCTTTTACAGGATCAAAAAAGAGTACTTCAAATAGTAGATTAAAATTATTAGCTGAATTAGAGGAGGAGGGACAATCTAATTTGTCTAAAGAAGTTCAATCTCCAAGAGTAATAAATTCTTCAACAACACATACTATTAATAATCAAATCCCAATTATACCAGTTAAAATTGCAACACCGTCAAATTTAACAACATTTATATCTGATGATACTAAGACCAATGATGCCCAGTCTCTTAATGAGGGTGATAGTAATAATACTACAACAACTACTTCTTTAAGTCCATCATCACCTAAGAATTCAAGCGATAGAATTTCAAATTCTATTGAAAATGATGCAGAGACTATTCAATCTTTATCATCAAAGCCAAGTTTGATTAATAATAAAATAAACATAAATACAGATCATACCTCAACTGAAGATGATAACTTGAATACCCAAGAACCCATTAAATCCACTTCAATTTCTTCTTCATTAAGTGATGATGAAATTACTTTAGCAAAAACAGATGATGATAATCAAAGTACCATTGTAGCAAATGATAACATTTCTGTTTTAACATTAGATCAAGATGAAATAGATAATTCAATAGATAAAATGAAAAAAATTTTAAATAATATGCCTACTCATATCTTAAAAAAGAATAATGATGAAAAGAATAAATCATTTATAATTGAGATTCCAACTCGTGAATCATCAAATTCAAATATAGATAAAATTAAATCAGAATCAAATGATCAGCCTTCATCAGACAGTGATAATGAATCATCTTCAATAACTGATTCAAAAATTAATTCTTCAAAAATACTATCTAAACAAAATTCGTCTAACAGAAAGAGAAAATCTGGATTATATGATGATGGTGATAATGATGATGATAATGATAATGATGAAATTAATGATCATTCTAATAATAATAATAATAATAATAATAAATTTCATCATTCAAAAAAGAGACATGTTCTTGTTGATAATGATATATCTTTAAATTCATCTTCGTCACCAAAAAGAAATTTACCTGATCTTGAAGATGATACCTTTAATTTGTTATGTTCAAAATTAAATAAGTTAAAAAATACCAGTAATGAAATATCTTTAAATTCATCTACATCACCAAAAAGAAATTTATCTGATCTTGAAGATGATACCTTTAATTTATTATGTTCA
>JACVTC010000098.1:155000-302500 GCA_016946835.1 Neocallimastix lanati (nom. inval.) | reverse complement strand
TCCCACCAAGAAGGAACAAATATATATAATGATTGATATAATCTTCAAAATTAGAAATAGAGTCATAGGAAGAAAGAGGATTAAACGCTCTAATCTTCCTAAGGAATAAAACATAGAGATCATCGATGAAATTTAAAGAATTCCATCTAAAAGATGCAAGAGCATCGTATTTAAAAATCCAATGTTCAAAAGATTGTCTATCTTTGCCACAACAGGGGCAAGACTTGGGACAATCTTCTGAAACTCTACCCATTCTAATAGCAATAGTAGTATTGTATTTATAACCACAGTGTAAACGTATAATCCACGAAAACCCTAAGTTGAATTGGGGATATTTTAAGCTAAGCATAATTATAGCTTATTATTACAATCGTACTTTTGACCTTTAATACCTTGAAATTTGGAAACTGATTTCCAGTAATGTTCTAAAATATCGTCATATTTTTCACATTTATATTTTTTTGATTTTTTTATACAGTGTTCTTGATTCTTTAGTCCAGGAATAATGATGCATTTTGGGAATAGATTTAATAAGATCCTTTATAATACAATTTGATTTATTCCATTTTGCAAAAAGATTTAATCTGTAAGGCTGCGCAGACACCAGCACTAGGAGGAATGCTTAGATCTCGAGATAAAGCATAAGTACTCATAGTAGAATTATGTCTAATATAGTCATTGTCTTCTGAACTTGTTTTACCATTTTTAGAGAAGGAGCCGATACACCAAAATAGACCAGTATTAATTAATGTTTGAATTCTGGCCGTTCTAGATTTGTTTGAACCAAGTAAAGGAGAATAATAAATTACTTTACTAATAACAAAGGATTGAAGAACTTTTTTCTTGTATGCAATAGGGATAAGTTTATTTGAGAAGAAATGTGTAAATGAAAGAAGGAATTTTCTAACTTTAAAATGCATGTGAGATATAATGTGTTCTAGTAAGAGATCATCAGAAAAAGGAATACCAAGATAAATATAACTAGAAACTTTAGGAATAGCATTCATTCCTAAATAGAAGGTTGGGTCACTATAGTTTGGAGGAGATTGGAAGTTCATTGGTTTTATAACCATAGTTGCACATTTTTCAATACCAAAAGTCATTTCATTTAAATTAGCCCATCTATGTACCTTTTTTAGTAATTTTTCTAAATTTTTTGCACTTGGAGCAATGAGAACAACATCATCAGCAAAGAGTCCACCACAACACTTTTTTCTTCCAATATTAACACCATACTTTTCACAATCATTTAATATATCATTGATGAATAAATTGAATGCCACTAAAAATGAAATTAATTTGAAATTAAATGAAAAGAAATATTCATAATAAAATGTATAAATAAAATCATAGAGTTTTTACTATTAAACCTTACTGTTTAAAACAACAATAACAACAACACAAAAAAAAAAAAAAAAAAAAAAAAAAAAAAGACATTTTAAAATTTTATTATTATTATTTATATATTTTAATATCTATTATTTATTTATTTATTTTAGTATATTTTAGTATATTATTTATTTGTTATAATATTTAATGTAGATTATTTATTTTAATAATTATTATTTATTTTATTTATTTACTTATTTTTTTTATTTTTTTAAAAGAAAATGATATTATTATTTATATTTTATTTAATATTTATTCTATTTCATTTTATTAATTCTATTTCTTATTTACATTGATATCGATATATTGATTTGGATATGTTTTTTTTTTTTTTTTTTTTTTTTTTTTTGTTAAATTCTTTTGGTTATTTTAAATCCATGAAATGTTAACTTAATTTATTATATTAATACCAAGTAAAAATCATAAATTAATTCGAATTATTATTATTTAAATAATAATATAACTTTTTAATTATATATTTACTTAATATTAAATTATTTTTTTCTTCTCTATATAATGAACTTTTAAAAGGACATACATATTTTTTTTCTTTCTTTTACAATAATAATTATTTAATAAATTGGTTAAAAAATGAATATATTTTATTTATAAAAAAAAAAAAAAAAAAGGAATTATAAATGATAATTCTATTAAATATAATTATAAAAATGATAATAAGTAAAAAAAAAATAAAAAAAAAAAAAAAAAAGGAAAAAGAATATATAAAATAAATAAAATATAAAAGCAAAATAAAAAAAAAATAAAAAAGGAAGATATAAATTTTCTTTCTTCTTTTTTTTTTTTTTATTTTTTTTTTTATTTTTGTTTTATATTTAAATTTTATATTTTTCTTTTTTTTTTTCCCTTTCTTTTTCTTTTTTTTTTTCAAATGATTAATGATTAATCTCTATAATATATAAAAAAAAAATTTTTTTTCCCTTCTCATTTCTGATAAAGAAAAGAAATTTATTGGGAACGCTTAAGATCCTTCCAGGCATTAATTAAAATATCAACCTTTTCTGGTGATCTGACAGCAATACGAACCTTTGTGTATTCTTTGTAACCATTTTTACCTGGACGAACTGGAACACCAGCTTGACGAGCCTTTTCAGCTGCATCTTCAGCAGTAACTTCATCAAGGAAATCAATCCAAATCCAACTTAAAAAGTCTTCACCATCTAATTTCCAGTTACCAGATTCACCGGTAAGAGACTTTTCTAATTCTCTTAATTTTTCAATTTCACTAGCTCTCCATTTTGGAGTTAATTCCCAAGTCTTATTAAGGTATTCTTCTTCTTCTTCAGAACAAACAACTTCTAAGAAACGAAGAGCAGCAACATTAACACTCCATGGTACTTGTAATTTCTTTAATTCACTAGCTAATTCAGCAGTTGGACAAAGAACTGAACCAAGTCTAATACCAGTACAAGACCAAATCTTAGTCCAAGAATGCATAATGTAGACAGCAATTTTTCTGGTTTTGTATAAGTTTTCAATCCATTCAGATTGAGAAATTAAGGAATCAAGTTGGAATTTGTTAGAGTGCCAGATTTGCATAGATTCATCAACCATGAAGACACTGTTGTCAACAGCAGTTTCTTCAATATATTTCTTTAATTCTTCAATGTGCATGTAGCTACCAGTTGGGTTATTTGGGTTAACTAAACAAGTAAGAGTAGCTGGTCTTGGGTCACTGTATGGAATAACTTCACGCTTATCAGCAATAGCAGAACGTTCATATTCCTTGTATTGAACACGATTTGGTCCTGGCTTCCAGTAACCTCTTGGAGAAACTCTAGTAACGAGATCAATTAATTCAGAAGCACCGTTACCAAGTAACATTCTACTGTGAACATTTTCCCAATCTAAGCCTAATTTAGCTGGAGCCATCCATTTGGCAAGATCGCTCTTAGCTGGTTCTTGGTCACCTGGTGGGTAATGACCACAGAAGTTTAACTATTTATTTAATTTTATTAAAAAAAATAATATTAAAAATTAATTTCATTATTATTTATTATTTTTATTTATTTATTTTGGATTTATTTATCACGAAATCCATTATATAAAAATCTTTTTTTCTTTAATCTTTATAAATATATAAAACTATCTTTTTTATTATTATTATTTTTTTATAATATCAATGCTCTATTAGTATAGATTGTTGATTAAAAAAAATAATAAATAAAAATAAAAATATAAAATCTTTTTTTTTTTTAATTTTTTTTTTTTTTGGCTTTATTTTTAACAATATTAATATTTATCTTTATGAAAATAAAAAATATTTTATAAAATTCAATATTAAAAAAAATACATACGGCTTCCTTAGCAGCCTTTAAAGCATGCTTTGGAGTACCTAAACCGTTGGTAGTAACTGAGAAATCTTCAACGAAATTATTTAAAAACTTCCATTCTTGACCACCGTGATATTGTTGAGTCTTAGCATCCCAAACTTTTTCGGCAAGAGCACCGATAATCTTCTTTTCCTTTTGAATTTGAGTAGAGTCTTTTGTAGAAAGCATTTTTTTATATATAATATTTTTTTAAATTATATAATAAATTATGGAAGATTGATATATTTAAATATGTATTTTTATATATATATTTATAAATATATAATTTTTTTTTTAAATAATAATTTTCTAGAATAGAATTTTTTAAATCCTTTTTTTCTTTATACTATAAATATTTAAAAATTAAATATTTTCTATTTTATATATTTTTTTAGAAAAATAAAAAAAAAATATAAAAATTTTGTAAAAAAAAAATTATAAAGAAAAAATTTTTTATTTTATATGAAAAAAAAATTTATATGAACAAATTTATTTATATATTAATATTTATATATTTTAATTTATTTTTTAATTTTTTATCCTCTAAACGTTTTTATATATTAAAAAAAAAAAAAAAAAAGAATTAAAGAGGTTAGACTATTTTATAATTAATAATAATTAAATTATGTAAATGTATAAATAAATAATAAATAAATAATTATTCTTACTATAACCAATAATGTTTCGTAAAAATAGATAAATACTAATTAATAAATGAATAAATAAGTAAATAAATTAATACAGATATATTACCTCTTTTTTTTAATCCTTTACTAAATATTAACAACTTTCACAATTATAAGTAATCTTTTAGTACGATTTAATCTTCCATTGTCATTTAATATATATTTATTTTCGTATTATTTATATATAATTTATTTATTATATACATATTATAAACAAAAAATCTTTTATTTATTCATTTAATAATTATAAATAATAAAAATAAATAAATAAATAAATAAATAAATTAATAAATAATATAAATAAGGTAAATAAATGAACAATAAATAATATATAAAATAAGGATAAATAAAAAAAATTTTTAGAATATGAAATTTATTTAATTATTCACTTACTATTAATAATAATTTCCATCATGGCTTATTAAAGATTATTATAGATGCTCCTTTTTTTTATATAGTTATTTATTTATTATATAATAATACATTCACTTATTTGTTATATTTATTTTTTTAATAAATTATTTCCTTTCACAAAAACTTATGAGATAATTAAAAATTATAAAATAATAATAAACAATAGTAGTCAATTCGATACTCCAATATATAGCTACATATAAAAATATATTTTATTTTTTTAATACAAATAATATATATTGTTCCATAATACTATAATATATTCTAGTTTTTATTTTTAATTATGATTTCAATTGAGAATAAAATATTTTTTATTAATCTATAATAATTATAAAGTATATTGTGAAACTGAATAATATATATTAATATATACTATAATATATAGACTTTATTAACAATAGGACACAATTTTTATTTAAATTATTTATAATAAAATATTTAATATATAGAATTATTGATAGAATAATCGTTTAAATATTTCAAATATTAATTCCATAAAAATTGATCAATTTAAATGAGTGAATATATTACATTACATATAGTATATATTTGAATATATAATAAAATATATTTTAATATGTTTAGTTTTAAAATTTAATATATTACAATATATTGAACGTAACAACCATTTGATATAATGGATACATATAAAATATAAATTACATCATATCTATCTAATAATATTTATTATATAAGATATATGAAATAAAAACTGTTTTCTCTATATATTTAATATATATGAGAATAATTATTTTATATTGTAATTTTAATGAACAATTTATTAATCAATATTAACCCATTAACTTTATTTTTATTTATTTTTTTTTGTGTAATGGAATAAATAAATAATAAAATATCAATAAATAAGTAAATAAATAAATAAATAAATAAGTAAATAAATATAAATATAAATATATATATATAATTTCACTATTAATATTAATTATTTTATTCATTATATAATATATAATATATTAATTTTATACTATTTCGATAAATTAAAAAAAAAAAAAAAACATATGAAAATAATTAAAATGATTATACAAATATAAATAAATGTTGATAATAATCATTAATAATAATAGCATAAAATATAAAATATAAATAATAAAATGAATAATTATAATAATATAAAATGATTAAAGGTATATCAAAAAAAAAAAAATAGAAAGAAAGAAAGAAAGAATAAGAATTTACTATCTTTTTATAAATTTGTTCTTTTTTTTAAACTATCAAATAAAGAATTAGAGATTTTTCATATTTTAGTTATTTTTTTATTTCTTTTTACTTTTTATTTGGAAATATTTATATTAATTAATATTAATAGAGTGGTATATTTACTTTATCCAATTATTTATTTATTTATTTATTTATTTATTTATTTAATGTTATATTATATATATATAATTTTTTTTAATAATGAATTCTAGCCTTTTTAGATTTAATATTATTTAAATGAATAATTATTAAATAAAAAATATTAAAAAAATTAAAAAAAAAAAAAAAAAAAAAAAAAAAAAAGAAATCATGGTAAAAATATTTTATTTTACATAAATTATATAAAATGTTTTATTGATAATTAATACTTTTGAGTTAGATATTTAATTATAATATTTCTTTATATAATTATAATAATAATATTATTATTTTATTATTATTATCATCATTATTATTTTTTTATTTTATTATTATTATTATAAATATTAATTATTAATTAGTATTATTAATTATTAATTATTATTATTAATTATTTATTATCATATTTATTTTTTTATTTCATTATTATTATTATTAAATATTAAATATTAATTATTATTAATTATTATTATTATTATTATTAATTTTTATTATCAAATTAAAGATTTATTTTCTTTATTTATATAAATATTAATTTTAAAATCTATGTAAGTATATTTTTTATTCTTTTCATAGTTTAAAAGAATTATATATTTTCCAATTATTAAATTTATTATTATTATTATTATTATTATCTTTTTTATTAATGTAATAATTAGTTATATTTTATCATTTTTATATTAACAACTTATAATAGAAATATGGAATAATACTTTACTATTTATTTATTAAATTGTTTAATCATTTATTATTTAATTAGAATAAAGGGAATATCTATAACTCAATAATCAAATTCTTCTATTTTATTATAATAAATATTTGAAATAAATTAAGCTGTATTGAGCTTTACCGTGAATTCTTTTTTTTTTTTTTTTTTGTTAATTATAGAGAATAAAAAATAATACGAACGAACTCTCTTCATAAAATTAAAAAAGAAAAGCTTTCTAATTTTTCTTAAAACTTTAATTATTATATAAATTATAAAAGTTGAATCAACTCGCTGATATATAAATTAAACTTGGTATTTTATATTTAAAAAAAAAAAAAAAAATATATATATATATATATATATGTATTTTAATGGTTATGAATGTATATAATACAAAAAAAAAAAAAAAAATAAATAAATAATAAATAATAAATAAATAATAAAATAAATAGATAAATAAATAAATAAATAATAAAATAATAATAAATAATTAAATAATAAATAATTAAATAATAAATAATTAAATAATAAATAATTGAATTATAAATAATTAAATAATAAATAAATAATAATACAGATACAGATAATAATAATTTGCAATTAATAATAATATATTTTCTTCAAAGTATTGTATATCTTTTAAAAAAGGCAGTAAAAGTATGTAGTTTAAATATACTTTATCTCCAAAAATAAGGTATTAATGGTAATAATATTATAACGGATTAGAAGTGAATGTTTTAATTTAATAATATATTTTATTAAAAAAAAAAAAAAGCCCTTTTTTTTTTTATTTGTCATAATATTATTATCTTTCAATTCCTTTTTTTTTTTTTTTTATATTTTTTTTCATATTTTTTTTAAAAAAATTTTACAGAAAATTTTTATAATATATAATGAATATATTAAGAGTACATATAGAATCAATAGATTCGAAAATAAAAAAAAAAAAAAAACACTTGGGGTTAAACTTTAAATAATAAAATTTATTTATTTATTTAATTTTATTTATTTAATTTTATTTAATTTTACTTTATTTTATATATAAATCAAATTAAATTTAAATTAAAAGAAAATTGATCAATTTTATTATGAAAGAAATTTTTAACTTTTTCTACTGCTTAAATATAAATATAAATAATAAAAATAGAATGGAATAATAAATAATAGAAATTAGTATTATAAATATTATATTTATAAATAATTATTTATTTATTATTATTTGATTATTTTAATTTTCATATTCTATAAATTTTAATATATTAACAAATATCAGATAATTTATAACTGCCTATTGGTAAGTTTTACCAAATATTATATTAAGGATTAGATTATAATTTAATATTAACACAAATTTATTACTTTATTTCTTTTTAAAAAATTGTGTGGATTATCATATGAAAATTATGAAAATATATACAATAATAATAAATACAGGAATAAATAAAAATAATTAGTGGGTAAAACTAAATAAAAAAAAAGAATATTAAAATATTAATTATTTTTATATGTAGATTTACTTAAAAAACCTTTTATGGAAAAATTAATAACAGTAATAATTTTAATATATAGATTAAAATTGTCTTATGTCTTATTAATAACAAAAAATACCAAATACATATATATATTTGGTATTAATTACAAAATATTAATAGATAAATAAATAGCTAACTAACTAACTAATTAGTAAATAAATAAATAATAAATAAATAAATAAATAAATAAATAAAAGATTCATTTATTTATTTCCAATAAATATAAATAAAAATGAAATAAAATAATATAATATTATTATGAAAAACATTATAAAATATTATATGAACGATTATATATTAACAATGCACTTGTTTATATGTTGAATTTAGAAATCATTCATTCCATAAAACTTTTTTTTTTGTCAAAAAGTTGAGTAGTTGAATATCATAATCATTAAAATATTTTATATATAAATATTAAAAAAAAAAAGTATTTCTCTAAGTATGTTTATTTGTATATGATTATATATATAAATATTGATATGACTTTTCAATAAAAACTATTAAAAGATTAGAAAAAAATTAAATAAAAGAATTAAATATATAATTATTTATATCATTGTTTCATAAATAAAATAAGCTTTTAAATATATATATATATATATATATATTTTCTTAGACTGGGATTAAAGGGATAATAAGGCCTCCAATCTCTCCTTTAAATGTACCAGACTCTCTCAATGGATTTTTTGTTATAACGTTTCGACGTCGACGTGGTTATCTCTTTAAGAGATACTAATATGAAAGACATTCCCTGTACGCCGTTTTATACGACAGGTTTCTTTTCAGTAATCTCTTTAATCATTATGGAGTGAGGAAAAACAATACTAATTCTCTCATAGATCAAATGTTCTATGCACTAGTAATTATATAGTCTATCAATAGGAATACTTTCCATGGTGAGCGAACATCCGACTTTCATTTATAAGGAAAACCACCCTGGGAGGATGAAAATTGTTCACTTTTTATATGTTAATTAAATAAACACTATTTTTTTTTCTTTTTTTTTTTTTCTGAAAATAGTATCATTAAAATATATATCTTGAATTATTCAAATATACCGAAATGGTATCATTATATTTTTTATTATATGTTATTTGAATAAAATCTTTTAATTTTATTTAATATTATTTTATTAATACATTACTGAATATAAGAAGATATTTTGATATGAAAATACTATTTTAATGTGGTTATTTTGTAATTTAAATCAATCAATTAATGATTAAGTATTAATGGGAAAGTTTTTGATTTTATTATTTAAAAAAATATATATATTTAATTTATTTATTAATTAATTAATAATGATAATGATAATAATATTATTTTTTTACTTTAAAAGGTAGTTCTTTAATAATAAAAAATAAAAAATAGTAGAATAACAAAAAAAAAAAAAAAAAAAAAAAAAAAAAAAAAAAAAAATAAAAAATTAAAATAATTAATTAGATAATTTTGCTTCTAACTATATTAAATATTAAATATATATTCAAATAATTATATATGTATATTTAAGTATAAGCATGATTACTTCATAAAACTCTTATTTTATTTATTTATTTATTTATTTTTTTCAATTAATATATGTATATATAATTTATATAATTTTTTAATTACTTTATATACTTTTAATTATTAATATATATTTGATATATAATTATTCAATTTCTTTATTAACACTTAATCATCATTTAATTATTTTATTATAATCAGAATACCACTTAATTATTATTATTTAATTATTTTATTATAATCAGAATACCAATTAATTATTATTATTTAATTATTTTATTATAATCAGAATACCAATTAATTATTATTATTTAATTATTTTATTATAATCAGAATACCACGTAATTATTACAGTTTAATAATTTAATTATTATTTAATTATTAACATGTGAAAGATATGTATTTATTTTTTAAATAAATTTGTAGATTTTAATTAATTTTTTATTAAAAAAAAAAAAAAAAGGAAAAAGGAAAAGAACCATGAAAACATAGAAAAGATATATATAAATAGATAAATATCATTCCTTTAACTTGTAATAATAATAATAATAATAATAATAATAATAATAATAATAATAATAATAATAATAATAATAATAATGAAAAATTGATATTTTATATTAATTGTTAATATAAAATATCAACAATTATAATGATTTATATTCATTTATTATATAATATATAATGAAAGAAATTAATAAAAATTTATGCTAACTTTTACAAATTTAATATATATAGAATTGTTATTAAAATTAAATTATATATTAACAGTTTTTTTTTTTTTTTTCTTTTATTACCCTTTAAATTATCATTTTATTTATTTATTTAATAATAAATATTTATATATTTATATTAGAGGATAATTTGAAATTAAAATTGAAATAATTAAAATAGTTAACTGCCTTTCAAGGCAGATATTAAATTCAAATTGAAACATATTAAAAAAAAAAAATAAAATAAAATAATCCTTTATTTTTATTTATAGTTTATTATTATTATTATAATTATTATTATAATTATTATTTTTATTATTTTCAATAATTAGAGATATTATTTAATATTTAAAATTATATTCTTTTTATTTAAAATTTTCATTTATTATTTCAAAAATAATAAATTAATTAATTAATTAATAATAATGAAAAAAAAAAAAAAAAAAAAAAAAAAAAAACTACAAGAAAACAAAACATTTTAATTATTAGTATAATACTTCTTTTTATTTATTATTTATATTTAAAAGTATTTATATCTGTTTAAAAAAAAATATTTTTGAATTTAGAAGAGTTCGTAAACTGAATGCCCTTTCAATTGAATTTACAGATATTTACAGATAATATAAAAGAAATAAAAGAACTAATATAATAATAATAATTTGAATTATTATTATTATTATTATTATTATATTTTTGAATTAAATGTTTTTTACTTTTCATATGGAAAACTTTTTAAATTCATTGGAAATTTATTTAAAATTAAATATTATATATATTATATAATATATTTATTTAATAAATATTACATTTATAAAAAAAAAAAAAAAAGAAAGTTAACTGCCCTTGTTATAGTTTGAGAATTTTGTTGACTTTAATAAAATACTAATGCATGTGTTAAATTATGAATAGAGATAATATATATATATATATATATTTATATTTGTTTTGCTAAAAATTTATTAAGTTAATAGTTTTTATTATTATATTAATATTTTACATTTTTTTATCCTTCATTATCTTTCTAATTTGATTATATATTTATATATAAAATTGACAGAAACATATTTTATATATATACAATTATACATTTATTAAAACTTTATATATAATATATATTTTCTATTTAGTATAATTTTTTAAATTTTGAATTAGCCAATTTGGTTTATATTTAAATATTAAAAATTTTTTTTTAACTAATTAATAGTTATTATATATAATTAATTTTTTAATATATATATATATATATATATTTTTTTTTTTTTTTTTTTTTTTTTTTTTTTTTTTTTTTTTTTTTTTTTTTTTTTTAATTTTATATTCAATGGGCAAATAAATTAAAAAAACAAAAAACAAAAAAAACAAAAAAAACAAAAAAAAAAAACTTATTAAAATATATAAATATTTAATTATAAATATATATACATAAAAATATATATAAATAAATATATTTATATTTTAATAAGGAATTTTTTTTTATTAATATACATAGCCAATATTAATAAATATATATAACAACGTTTATTTAATATATTTATTTAATATATATACTTATATATATCAAATATTTTTTATAATAGTAGTATTTATTGCTTAAAATATTTAAATATTTATGTAGGAAGAAAAAATAAAAATAACTCAATTGATTTCATATATTGATTGCTATTTTATTGAATAATGAAAACTGTTTTTAACTACTTAAATTTATATATATATAAAAAGAAAAAATTTTATTTATACTTTAAAGATTTGTATTTAATACTATAGAGAATTATAAATATTTAATTGATTAGTAGATTATTTATTAATATATATTTAAATATATCAAAGACTATAACTAAAATATGGTGTAGAATATTATATATATATTTTTTAATGTATCAGTAAGCAGTTAAGGATTTCAGTTTAAAATAATTTACATTACTATGTTAATATAAATATATTATAAAGTCATATATAATCATTTATTGTAATATATTTTTGTAATTATCATTAACCTTACTGTAAAGATACTACCATATGTACAAATATATGGATGATTTTATTATTTCAATAAAATAAGAGATAGATTAAAAAATAAAAAAAAAAAAATTTTTTTTAAAAAAATATTAAAAAATAAGATTCTTATTAATTTTTGATTTTAAAAAAATTTTCGATTAAATATTTTAACATCATCTGTAATTTCAACTCTATGTATACCATAATTTCATTATTAATTCTTTCTAATAAAATGATTTAACATTTTTCATTTAATTTTTTAAGTAATAATAATATTAATAATAAAAGAGGAAATAGGTATTACGTATTTATAAAATAATATTAAAATAAAAGAAAATATTAAAAAATAATAAAATAAAACTTTTTTTTTTTTTTTTTTTTTTTTATTTTTTATTTTTTAAATTATATTTATATAATAATAATAATAATAATAATAATAACAATAACAATAACAATAACAATAACAATAATTATTTTATTATTAATATTATTAATAATATATAAGATACATAAATAAACACAAAATTAAAAAATATATATTATATATAATATGAAAAAATATATATATGATATTATCTGTAAGCATTGATATATGAGTATTTTCAGTTTTTTTTAATATCTTTGTATCATGATTAACCGTCATATTTGTTAATGATATTTCATCTTCATTCTTAAATGTTAAAGTAATAAAAGGAATGTCTATAGTTTGTGATATTTCAGTTCTTTCTTCATCATCGTTGGAGATATACATAAATACTTTTTATGATCTTCTGATTCAGAAATTCCACAAATTTTATTGTGGGTATAACTATTCATCGTCGTTTTTTTTTTTTTTTTCACAAATGTCCTTTTTGGCATCAATAGAATTCATAAATTAGTTAATTTATTATCTAATTCATTGAAAATATAATGATAACCATCATAGGGATCCACAATACTACAATTAAAGTCATGACAATAGATGAAATAATGAAGGGAATTCCTGGTATTTCCTGAATTAAGATAATAATTATTAGAATTTAATAGAGAAAATTTTACTCACAATAGATAGATTTATCTTCACTGGGGCAATAGATTAAGATATTATTATAGATTATTTATTTTCCACTGATAGAGGATTTAAAGCTATTAATATATAGTAACCGCTATTGATATCTAATATACAGACATATATATATGTCCATATTTAAAAAAAAATTAAAAAGATATTTCAATAATATATTTAAATAAAAAAAAATAAATAAATAAATTACTATATTAATACTTTTTTTTTCTAATGTGATGAATAGAAAAAAAAAAAAAAATAAAAAAAAATAAAATTTTATAATATAAAATACTTTATGTTACAACGAGCTACCGCAATAGAATAATGATTAATTTTAACAAGAAAATCATGATCTAAACTTAGAAATGATCTTGCTTGAACGTCGGAATTAATATTTTCATTCAATTTCATTCATTGACTCAACTACACTCATTCTCGGGTGATCTCGACAGCTCTACGCAGCTTCACTACATTACGTGCTCGATCTTCTCGCTCCCCTACATTCGCTTCGTCTCGTTTAAACATTCATTTGTTTTCATTCAATATTTTCAGTTTTTTGGGCATTTAAAACCATACCATTTTTGCATAGATTTTGTATAAAAACCATACCATTTTGACACTTATTGATATAGGCTTCTGATAATATTGATATATCAACACATGGTTTTGAACATATATTTGTCATAAAACCCTGTATGTTTATTAATAACTTGGAGCTTATATCAATAGATGGTCAAAAACAGCAATGATTGTATATAAACTATATATGTTTTAAATGTTCAATAAGCCATAAAACCTGTTATTTAATTGAAATATAGCTGTTGTGGCTGTGTATGAACTACATGGTTTTGAGGTTAATATTAGCAATATATGCAGTCATTGTTGTTATTAAAGTTCCAGAATGATGACGGTATTGATAAACATATGCGTATATTGCTAATATAAGTGTATTTGTGCAATGATTATGCTAAAACTATGTATATATTTGATTATTGTTTTTTTATTTTATTTTTTTTTTTTTTATTTTATTTTTATTTTTAATTTTATTTTTATTTTTGATGAAAATGGTATGGTTTTTAGCATAGTTTTAGCATCAAAACCCTATGTTGTTCATCTATTAATATAAGCTCCAGAATAAAGACATATTGTATTTGTATGCTATTTAACAACAATCATCGATAATATATACAAACATCGCTGCAAAATGACCCTGTTTTTAAACATAAAATAAACATATTTGACATACAAATACAATCATTCAACCATATTGTTTATAATAATAATATTAATAATAATTGTTGTGGTTATGATTTTGAATGCCTGGAATAATATAGCTATGATTTGCATATATTTGTCGATATTTTGCATTGTTTATTGATAAAATCACAGCAGTTTTGACCATAAAAGGCATTCAAAATCATCATATTGCAACATTGTTCATATAATAATATATGCAGAAATATAGCAATGTTGTGCAAAACCTAGCTAGTTGAACACCATATGTTTTTGATCGGTCAACTGGTCAAAAACATGCTCAGAATCCTAAAACTAGCTAGGTTTGCAATCACTATAAATACTATCATTTATATATAATCATATATACAATAATTATTACAATTCTCTTTCATTTCATAAGAATTATACTTAAAAATAAAAATCAATATTAGGATTAAACAGTTTGATCATAAAATAATTTTTGAATTAGCTTCTTTATCACGATAGATATAGGAATCATCAAAGAATTTAATTAAAGAGTACATTCGTTATCTTCACTAAGATTTTCTGATAATTTATGACATTGACATTTATATTATTATTATTATTATTTTTATTTCTTTTTATTGTTATCATAATTATTAATGATTACTTATTTAATAATTATGAACTTCTAGTATTATTAAAATTACATGTTGATGATAAACCAATCATATTGTTTTCAACTCTTATGTGGGCATACCTTAAATGGAGTGTATTAAATATAAATACTCTTGTTTCAAAAGTCTTATGATATAGAATTTCACATTTTTCAAAAATATTACGAAATCCTATATCATTATAAGAATCTATATTCACATTTTTGGTGGTAAATGTTATGGAATGACATTTATTATATTCATATTCATAAATTTCAAGATTTTTATCTTCCAAAGAAAATAACCTTATCAGGTGAGATCAACTTCTTTCAAATTTAAACTGTCAGATACATTAAATGTTATAAGACCTTCATCATTTGGGTTGTTACCATAGGCTACCGAACACGTTTCCAATTCAATTTTCTTTATAAAATTTTCCTGTATTATCATTATCTTGAAAACAATAATTATCTGGCTTAGGGTAGAGTATTTTCAATCGCTATCAATTAACTACTATTGTTCTTCACGATACATCTTAGAGTTTTAATTGTGATCATTAAATATTATATAATTTTAAATAAATATAAATATATAATTAAAAATAATTGTAAAGATATAAAATTATATATATATATATATATATAATTTTTTAAGTGAATAATAATTAATGATTAGTAATAATTTAAATTAAATATTATAGTAAAAATAAATATAAATATATTAATTTTTTTTTATAAGTATTTAATTATAAAATGCTTTTCGGTAAAACATATAATTACTTTCTGAAACTAAAATGAAATATATTAAAAAAAAAAAAAAAAAAGAAAAAAGACTAAAAATTATAATGTATATACATATATATTATTAATACATTATTATTATTATCATTATTAAAATATTGAAAAGATATATACATATAGAAAATTAATTATATTATAATAATGGATGATTCTTAACACATTTAAAAAAAAAAAAATAAATTATAATTTTTAATAATATAATAATAACATTAATAAGAAAAAAAATTTTTTTTTATCTAAGTGTAAAAAAGTGTTATTTAATTACGTCTATTTATATTTTCAACACAAATATCGTCATGACAATATATTAAGGATAATTTATTTTCATTACAGAAATCCGTTACAGTATCTTCATTGTCTAAATCAAATCTATTAATCTCTTTTTATCCCAATGGAATATCTTTGATACAGGAATAGAAATCTGCATTTTCTCTCTTTAATCCATAAATTTTATCTTTTTTAATACAATAGACCGGTAATCGGTATATGCTTCAGTATTTAAATTAGAATTACATTGACACTGTGGAAGACCGAAGGATGATTTTAGAAATAAAAGATGTATAGAAAGCAAAAATATATAAAATCTATTTTTAAAAACAAACAAAAAAAAAAGAGTAGGTATTAAGAGAAATAATAGTAATGATAATAATATTTAAAACAGAGATTAAATATTTTATATTATTAAATTATAGTCCATTGATTTTTAATTTAATTATTTAAAAAAAAAATTAAAATAGATATATCTTTAATCCTATTCATTTTGTTTTATTAAAATTAATGTATATTATCAGTTTTTTTTTTTTTTTTTTTTTTTTTTTTTTTTTTTTTTTTTTAAATATACAAATCCATTATTATTACTTTTATATTCATAAATCTATATTTCTAATTTTTCATGCTATTATTCAAATATATATATATATATATATATATATTTTAAAAAAGAAAATGAAAAATTTATAATAAAATTAATATTCTATGTAAAATCTTTTTTTTTTTTTTTAATGAAAATAATATAACCCATAATATTGAGCTTTTAAATCATTTTGTTGGATAATTCCAATAAATTAAATTTAAAATAATAATTTAAAATATAATTAAAATTAATTGTAAATTCTAACATCTAAATTAATAAAAAGAAAATTATTAGAAAATAATTATTATACATAATAAATAATAGTAATAGTAACAATAACAATAATAAATGATAATTAGTAATATATAATAATTATAAATAACTAAAATAAATAATATATTGAAAAATCTTTTTTTATTTTTATTTTTATTTTATTTTTTTATTTTTTTTTTATATATATATTTTTAATGTTTTATAGGGTTATCTACATAATAATTAAAGGATAAATATATATGGATATTTATCGCTGAATTATATATTGAAATTAGGAATAAATGTAATTATCTAAATACATTTTTTTTTAAACCAACCTTTCACTTACAATCATACATTAATAGTATTGTCTCTTATCAAATACTATATGATCTTCATAATCTATTTTTTACATCATAAAGTGGTGCTTATGATACAGAATTTCTATTCTTCTCCTCTTTTTCCTATATAAATTATTTCCATAGATCATATTCATGTTTTATACCTTACCATATTATCTTCATCATATTTTATATTATGTAACCTTAGATTATTAATATATGACCCTTATAACAAATTATAAATATAATGATTATGAAGTTCTACAGTGGCATTGAATTCAATAATCTCCTTAGAATGGAAATGAAAAAGGTTTCCGTGACCAACTGGAGGTTCATCTATTACTCTCAAAAGAAAATCCAACATTTGATATTTGTTAAGTTTAGCATTGTTGTTCTTAATATAATCATAATATATACATTTCTATTTTTTCCTTCTACCATATCAAATAATACATAATTACCAGTAATAATAATAATAATAATAATAATAATAATAATAATAATAATAATAATAATAATAATAATAATAATAATAATAATAATAATAATAATAATAATAATAATAATAATAATAATAATAATAATAATAATAATAATAATAATAATAATAATAATAATAATAATAATTATAATAATAATAAATAAATAAATAAATAAATAAATAAATAAATAAATAAATAATTTATTAATTAATTATAAAACTTAGTTAATTCCTTATATATTAATAAGAAAATAAGATATAGTAAATATAATAATATTAATAATAAATATATTATTAATTATTAATAAAATATTAATAATTAATATCAAATAATGCTGATAAAAAATAATGATATAATAGTGGTTACAAAACTTAAAATAATAAATAAATTAAAAAGTTATTAATATTAATAAATACTAATAATTAAATAATAATTAATAATATACTGATCATACTAATTTTTTTCATATTTTTAAATTTTTACAATAAAGATACTCTTGTTTTTATTTTTCTACCTCTTTTTCATCCTTTAATAAAATCACCTTTTTTTTTTTTTTAAAGAATTAAAAAAATAAAAAATTGTGGAATTTTTTTTTTTGATATAGTTAAATTAAACAATATATTGTAATGGATAATATTATAATATATACTATTATATATTAGAATGTACTGCTTAATATTGCTTTTTTATTTTTATTTTTTTATAAATATATAGAAAAGTTTCTTTATTTAGATAAAATTAATTTTCATAATTTTTTTTATATAGATAATTTATATAAAAATAAATTAATTTTTATTGTATGTACAATATATCTAAATCAATTATATATATAAATCATAGATAACAATTAATCATCAATATATTTCTCATATATATTCAATATAAATAATAGAATTTCCAATTTAAAATCTTTCAAATTAAAAAAAAAAGTTTTCTATTTAAATATTAATAAAATATTAAAATATATTAAAAAATATTAAAATATATTAAAAAATATTAAAAAATATTAATAAAATTTAAAAATTTAAATATTAATATTAACAAAAAGAGTAAAAAAAAAAAAAAAATTAATAAATATAAATAAATATAAATAAATAAATACAAATAAATAATAAATGAATGAATAAATAATTAAATAATTAAATATAAATAAAATAATAAATGAATAAATAATAAATAAATAAATAAATATAAATAAATAATTGAATAAATAAATATAAGTAAATTAATGAATAGATATATAAATGAATATCACTATGTTTAATAGCCATATTATACTATTACTTTAAAAAACATACAAATAAATCAAAAGTATTTTAATTTATATTAGTTTAAATATTTAATCTTTTATAAATTATTTAATTTTTACTATTTTATTATGTATTTAATTTTTTATAATTAATAAAATTTTAATTCATATTAAATTTTATTTATAATTGAAATTAAAGGATAAATAAAAAAATTTTTTTAATAATTTTTATTATTTATTATTTTGATATTTTATTATTAATAATTATGGATGGTAATTTATTTATTAACTAATTAATAGTAATAATAATAATAATAATAATAAAGGACAAATCTGTTATATTAAAAAATTTAAAGAAATTTTTTTTTTTTTTTTTTTTTTTTTTTTTGCTTCTTTTAATTTTTATTATTATTATTATTGTTATTATTTTTTATTTTTTTTTCTATATTCTAATTTTTAATAGTAATAATTGCATAATATAAATAAAATATTTTAATATTATTTGTTGTATGTTGTATAGTTGATGAAAAGGGATATACTACTTTTATTTAAATAATTTATTTTAATATAGTGTATATTTATATATTCAAGTTTAAATTTTATATCTTTATTAATATTGTTTTTATTCAATGTAAAGAAAATTTCAATTATATATTCTATAATATAATTTTAACTATTTCATAAATAAAGGATTTCAAGTTTAAATAATTATTTTAATTTTGAAATTTGAAAAAGTACGAAAAAGTAAAAACAAACAAACAAACAAACAAACAAACAAAAAAAAAAAAAAAAAAAAAAAAAAAAAAATAAGGGAAAAAATACAAAAAAAAAAAAAAAAATAAATATTTTAATTATTCAAAAGGTCATCATAATAATTTAATAATTAGTAATAAATAATTCAATAAAAAACAAATAAAAAAATAAAATCATAAAATAATATCATTTAAACAAAGAAAATAGTATGAAATCTTCATATATATAAAGTGAAATATTAAAATATTATAATTAATGAAAAAATATATTAATAAAGGAAATTTTAATGATATATATAAATTGAATAAAATAAATTTCACTATATATTAAAATCCAGTAAAATATTACTTATAACACAATACCATTCATTATGAATATTATAAGTAACTTATAAATAATCACTCTCGAATCATTATCAAAAAAAAAAAAAAAAAACGTTAAAAACGAAAAATTAATCGATAATCAAAAATTTTTATTATACTTGTATTATATATATATATATTTTAATATTATAAAAATAAAATATCATATAAAACAAAGTCATTTAAATTCAAAAATAAAATATAACTAAACTAAAATAAAATAAAAAAGAATAATAAAATTACCTAATATATTATATGATATATATTAAGCTTTTTTTTTTTTTTTTTTTTTTTTTTATGTGGTCTTTTTGTGTTTTAAGGAAAAACATTAAAAAAGTTTAAACAATAAAAAAAAAAAAAAAAAAGAGAGAAAAATTTGGTATAAAAACAATTATTTTATAATATTTACTCCTTATTTGTATATACTTATACATATATATAATAGCAAAAAAAAAAAAAAAAATTTTTTTTTCTATTTAAGTATATTTTATTATAATAGCAATTTATTGTAATTATCAAACAAATTTACAAAACATAATTTTAAAATTCAAAATAACAAAAACAAAAGACAGCAAAAAATAAATATTGTTTAAATTAATTAATAGTATTTTATTTGTAAATAGTAAATTATACTACTATATAATTTACTTTATACTTTGTCCTACCAAAATAATTTAATATAATAGAAAATATTTATTTTTTATTCATAGAAATAAATATTATATACCAAAAAAAAAAAAAAGAAAGAAACTTATTGTATTATATTTTCAAAAGCTTCATTTATTTTATATTTTATTAATATTAATATTTTATTTTAAAAAAATGATAAATTTGATATTAGTTGGAATATCTATCATTTTATCCGTAGTATTAGTTATTTTATTATTGTATATTAGGCATCTAAAAAGTGAGAATACAGGTAAGTAGTATTAATTTATTAATAAAATAATAAAAAAATATAATAATTAAAATTGTTATATATATATTTATGTCAAAAATTTATATTATTAAAAGATGGTGAAAGAGAACCTTTACTTTCAAAATATACTAATATATCTATAAGTGAAGAAATTCTTTCTCGATTTGGTAATAAGAAACCAAGAATTCAAAAAAGTAGAGAAATAGCAAATAACTTTAAATCAGGAGAAAAAATTGAGGATACATTTTCTATTTTAAATAAAATTGATAAGGAAGAATTGCTAATTGTTAATCAATTAAGTCAATATTGTCAATCGTTTAATGAACAAAGACTCTTGGAAAATGATTTGTCAAATAATGATAAGGCATCCTCTAGTAAATTAATAGAACAAAATCAACAGGATCCAATAGATTTAAATCAAATACCATCTGATATTCTATCAAAAAGTTATGGAAAATCTGTTCCAAACAATAGTACCCTTGATATATTGAAATTTAAACTATATCAACAAGAATTAGAAAAGAAAAAAAAGGATAAATCTGTTTATTCAGGCTTATTAAATCAATATGATTCAACCTACGAAAGCCCATATAGTTCTCGTGGATCAGTATATAAAATCAGCCATGATGAAAAAAATAAGTTTGGTTCATTTACTGATCATTATGTAACTATAGATGAACAGGGATATCAGCAGGATGCAGCTAATACAATCGTTAATACCAATAAACCGCCATTATATTCTGTTTCTATGATGTCTTCATCTAATGCCTCAAATTTAAATAATCATGATTATAAAAGAAATAATAAAAAAAATTCAAATAATAGTTTAAGCAAGACTCGTTTGAATACTAATACGAAATCAACATCGGTATTAACAAATAATAGTTTAAATATTAATAATGAAAGCTATCATACCCCTGTTAACCCAATCAATTTCGGTGATGTCAATAGTAATGAGCATGATTATGAAAATAATTATATGAATCATAATAATGATAATAGCTATTCTAGTAATAATAATCCTCAGGAAATAGAGAATTTAAAAAGTCTAAATTCAAATGATGGAAATGGGTTATCCTCACCATCTACTATAATGTCATCTCCAAAACTGTTTAAAGATACCTCTTCACCAAGTATTATTTTACCAAGGAATATTGATGATAGCGTGATATTAGATATGAAACAGGAACAACAAGTTTTTAATTTACAAGCACCTCAAAATATTCCAAATTCAAATGTCGAAGATTACAATGAAGCAACACATCCATCAGATAATAATAATAATACTAATAGTAATAATGATCATTATGATAATTATACTAGTTTAAATTTAATGGATAATAATCAAAATAGTCAAATTCTTATTAACAGTACAGCCAATAATAATATAATTAAGAAAAGTAATCTATTTTCAGATATTACGAATGATTTGTCTATTAATAATAATATCAGTGAATTAGTCGATGAAGATGACGATGAAGATGACTATAGTGAAAATTATAGTCATAGTTCATTTTTAAGTCAACGTAGAGGATCAACAGATTATTCAACAAAAAGACTTTCTAGAGCATCAGAGGGATCATCTTCATCCAATAAAAATATTGCTAATTCTACCTTATTTACATCTTCCTTACCTCCTATTAGTCGTCCAATTCGAATTCAGTCATTACCTAAATCAAAAAGTAATTCAACTGATTCAGGTGTATCAGGTAAAAAGACCATGGCTAAAGCTCAAGATTATATTGCTTTATCTCAAAGATCATTCCCAGTTAGAGCTAATTTTATTCCAGATATCTCTTTTGATGATGAAATAAAACTTAATACTGGTGATTTAGTTGTCATTACAGATGTATATCTTGATGCATGGGCAAAAGGTAAATATATATATATATATATATAATAACTCATAATAACTCATAATAACTCATAATAATAATAATAATAATAATAATAGTAATAATAACAATAATTAATATTATAAAATTATAAATAAATAATAATTTTTTTTTTTTTTTTTTTTTTTTTTTTTTTTTTTTTTTTATTATTTTAAAATTTTTATTCTAATAAAACTAGGCATAAATATTATGACTAATTCTACTGGTGTATTTCCACTATGCTATTTAAATACCGATGAACCACAAGCTCAAGCAAAAACAAAACGTTTTACAAAAATAGTAAATCAAGATAAATAAAAAGTATAGATTTTATTCCATTTAATTATAATACAATAAAATATAATTTAATGAAAATAATATAAATAAATAAAAAAATAAAATATACTAAAGTGACAGAACGAATAAAAATAAATATAATAAAAATAATAATAAATAAAAAAAAAAAGACGAAATAAATAGTTAAATAAAAGTAGTTAATATTTAATAACTATTAAAAAAAATAAAAAGTTTAAAATCAATCGTGTTATCAAGTTAAAAAAAAAAAAAAAAAAAAAAAAAAAAATAATATAAAAAATCATAAAAGCACTTATAAGATTCTCATTATTTTATTTTATTTTATTTTATTTTTTTTTTAAATATAATGAAAATAGTAATTTTTTTATTTGAGCATATCATATAAATATGGAGAAAAAATGAAAAAAAAAAAAAAAAATAAAAATAAAAAAATAGGATATAAAAATAAAATAATTTATTTAAAAAGCAATTATTAAAAGTGTTAAATAACAAATAAAAATAAAAATAAAAATAAATAAATAAATAATAACATTAATAATAAATAAATTTTAATATTAAATAAATAAATAAATAATAACAATAATAATAAAATAATAATAAAATAATAATAATAATAATAATAATAATAATAATAATAATAATAATAATAATAATAAATTATTAAGATTTTTTTTTTTTTTTTATATATTTATAGTGTTCAAGTATTTTACTTATTCTATTTATTTAATTTTATATTTATTTCATTCATTTAATTTTATGTCCATTATTTAGTTATTTATTTAATTCTATGCTGATCTATTTATTTTTTTCATATTTATTTAATTCATTTAATTTTATTATTTGTTTCATTAATATTCTTTTGGATATTAAAAAATTGACTATTTTATAATAATAATGATTGTTAAATATATGGAAAAATAAAAAAAGTGTATTGAAATATATTGTATTAAAAATAATATATAAGCCACAATACACTATTATAAAAGTATAATTAAGTGCTAGTAACTAACACTTTATTATAAATATATTAATAAAATTGACATAATTATAAACCATAAATTCCTGACTCTTAATAATAATAATAACAACAACAACAACAACAACAATAATAATAATAAAAAGACTTTAAAAAATCTATTAGAATATACGAAATATATGAAATAAATATTTAATTTATTTATAATGCATCGATAAATAATCTATTAAATTAAATATATAAGCCACAAATTATTCATATAAACTCATATAAACGCAAAATTACAAATTACAAATTAAGAATTGAAGTATTAAATATTTATAATTTGAATTTAAAATTAAATTCCAGAAAATAACAAAATCAATTTAAATTTAAAATAAATAATTTTAAATTAAGAATAAATGAATCTTCTTTAAAAAATGTTAGGGTACATTTAAGTGAACAACTCCTATGAAGTTCACAGAGGTCTACTGTTCCATATATTGTGGGGCTTGTAGAATATCTTGCTAATACAATACCAATCATCAGTGTAGTTCTCTTGAGTTACTTTTTGAGAGGTTTAACAAAAACACTTTCATTTACCAAGAGTGCCAACGTCGTACCGATATAGCAAAGAATAATAATGCAGTTAGAAGTCCTGTTAATTTCTCATCAATACCCATTTACTGATAGCACAGTTCCGATCAACAGAGTAAGTAATTCAATTTTTTGATGATCTTTTCTTGTGGTTCAAGGGAGAGTTTAGTGGATACCACACTATCTATTTTAAAGATGTTACACTTTTCTTTGTTTTTATTATTTTATATTTAATTGGTGATCATGTTATTTTATACAGTGTACATCAAACCGAAATTTTTTATTAACTTCTGAACTTATTTTTTTATTCTTTATTACATTAAATATTCAATGATTAATTAAAATTTGCTTTTTTTTTTTTTTTTTTTTTTTTTTTTTTTTTTTTTTTTCATTTTTTATTATTTTTTTTTTATTTTACTTAATTTTTTACATACATTTTATTTTTGTCTTTAAATTATATAATGTTTTTTTTTAAAAAATGTAATACATAAAAATTAAATCATCTATTTAATAAAGCACTGGAAGTGTATTCTCTTCCTAGTCCAAAAAAAAAAAAAAAAAAAAAAAATTTAAAAAATGTTAAAATATATTTAAAAATTTAAAATTTCTAATAATGAACAAATCCAATAAAACAAGTTAAATATTTCAAAAATAAAAACATCGAATATATATTTAAATTCAAGAGATTATTTAATTCTCAAGATTTACTCACTATGCTGATATTGATCTTTCTAAAAGAAAAATATCCACGGTGTTAATGCCTCTTTTTTTTCTCTATTTATAAAGAATGAGGATAATTTAGTATCAGAAATAATAAACCATGAAATTTCTGATCACAATTATTTAGATTAATATTAAAACAATTTATTAATTTATTCCATTGTTAATAGCAATATTTTTGTTCTTCATCGACTAATAACAAAAAATGAAAAAGCATTAAATCAACTGAATTGTAAACATGAAAATATTATCATCATAGCCACTAAATTAGATCCTTTAAACAAAATAAATTGTTCCAAATATTGTGATGTCAATATTAATCAACAAGATGAATTAGGTTATACAGCACTCTATTATGCTATTTATGTAAAAGATAAATATGATATTAAATTTATTATCTTGGTATGGTGCGTATGCTCATATAAAAAATAATCAAGATGTTTTCTGCCATCGATAAAGGGAATGAAATGGAAGATGAAGAATTGATAAATATAATGAATAATCCAGTTGATATGAAAAAAAAAAAAAAAAAAAGAAAAATAACTCAAGTAGTAAAGGATTTTCTTTATTTAAGAAAAAGGACACAGATGAATATATTGATAATTATATTACAAACTATCAAGTTGATAAATTTCGTAATGATTATGAATATATAATTAAAAATGTTCATTATTCATATACAAATCGAAACAATATAGATGGCATTTTAGGCAAAGTTGGAAAGTCATATGATATGAACATTAAATCAAAAGGAAAATTGCAAAATGCCAAATATATTAGATTAAATAGATGTGATCCTGAAATCAATGCAAATGATTATTATAATTATAAATGTTGGTACCGTAGTTATTTGAGAATGTTTATTATTTTTATACAAATAAAAATAATGTAGATGGTATTTTAACAAAAAAAATTAGAATTACATAATATATAAACATTAAAAAAAAAAAAAAAAAAAAAAAAATAAGTTAATATGTTAGTCTATACAAATATGTATAAAAAAAACATAAAAATTTTAAATTTAAAATTTTTTTGATCATATCAATAATAAATTACATACATTTGCATACATTTCAAAACAAAACACAATTTTCTATATACATATATATATAAATACTCGAATGATTGTATGATATATTTTAATTATTAATATATTTAATATATATTTATATTTTATTTTTATATAGTTTATGTATTATAGATATTTATAATTAAATAGAAACTATCTCGTCAAATCCAAATGATTATTATATATATATATAAATCTACATAATTAAAATATTAATAAAATAATTTGAATAAAATAACTAAATAACATGCGAAAATATATTACAATTGAATTAATGAAATAAATTATAATTAAATCATTATTAATAGTTATAAAATAATTAAATACACACATATTCACCTCTAAACCAAGTTATTCTTTTAGAATAACTAGGTTTAGATGTTAAAATTTGTGAAATATTTGAAAATGGTGTCAGATGTATTTATGATGTATTGACATATAATATATTAAATTGAATTAATAAGCCCTAAATTATTCATATAAATACATTATACCAAAAAATATAGTAATTCTTAATAATTCATATAATAAAACATATTAATAAACTTGACATAATATTAAACACTGTTAATAAAATCAATCATCAATATGAACTATCATTCGTCAAACTAAATCAAAATAAATAAATAAATAAATAAATAAATAAATAAATAAATAAATAAATAAATAAATAAATAAATAAATAAATAAATAAATAAATAAATAAATGAATAAATAAATAAATAAATAAATAAATAAATAATAAAAATAGTAATAATAATAATAATAATAATAATTATAAGTATAATAATAAATGGTAATAATAATCATAATAAATTAGCAGCTCATAATATTAAAATTAAAATATAAATAGAATATTAGTATATAAAATATTTTCAGTAGTTGATTTATTCTAGTTAATTATATTTTTATTTCATTCATTTAATTTTATGTTTAATTGTATATATTTAATCTTATTCTTATTAATATATATATTTATTTTCATTTATTTATTTTATTCATTAATATATTTCTGGAAATAAACTGGTTATAGATTTATATAAATTTTTATTAAATAATAAAGTTAATTACTTCCTTTTTGTTTTTTAAAATAAAAAAATTTTTTTTAAACTTCTTCGAAAGGACATAAGGAGAGAGTAAAAAAAAAAAAAGGTATTAATAAAATCTTTATATATTCTTTTTTTTTTTTTTTATTTTTTTTTTTATTTTTATTTTTTATTTTTTTTTATAGTATATATATAATACATTATTTATAATTTGTTTAAACATTTTAAAAGATTAAATAATTTATCAGTATTATTTTATTCAATTTCAAATATTTTATTATAATACATCAAATCAATATATTAATTTGATATTTTCATAAATAATGTTAATTTAATTATAAAATCGTCTTTTTTACTTATTATACATACATATATTTTTCTTAAAAAACTAAAACATTTTGGAAAACAAATTTTATTTTAAATTATTATTATAATTATTTTTTTCGCATTAATAAAGAGAATAATACCCTCATTGTATTATTAAAACCAATTCATTTAATAATATAAATCTTATTACTGAAGTAAATGTAAAAAATATTTAGCATTATTATTATTATTTTTTTTTTTAAATACATACATTTTTTTTTTTTTTCATGAAATTTGGATGATATAAAGAAAGAATTCTAAACATATACTTTAAAGATAGTTTATATTTTATATTTATCATACAATTTAAAAATTAAAATATTTCATATAGTCAAATCTTTATTATTATTATTAACACTAAAAAAAAAAAAAAAATACATAAATAATATTATTTATATGTATAAATTATATATTTAATAGTTATTTTCAATATAATTAATCTTTTTCATTTTATTTTATCTTAATAAAATTTTTGAATTTAATTCATAATTAAAAATATATTTAAACAATTATTGTTATTATTATTACTATTGTTATTGTATATTAATTCTTTTTTTTTTTTCTTTTTTTTTTTTTTTTTTTTTTTTTTTTTATATTAAAAAGAAAAAGAAATTAATAATAAAAAGTTAAAAAACAAAACAAAACAAAGAAATAAAAAAAAACAAAATTACAATATCAATATATTACTACAATAATAAATATATATAATGGAATATCTTGATTCATTAACTGATAATCAAAAAGAAATTTTGGAATCTTTTCAAAATCTTTCTGGAGAAGATGATTTAGAAAAAACTATTAAGCTATTACAAAGATTTAATTGGGATTTGGAGGTTTATTATCAACAAAAAATTATAATTATAAAAAAAAAAAAAAAAAAAATTATATATATAATGAGAAACAATTCAAATTTATTTTTAGTTTTTTTTTTTTTTTTTTTTTATTTTAAACAAAACAAAACAATATTAATTTCTTTCTTCTTATTATTACTATTAACAATTATTAAAATAATAAATAGAAAGCATATCAATATTATGTTGGAGGTGATCTTAATACTAATAATTCTGTTGGCAGTAGTAGTAGCAATTTAATAAATAATCGTGAAAATTCAACTTATGAAATTAATGCCAATCATCCAATAGTAATTTATTAATTATTTATATATATTAAGATTTATAATTATATTATTATAGGATGTTGTTTATTTTGATTAGTTCTATAAATTTTATATTCAATTCAAATTTCGAATAAACTTTTTTTTTTTTTTTTAATAATAATATATCAACCATAATTTTATATTATCTTTTCTTTTCTTTTTCTTCTTCTTAATTTTATAGGGACAATTCTTACAATTATTATTTTCACCAGTTCGTGTTGCTTTATCCATTCTAAAATATATATGTAAATTATTAATTTTAATTATAGTATTTTAAATAAATATTTTTATGTATTATATAATATTAAAATAATAATAATAATAATAATAATAATAAAAATTATAATAATAATAATCATATTAATAATAATAATAATAATAACATTATCTAAAATATTAATTTAATTTATTGTTAATAATTTGATAATAAATGATTATATAATAATATATAAAAAATATCAATATTAAATAATTATTACAATCACAAATGTTAACACTTTGATATACAATAACAACGATATTTACAATGTAAAAAATATAATGGTTCTTTCAATATAATTCTATAGTTAATTTATTCCCAAATTCAGTTAAAAAATTAATAGAAGGACCAGAATCTAGTAGAAATGCAAGATTAACTTGTGCAGAAAAATTTATTCAATATTATGAAGAAAATTATGGTGAAAAACATCCAGAATTTTATAGAGGAACTTATAAACAAGTAAAAATTTATTTAATTTTTTTTTTTTTTTTTACTTTATTTAAAGCATTATATATATTTTGAATAATAAATAAATAAATATATATAATATTCATTTAAAACAAATTATTAAAATATATATATTATAATCTTATATTATTATGTAATTATATAATATTTTAATAATAATAATAATAGGCATTATTAGATATTAAAGATAATTTTCAAATATTAATCGTTATTGTTAATTCACCTGAACATGATGATACACCTGAATTTTGCAGGTAATTACATTAATATTATAATATTAAATATTTAAATATAATAATAATTTATATATTATTATTATTATTATTATTTATACTCAAAAATGATACTTTTGAAATATAAAAAAAATATAAAAAAATAATAGAAATGTATTAGGTTCAGATGTTTTCATTAATTATGTTCAAAATAAGAACTTTGTTGTTTGGGCAGGTTCTGTTAATGAAAAGGAAGGCTATAAAGGTATAAATTATAATTATTATTACTATTATTTTGTTTTATTTTGTTTTATATTGTTATTTTTTCATTTATTTATTGAATAATAGTTACTTACGGAAACGTAATTAATAAATAAAATTTATGAATTAACATAATTTATATATATTTAAAGTCAATAATGTATTTGGTGCTACCACTTATCCATTTATTGGTTTAGTTGTATACCAAAGAAGAAGAGCTATTATTGCTGAAAAAATTGAAGGTACTTTTTTTAAAAAAAAAAAAAAAAATAAATAAAAGTAAAAGAAAACAAAGCGAAAAAAAAAAAAAAAAAAAAAAAAAAAAGATTGAAACCTATCAAATAAGATATTCAAATAATATATTAATTATTTAAACATTTTTATTATTTATTTATTTATTTATTTATTTATTTATTAATATTATATTTAAAATATTAATAACCAAATCCCACTTTTTTTTTTTTTTTTTTTTCGTTTTTAATCTTTTAAATTTTAGGACTTCAACCGGTGGAAGAAGTTATTCAAAAGATTGAACAAAAATACGAACAATTATCCGTTCAACTTCAAGCTGAATTAGCTGAACAGTAAATTATCTTTTTATTATAAAATTAATATATATATATATATATATATTATTTTTAATTTTAATATATATATATGTTTATTTATAATAAAATGTAAATAATAATAATATAATATTAATTAATTTTATATTTTAATTTAATAATAAATTTTTAATAGACGTGAAAGAGAACAATCACGTATTATAAGGCAAGAACAAGAATCTGCTTATGAAGAATCTTTAAGAAAGGATCGTGAAAGAGTAAATTATTATACATTATAACTATTTAATATATTTATATATTATTAAATAATAGTTCATAATTATAATAAAATTTAATAAAATTGAATAAAAAGACATGATCATAAAATAAAACAAAGCAAAGCAAAACAATTTTAAAACGAAAATAAATATATTTTAATTATTTTTTTAAATAATATAGGAAAGAAAAGAAAGATTAGAACGTGAAAGAAAACAACGTGAAGAAGAATTAGCAAGACAAAGGCAAATGGAATATGAAAGAAAAGTTGAAGAAAAGAAAAGATATAAGCAAAGACTTGCAGAAAATATTCCTCCAGAACCAAATGAAGATGAATGCGAAACTGCTCAATTGTCTATTCGTTTCCCAGATGGTAGTAGAGTCATTAGAAGCTTTAGAGCTGATGATAAATTACAGGTATATAAATTGAAAATAATAATAATAATAATAATAATAATAATAATAATAATAATAATAATAATAATAATAATAATAATAAGATCATATAGTTTTAAATAATAAAATATATATTATGTTATACAATATTATATATATATATAATAAATATAATAACTTTAATAATTTTTTTTTTTTTTTTTTTTTTTTTTTTTTTTATTTTATTTTATTTTTTAAAAAGGTTGTCTATGACTTTGTTGAATCAAAAGATTTAGATCCTCTTGATATTTTATCTGAAATTATACTCGTTAATACTTTCCCAAGAAAAGAATATTTAGATAAAGATCAAACTTTAGAAGCTCTCGGTCTCTGTCCAAGTTCAAGTTTAATTGTAGAAGAAAAAGATGATGACGACGACTCTGAAGATGAAGAATAATACTAATATAATAATATAAATATATATATATAATATTAACAATAATAATAAATAATAAATAATAAATAAAGTAAACAAACAAACAAACAAATAAATAAATAAATAAAGAAAAAAAAATTATGTATGCATATAATATTAATAAATAAAAAAAGAAACTATTAAAATATTTAAAAGAGAAAGGAAAATAAAAACTAATGAAATGTTATAATAAAAAAAAAATTAAAATTAAAATATTAAATATATTAAAGCCAAATTATGAATTTTTACTTTATTATTAATTTTTTATTTTATATATATATATATATTATATATATATATATTTTTATTTATTTAATTAAATATAATAAAGTTTTCAAATATTCAAAAATCATATATATATAATATAAAATTAATTTACAATTAGAAAAATATATCGAATAATACAAAATTTTATAAATAAATAAAATATATTTTTTTTAATAGATATATATTTTATTTTTTTTTTTTTTTTTTTCTATTTTTTGAATATAAAAAGTAGTAAAAATAACCATATTTATAATTTTTTTTTTTTTTTTTTTTTTTTTTTTTTCTTAATTTAATTTAAATTATAAATATTACAATAAAATAAATATATAGATAGATAGGGACAAATTATATAAAATAACCATAATAAAAATAAATATGAATAATTTTATAAATAAATAATATATATTTTTTTTAATAGATATATATATTATTTTAATTTTTTTTTCTATTTTTTTTGAATATAAAAAGTAGTAAAAATAACCATATATATAGTTTTTTTTTTTTTTTTTTTTTTTTTTTTTTTTTTTTTTTCTTAATTTAATTTAAATTATAAATATTACAATAAAATAAATATATAGATAGACAGAGACAAATTATAAAATAACCATATTAAAAATAAATATGAATAATAAATTTAAATTAGGTATGTTATATATATATTAATGTCACATATATTAATAATATATATTATTATTATTTTTTTTTTTCTAGTTTCGAATGACTTATTAATAATTTATAGGGATTATATAAAAAAGATAAAATAAAAATAAAAAAGTCTATTCCTTTATGTAAAAATGTATATGTGTAATTAATTATCTTTTTTTTTTTTTTTTTTTTTTTTTATATATATATAATTTAATGAGGTTTATTTTTTTATTCTTCAAAACTTTCTTCACTGCTAGCATCATCAGATTCTTCATTGGTAGCACCATGTTGAATTAGCATATCAATGATGGCATAATTTTTCCTATATTTAGTAATAGATAAGGCCGTTTCACCTTGCGTATTTTCTATGTTAACATTAACTCCCTTTTCAAGTAATTGTTTGACTATCGTTTCATGACCATGATAACATGCCATCATAAGAGATGTATTTCCATCGACATTCTTATTATCTAATTCAACCTTTTCTTTCTTAACATTTAAAAGCATATCAACAATACTTTGATATCCATTGAAACATGCCATCATTAATGGGGTATTATCATTCTTATCTGTAACATTTGGATTGGCATCATGATCTAAAAGAATTTGGGCAATCTTACTGTGACCATTGAAACATGCCAGAGTTAAGGCGGTATCCTTCTTCTTATTCATGATATTCACATCGGCTTTTTGTTCCAATAAAAGATTTACAATCTTCTCATAGCCACGATCACATGCACGAATTAAGGCAGTATCATGAATAGCATTTTCAATATTAACATTGGCATGATGCTTAATAAGAGCTTCAACAATACCGGTGTAACCTTTATTACAGGCAAGAATAAGTGCAGTATTCTTAAAGTTATTCATTTCATTGACATTGGCTCCCTTTTCCAATAAAAGATTCACAATTTTTTCATAACCACTGGCACTAGCTACTATAAGTGCTGTGTTACCATATTTATCTAAGGTATTAATTTCAGCATTATGATCTAAAAGTAATCTTACAATTTCTTCATCACCATTTTGACTGGCATAAATTAAAGCTGTATTCTTCTTTCTATCTTTAACATTAATATTACCAATTTGTTGAAGTAAAGATTGAATGGTTTGGACTTCTCTCTTCTTAACAGCATTAATGAAAGCCATATTAATCTTCTTATTGACATTTTGTAATAATTCAACAATAGGTTCGAAATCTCTTTCGGCTGCAATATCTAAAGCAGTGTTATCTTCAATATTCTTAATATTAACATTAACTTCCTTATCATTGAGAAGAGATTTAACTACCTTTTCATGACCATTGATACATGCCATCATAAGAGCAGTATTGCCATCAATATTTTGAGCATTAATTTGAAGTGGACTTCCTTCACCATTTTCAGTGGCTCTGGCCTTAAAGTTTAAGAATTGTTCAACAATTTGATCGTGACCATTGAAACAAGCCATCATTAAAGCAGAATTTTCGTTTTCATCCTTTTCATTGATATTAACATCATGTTCTAATAATAATTCTACAATTTCTGGGTAACCAATGTAACAGGCAAGAGTGAAGGCAGAATCATTGTTTTTATTCTTAATATTAACATCTGGATTTTTGGTTAATAATAGCTTAATAATTTCAACATGACCATTGGCACTAGCACGAATTAAGGCGTTATCATTCTTAATATTAACCATGTTGACATCGGCATCATGTTCAAGAAGAATGGCAGTAATTGAAACTAAACCCTTGTTACTGGCTAAGATAAGAGCAGTATTACCATACTTATTCTTAGTGTTAACATTGGCTTTATTTTCAAGTAAAAAACGAGTAAGTTCTTCATTACCATTACCAGCTGCAAGAATAATTGGTGCATTACCATATTCATCTATGGCATTAATATTAGCACCATTTTCAATAAGAATCTTGGCTAATTCATAGTCATTGTTTTGGCAAACATAAATAAGTGCGCTATCTTTTTCGATTTGAATCTTATCCAGAGGAACACCATTCATCTTAGCAAGAGTAGCTTCTACTGTTGGAATATCTCTTTCCTTAATTGCATTAAAGAAAGTTGAGGTATCACCTTCATTCACTAATTGTAATAGTTCAACAATAGTCTTGTAATCCTTTTCACCAGCAATTTCTAAGGCAGTTTCTTCTTCATTATTCTTAATATTAATATCAACTTCATTATTATTAATTAAAAGTTGAACAACTTTTTCATGACCATTGAAACATGCCATCATAAGAGCTGTATTACCATCAACATTTTGAGCATTAATATTAATATTCTTACCCTTCTTTAGTAAAAGTTCAACAATGTTCTTGTGACCGTTATAACTGGCCATCATTAAGGAAGTGTTCTTATTTTCATCAATAAATTGAATATCAGCATCATGATCTAATAATAAATCAACTATATCTTCATAACCAATAAAACAAGCTAAAGCTAATGGAGTATCATTTTTCTTGTTAATGATATTAACGTTAGCATGATGCTTAAGAAGCATTTCAACAATAGTTTTATGACCGTTAGAGCAAGCACGTAATAAAGCAGTATCTTTTCTTTTATTTTCAATATTTGGATCTGCCTTATTCTTCAGTAATAAATCAACAATTTCAGTGTAACCTTTGTTACTAGCTAAGATAAGTGCAGTATTCTTGTAATTATTCATCTTATTAATTTCGGCACCATTATCAATTAAGAGTTTAACAATGGATTCATGACCATTAGCAGAGGAAATGATAAGAGCGGTATTACCATAAATATCAGTAACATCCACATCAGCATCATTTTCAATTAATAATTTTATAATTTCTTCATTTTTATTTTGACAGGCGTAAATGATAGCAGAGTTACCTTCTTCATCTTTAGCATCTATATCTGAAATTTGTTCTAAGAGTTGTTTAACAGCTTCGGTCTTATTATGTTTACTTGCTGAAATGAAAGATAAGGAACATTTATCATCAATATCTTGTAATAAATTAGCAATACTTTCAAAATCTCTTTCTTGAGCAATTTCCAAAGCAGTTTCACCATTTTCATTTTCTAAATTAATATTGGCTTTGTATTTAATTAAAGTTTGAACAACCTTTTCATGACCATTATAACAAGCCATCATAAGTGCAGTATTTCCTTCAGTATTAGTATTATTAATATTAATACCTTTACCTTCCTTTAATAATAATTCAACAATTTTTTCGTAACCACTAAAACTAGCCATCATAAGAGTGGTATTATCGTTGCCATCTGTAATATTAACATCAGCTCCATGGTCTAACAATATTTCAGCAATTTTATCATTACCGTTAAAGCAAACTAATGAAAGAGCAGAGTCATTCTTTCTATTAATAGCATTAACGTTAATGTTACGTTCTAATAACATTTCAATAATTTTTTTATGACCATTAGCACAAGCTCTAATAAGGGCGGTATCATGAGCTCTATTCATTATGTTAACGTCAGCATTATACTTTAATAATAATTCAACGATGGAGGTATAACCCTTATTACAAGCAAGTATAAGTGCGGTATTTTTATAATGATTAGTTTCATTGACTTTAGCATTGTTTTTCAATAATAATTCAACAATATCTTTAAAACCATTTGCACTAGCAATAATTAAGGCATTGTTACCATGTTTATCGACAATATTAATATCAACTTTAAATTCTAACAATAATTCTATAATCTTTATTTTTCCTTTTTGACTTGCCCATAATAACGAAGAATTTCCATGTCTATTTTTCTTATTAATTTCATTGATGTGTTCATTTAAATATTTTCTAAGTTCTTCAATATTTTCACTCTTTAATAATTCGGATAATCCTGAATTTTTAATTTTGGTTTCCATTTCCATTTTTTTACTTTTTATTTTTTTTATTCTATTAATAAATTATAAGGGGTGTATATTAAATTTCAAAAAAAAAAAAAAAAATATATATATATATATATATATATATATATAAAATCTATATTGGAATATATTTAAAATAAAAATGTTTATTTAAATTACAAAAAAATAATTATTTTTTTAAAATTAAAAAAAAAAAACTATATTTAATTGTTGTTTTATATATATATATATATAATTCTATTTTCGATAGTTTCAAAAAATTGTTCTTTTTTTATGTTATAACTAATATATATAAAAAAAACTATTTTATATTATATACTTCATATTTTTACCATATTTATATTTTAATTAAATTCGATTTGTATTATTTTTAAAAAAATATATAATAGAAATAAAAAAGAAAATTAAAATGTTTTATAATTTATTTTTATTTTTTATTTTATAATATTTATAATTTATTTTTATATTCTCTAAACAGCAAAATAAAAAAAAAAAATTTTAATCTTTTTTTTTTATATATATTTTTAATTTTTAATTTTTTTTTTTTAAATTTTAAAATTTTAAATATATAACCAATTAATTCACAATATATGGTAACAATTGATTTTGAATAAAATATTAAATGGTAATTTCAATTAATATATATTCTCCATTATATAATTTTAATATTTGAAAAAATTTAAAGTTGATTCTGATTGAACAATCCAAAGATTCAATATATTATATTCAATTAATATATGTTGAAAATTTTAATTTTATTATGATTATTTAATTATTTTTAAATAATTTAAAAAATAAAAGTTTAAAAAAAAAATATTCATATATATACGAACTTTTTGAATTATAATAGGTTGATTAATTATATAATACAAAAAAAAAATATATATATATATATATTGATTATAATCTTGATATTCTAATAAATAATATCTTATAACATTGCATTTGAAAGCTTACTTATTTTATGTTAAAATGAAATATGCTGTGCTTATCACCAATTATTTTAAATATATGTAACTTTAATTTTCAATATATTTTTTAATATATAAGAATAATTAAATATTTATATCTATACTTCAATAATTTATCATGATTTCTTTTAAATAAATATATATTTACTATTATATTTATTTATTTATTTATTTCATTTAGTACTACTTCAATCTTTAATAATTAATAAATCATACCTAAAAAATAAAGTAAAAAATAAAAGATACTTTTGTTAATCTTTTTATTAATAACAATTTTTAAAATAATATTGGATAAATTTAATTTTTTATTTTATATTTTATAGTTTTAGCTATTCAATTAAATTTTAATTAAAACCAATATATTGTAATATATTGTATATAATAAAATTATATATTATATACTTAAAAAAGATTATGAAAAAAAAAGTTTTTTGTGATTGTATGATTAGAACTTCTTCAATTAAACATTTCTATTAATAAAATTGTAAAAAAAAAAAAAAAAAAAAAAACTGAAATAAATATATTATACATAATCAAAAAAGAAAAAAAAATATCAATCTTCATTAGTTTAATATATCTTAATTTTTATTTCTTCTTAAACTGAAAAAATAAAAATAATTTAAAAGATATTAATTTTTATTTCTTCTTAAACTGAAAAAATAAAAATAATTTAAAAGATATTAAAGTTTATTTTTCTGAATAATTAATATTTATAAATTTATAATAAATTTAAGAAAAATAGTCATATGTTTTATTAATGACTCTTTATAATTTATGTTATAAATTTATATATGTATGTATAAAAATACATATTATTTAATTAATTTTTAATTTTAAATATATATAAAAATATTGTTTTTAATAATAATTAATAACATATATTTAATTTATAATTCTTAAATTTATAAATTTTAATTAATATATACTTTTTTTTTAAAAAAAAATTATTTATTCATATTTAAATAAATAAATAAATAAATAAATAATAACTAAATAAATAATAACTAAATAAATTAATAATTAATAATTAATAATTATTATTAATAATCAATTTTTAAAAAATTTTTTTATTTATTTTTAATAATTTTTTATAATAAATAATTTTTAATATTTTAATATATAAAAAAGTATTTAAAAAAAATAAGTAAAGGTAAAAAAAAAAAAAAAAAAAGAAAGGAATTATAAAATATATATTATACAATCTTACAAATATAATAATTATTTTTTTTTATTTGTAATTTGATCTATCAGTAATAAAATATAAAAAAAAAAAAAATAAATTTAAACAAATCAAAAGTAACAATTATTTGAAGTAATTAATTGTTAGTATATAAAATATGTATTTCAATAAATATAATAAAAAAAATTCATTTATTTTTCTTCATTAATTTCAATTTATTGATCCAAGTTAAATATATAATAAATTTGATAATACAGAATTCAAATTATAGTATTTATATAAAAATATTTATTCATTGAAAAATATAATAATAGAAAGTTTTAATCATTAAAATGAAAATAATATTAAATTTATTATTTAAATTTTTTAATAAAATTTGAAAATAAAATTTCATTATTGTTTATTAAATAATTATTAATTAGATGTATTATACCTATATGGAAATTTCATAAAATTTAAAGTCAATCCTTTTTATAAATTTCAAAGTATTAATTAAAAAATTTATTTTATCACATGTTTTTATTGTAAATAGATTGTATATAATAAATAAAATGGCAACAAAGGCAGGATTCAATTTCGACAATTACCAAAGGTCAGCATGAATATGAAATTAAAATAAAAGAATTAATTTCATTTTCTTACAATTTAATATAATAAAAAAAAAAAAAAAAAAAAAAAAGAAAGAAATTTATTAAATATTTCATTATTATTTAATATATCATAAAAATTTTTTTATATATTAATAAAATCCTTTATTATAATTTCAGAAATTTATTTTTGGAATATGGAAATGGAAATAATATGAAACTTCCAAAAGCAACCAAAACCGGTACTACCATTGTTGGTTTAATGTTCAAGGTATATTACAAGTTCAACTAATAGTATAAAATTTATTATTATGGAAAACACATTTCTTTTTAATAAAAAGCTTAAAAATCAATTGGAAATTATTGTTATATTTAAATTTATACTTAGTATTTAATATTTATGATCTTACATAATCCAGAGTTATAAAACCTTTAGTTTTATGACAATAAATTTTTAAAATAATAAATATTTACAGTATTTATGATCAAATAATCAAAAATTTTAAATAACCTAAAAAGGAATTAATATAATATATATAATATATAAAAATATTGTTCATTTTATTTTTAGAAAATTTATATTTAAAATAATAATAATAATAATAATAATAATAATAAAGATAATAATAATAATAATAATAATAAAGAAGATAATAATAATAATAATAATAATAATAAAGATAATAATAATAATAATAATAAAAAAGATAATAATAATAATAATAATAAAATAGATAATAATAATAATTATAATAAAAAAGATAATAATAAAAATAATAATAATAATAATAATAATAATAATTAAATAATATAGCTAAAATACTTAAATTTATATAATGTTGTAGCAATTAATATCAAGATGTATAATATCAAAAAATTATAACATATCAATATTGTTATTTAATATAATAAATTAATTAATTAATTTATTAAAAAATTCAAACAGGATGGTATTGTTTTAGGTGCCGATACTCGTGCTACTGAAGGTCCAATTGTTGCTGATAAGAATTGTGAAAAGATTCACTACATTGCCCCAAATATGTATTGTTGTGGTGCTGGTACTGCTGCAGATACTGAAATGACTACTGCATTAATTAGTTCTAACATTGAATTACATAGATTAAATACTGGTAGAGAAGCTAGAGTTGTTACTGCAATGACTATGCTTAAGCAACTTTTATTCAAGTAAGTTTGAAAATATAAAAAAAAGTAATAAAAATAAATTATATAAATTATTCAAAATAAAATTTTAAAGTGTAATTGAAAAAAATTCCTATAATGTCGAAAGAATATAAATTTTAAGTTTTAAAATTTAAAAATTATTAAAAAAAAATTTTTTTTTATTTATTTATATTTTTATTATTATTGATAAAAACTAAATATATACAATAGATACCAAGGTCATATTGGTGCTGCTTTAATTTTAGGTGGTGTTGACTGCACTGGACCACACTTATATACTATTTACCCACACGGTAGTACCGATAAACTTCCATATGTTACTATGGGTTCTGGTTCATTAGCTGCTATGGCTGTTTTTGAATCTAAATACAAAGCTAATTTGGAAGTATGTATAATTATGAAATAAAAAATAGTGTTAATTTATAATTATTTATTAAACTAATCAATCGACTTTATATATATATAATATTCTTTTCATTAATAAATAATTGTGTATTCGTTAAAATTATAATATTTAATTATTTATACAAAATTTTAAAAAATTTTTAAATGAAATTCTTTAAAAATAAATACAATAATTAATATTTTAGCGTCAAGAAGCTATTGATCTTGTCGCTGAAGCTATCCAAGCTGGTATCTTCAACGATATGGGTTCTGGTAGTAATGTTGATGTTTGTGTTCTTACTAAGGGTAAGGTTGATTACTTAAGAAACTACATAAAACCAAACGTCAGAAAAGAAAAGGAACAAGTCTACAAGTTCAAACTTGGTGTTACCCGTAAATATTTAACATATATTTATAATATATTCTTTAATAACATAAAAAAAAAAAAATCACATAAATATAATAAAGTTTAAAATATGTATTAAATAAATATAATTATTGTTATTCATTTTAATTTAAAATGTTATTTTATTATATATAATATATATATATATTATGGTACAATTATTATTAAATATTAATTAAAATTATATAGCTGTTATCAAGGAAAGTATCAGAAACCTTGTCGATGTTGTTGAAGCTAACGAAATGGAAATAGATCAATAAATTAATTAAAGTGAACAAAAACGGAAAGCCAAATATACAATAAAAAAAAAAGTGTATATTTTAAATAAGTAAATAAGAAAAAAAAATCAGTATAAATCAGAGTATTCATATTATAATCTATAAAAAAAATAACACTTTTATTACTATAATTATTTCAAAGTAGTATTTATGATTCATATAACTATTACAATAATTTTTTATTAAAAAAAAATTTTGTATATTTATTTTTTATTAATTTTTATATTTATATTTATTTTTATTTTATATTATTATTATTTTTTTTTTATGTATGGAATAAAATAAAAAAATAAGTTTAAAAATAAATATAATTAAAATATTTTTAAATTTATGAAAATAATAATAATAGTAATAATAATAAAAAAAAATAAAAATAAAGGATAAAAATTAAAAATAAAAAATAAAAATAAAGGATAAAAATTAAAAATAAAAAATAAAAATAAAAAATATATATAAAAAAATAAAAATAAAAAAAAACAATATAAAAAATAAAAATAAAAAAAGCAATATAAAAAATAAAATAAATTACATTAAAATAAATTAAAAAAAAAAAAAAAATTGAATAAATAAATAAATAAATAAATAAATAAAATAAATAAAAAGAAAAAAAAAAAAAAAAAAAAAAAAAAAAAAAAAAAAAAAAAAAAAAAAAAAAAAAAAAAAGAAGAAAAGAAATATGAATTTTTTAATTTAATAAGTTTTAATAAAAAATAAATAGATAAAATATTTAAGAAACCTTAAAGTCTTTTCTAGATAGAGATTTATAGTTGTAGTATGGCATTAATATAATATATATGATATATTTTAAATAAAAAATAGCTCTTTATTTAACAATAGGAAGTTTAGTGGACACCATAATGCTTAATAAATACTATAAAAATAAGGAATATATTATTAATAGTTTTATGATAATTGAAATTTTTTTTAAAATTTTAAAAAATGTTTATAAAAAAAAAAATATTTTTTTAATTATAGGATTTTAAGGTTGAATATTAATAAAAAAATTTTTTTTTAATTTTAGTTAATAGAATTTTTAACAAACTTTAGAGGGAATGATTAGAATAGAAAAAAAATTACAAAGAAATATAAAAATCTTTTAAATATTACTTTTAAAATAAATGTAAAGCTATTCATTTATGAACTTGTTCATTATCATTTATAATGTGTTCCTTTTTGCCTTACTTAAAATTAAAGTGTTATTTCAATATCATATTTTACATCGATTTAACATTTGTGGGGAAGAAATCATTACAATGAAAAAAAAAAGTTTTGATTTTTTTTTTTTTTTTCTATCTCCGAATTAGTTTATTTTTTATTATAAAAATTTTATTAATTTATTAAATAAATACCTATATTATATATTATTATATAGTATAAATTACATATAAATAATTAATTACATATAATTAATATTATTATTTATTAAATAACATATCTCGTCTCGTTATGGGCTTTACCACCATTACCATCCACCCATTCCGGGTATATCAACAGTAGTACCTATTTAGCCCAAATTTCTAAGATAAGCATAGCTTTTGATTCCTTCAAAAAAAAAAAAAAAAAAAAAAATAATGTTTAAATTATGAGTGTTGAATTTGCACTCGGTCTGCTATCTTCTGAACTACAGTATTACATTATCTATCGTCTTTCATCATATTATACATAACATCTCTACCTGTGGCTTTTAGGTGAATTCCATTATACTTATATGCATCCAGTGCAAATTCAACACTCTTAATTTAAACAAAGAGTTTTTTTTTTTGAAGGAATCAAAAGGTATGTTTATCTTAAAAATTTGGGCTATGTAGGTAATAAACATTCCGAATCATTATTACACTCCAGAGAATAACTATCATTTTGGAGCATTATAATACTTTTATAAAAATTTAGTCCCAATATATTTTGTAAGCACAAGTATAAACAATATATTTAGTATTATTACCATTACTATCAAGAATATTAATAAAATATTTATCTATATTATTTTGTATTTTAACACATGTTTTATCATTGCAATAAAATTTAGCTCTATAATTAACTTTCACTTTTAATAATTTACTTTAATAATTCTTCTTTACTTTAATCAATTTCCAGAAATAAAATATCATATATGCATTAATCAATTTCCCAAAAATAAAATATTATATACACATTTATAATATATTTTATATGTGTTATTACTGCATTTGCTTGATGATATTACTATTGATTCAATTTTATTTTCAAATAGATATCATTAAAATAATATTAAATATTTAAAAAAAATATAATGAATAATAAAAAAAGATATAATGAACAATAAATTTAATTTATTTCAAATAAAATTTATTATAAGCACATTTATAATTACTTTAATAATTACATACTCTAAAAAAAAAAAAAAAAATATTTATTTTTATTTTTTTAAATTAATTTTTAATTTTTTTATATTTATGTTTTAATACTATTATGTTTTAAATACGAAAAATTAACTAATTAATTTCATACTCCAAAAATAAATCATTCATTTTTAATTTTTTCATATATATATTATAATACTAAATAAGAAAATTTAACAACAACAATGATAGCACACATATGGAATACTAAAAATAAATAAAATTTTAACACGAAAATTTTCATAATTTTAATTTTTATTTTTAAATCATTATTTTATTGTAAATTTTAAAAGGTTCAAGCGCTTCGACAATTCACTTCAAATAAAAAATTACATATATTCTAACTAAAATACATATAATTTTTAAATATATATATTCTAACTCAAATACATACAATTTTTAAATATGAATCCGCTCTTGAGTTTGTACCTTTTAAAAAAAGTATATATAATAATATAAAAATTTAAAAAAATAAGGCTCAAGCGCTAGTCAATCACTTTTAAAAATTCGTGATTCGCTCTTAATAAACCTTTATTTTCTTAAATTAAAATTTCAGGTTTAAGCGCTACGACAATTCATCATAAATGTAATGTTTTAAACATTCAATTATTATTATTTTTATTTTTCATTTATTCTTCATTTATTTTTCATTTATTTTTCTTCAGAATGAATCCGCCTTAAGTTTGTACCCAAAATTTTTCTTCATATTATTAAGAAAAGTTTAGACTTAGTTCAAGCGCTAGTCAATTCTATTCTACTGGGCTTTTTTAACATTTACATAGAATCCGCCTTGAGTTTATACCAAATTTCTTTCCTTTTAATTTTGAAAGTATATATTTAGTTTGGATAGCGATCGTATAATAAACATATTTTTGATAAATCTTTTTATTCTAATAGCACTAAAATAGAATATAAATAATTTAAAAATATTTAATAATTTGAGTATTTCAAGGTAGTTTAGGTATAATTAATAAATTTCATTTCAATGAAATTTTTTTGGTATATAAACATCATCAAGAAAGTACAGCGTATATAGAGTGTATAGAGTGTATTGATCCATTTCAAATTATATTTATTTAAAAATAAAATATATTTTAATCTTTTTTTTTTTTTTTAAAAATTTATTTTTTGTTGTGCTTTCATTTCTTCATTATAATTAATTATATTATAATTATTTTTCCGAAATGAAAGCACGAATTAAAAAAAATGTTGATATTATCTTTTTCTTTTATACTTTTTTTTGATATATATATAATCTTAAATTTACATAAAAAATTAGGCTTAAAATTTAAAAATAGAATTATTAAATGTTTCATCAAAAATAAAATTTATTAAATTTATTAATTATATATTACTTTATTTAAATGAAGTAATGATTAAATAATTTATTTGTATCTTTTAGTAATTTATAATAAATTATTATTAATACCATTACATTAATGTCATTTTTTATAATTTTTTATAATGTATTTATTTGGTGTCAAGAACTGACGATACTTGTACTGTGATTAAATTAATCCATTATTGGATTAATTAAATTTTTAAAATTTAATGAAAAATTAATTAATAGTTTTAACTTAATATTTAATTATATAAGTGAATCAATAGTAATTGTTTAAATAAATTTTAGTTTAGTTAATGAATAGTTGAATAAACAAATTAAAAAATCATTTAGCAGAATTGAAAATAATAATCTACTATATACAATAAACTTTTAAATTTAATTTTAATTTTAATAACTTCTAAATTTAGTGAAATTGTCAGTATAAAAAGAAGAAAACGAAAAAAAATTGTTAAGCGATTAGCGTTAACAATTTTTGATAAAAAACTTATAATCATTTTTATTTTTTTTTTCCCGATTTATAAAATCGTAGCCATATTTAATTATTTATAACGACTATTTATTTTAATAAAAAATAAATAAAATTAATTTTTTTTTTAATTCCCTAAATTTCATTACTAAAAAATAAGTTTTAAGAAAATTTAAGCAAATATTAATTTTTCTTTAATTTTTGACATTGTTAACGCTTTTAGAGAAGATTTACCGAATTAAAAAAAAAAAAAAAATCAAAACAATAAGAGAAATTATCATGTCGGAAACACCAAAAGCTTCAACCAGCAAGGAAACAAAAAAGGTTGAAGAAACAAAGAAGATAGAAAAGACTGAGACAACTCTTCAGACGTCTCAGTTCAACACTTTAAAGAAGATGATAGAGGGCTTAGCTTCTACCGTGGAAACCCTCAATAAACATACTACCAAGGTGGACACGCAACTAACCTCTTTGGAAGAGAGGTTCAACACTTTTGGGAAAGCCGTCAAGGACAAATTCGACGAAGATACATCTAGGATTGACAAAGTCGAAAAGCAGAGCATCGAGAGCATTGAGGATGCTAAAGAAAAAGTGGCTAATTACATTAATAGCCACATCCGACTAAACCAATCTCCTAAGACTCCCAGGGACGAAGACGGCGACGTAGTCATGAGGGATACTATAACCCCTCAACCGGAACCACCTTTTTACTTCCATGGAGAAGCCATAGAAGTAAACACTTTTATCGATAGATGCAGAAGCCACTTCTATCGATACGCCAATAGATACCTTTACGATGAACAAGAAAAGGTATATTATGTTACTGACCGACTACGAGGAAGTGCTGCCTTATGGTACCAAGCTACCCAGAAGGAAGGCCAAGAGAAACATCCTGACGTTGCAAAACTATTTGAAGAAATGAGGACAGATTTCCAACTAGAAGAAGACAAAGAACTCATGAAATCCAAGCTGCTAAAACTAAAACACGAATGGGGAAAGGTATACGACTTCTTGGCAGAATTTAATAGACTTACTAGAGCTATTGGTTGTACGGAAGAACAAAGAAAAGGAATATTGAACTACCAAGTTAGGCCTTCCGTACAAAAAGAATTCATGAAATTGGAAGCCGATAACCCTACTAAAGTTTCTCTCAAGGACCTAACTCGTTGCTTGATCCGATGCGACATTGACCAGAAGAGGTACTACGATGAGAGGTTAGAGAAAAGAGATAGCCGCCAAGATAACCGAGCCCTAGTCGCCGCTTTATTAGGGATTTACAGTACCGAATATAGAGTCTTCATAAACGAGAGAGAAAGAGAAGACAACAATAAAAGAGAAAATGGGAAGAAGAAGCACAAGCAATTTTCTTCTTTCAAGGAAAAAGGTAAGGAAGATTCCTTAGGAAAAGGAAAAGCATACCAGAACGACAACCCTACGTCTGACCGAGGAAACTTCAGAAGACCAAGCAATAATAACCCTCTACCAACTACCATGTTAGTAAGTGAAGTCCCTAAGCTAACAAGAGAAGTACCAGAAAATTTTGTTGTTCTTAATGGAACTATCAACAACCCTAGGGATCCCACACGGTGTAAAGAAGTCTTAATTTGTTTAGATCCTTGTTCTAGTATAAATATTATCCCTCCAAAATTAGTTAAAGAATTAAAGATTAACGTAAAAGAAAAGTTCACTTCAGTCAAGGTAATCGGAAATGAGCCAACCTTACGAACTATAACCGACAAAGTAAGTATTAACATCCCTCTTGTGGTTAAAGGTTCGCATGACAAAATAGCTAAACCATTCACATTCACTACTAGTTTTAATATTACCGAACACTTTGAACACACTATACTCTTAGGACAAAATTTCCTAGAGAAGCATAGAATCTATACTAGTTATGATAACCATGGAAAAAGAACCACCAAGATAGTCAATCAGGGAAGAGACCGCCTAGACTACCCTACGAAAGATAACACATGTTTGATAACCGTTAATATTAGAAACAGTACAAATTTTAAAGAACTGGTAACCACAAAAGGTTTACAAGAACTCTTAGTTAAACCAGCAAAAAATGATTCAGTCGTAACTAGATACACGCAATCCCCCGGAAATCAGATAGGAGAAATTTCTGCCTGCGTGGATTATTCTGAACCAGAACTACCAGAATCACAAGGGTTACTCTCCGGAAACCCTATAAAAGAACTTTTGGCCACTGATAAAATCTCTAAGCCAGAAATAGAACGATGACACTACGGAAATACCCTAGGCACCGTTTCAGCCAGAGACAATCTTCCCAGACCACAACGGGCAAGACAACCCTATAGGAGAAGTTCAAGACATCGCTGTGTTCTTAATATCACTGTTACTACTAAAGGACCAATGCCCCAAGAAGATTTAGAATTAACTACCGAAGAATTAGTAAAGAAATATTACTCTGCTTGGATTGAGGCATTTAACGAAAAATTGGCAAATACTCTACCTAAGCATAGACCTTACGATTGTGCAATAGAATTGAAGGAAGGTGCCACTTTCTTTTATGGTCTGTAACGAATCTTAAAAAAAAAATTAGAAATTAGAATGCTGGCATAGTGGTTAGTCACTATGACCTCAGCCTGAACCACTAGGGTTCGACTCACACCTTTACTAAAATTTTATATAATTTAAATTTTAAAGAATTTTTATACTTCATTTCTGTATTTGTTTCTGTATTTGTTTCTGTATAAATTTCTATAAAAAAAAATTAACAAAAGAAATTCTTAGAAATTAATAGAAACAAATCAGATAGAAATTCTATTTTAATTTATCTTTTATCATTATTTCTTTTAGATTCTTTTTAACCGAAAATAATCAATTTTTATGAAACTTTTTAATGATTTTATGGTTTTAAATTTTTATGGATTTAAATTTTGAAAAACTATAAATAGGAGTGAATTTCGCAGCCAAAAAAAAAAAAATATTTTAAAAATTGTGTTTTTATTAATTATTGAATTAATTAATAAGTAATTCGAAATATTACAATAATTAATCTTTATAATTAATATTTTTAAATTTCTTAATTAATAAAACTATATTTTAAAAAACCAAATTACTTATTAATCAAAAAGTGCTTACCTATTGTGTTACACTCTTTAAAACACGGATATTCCAATATTCGTTACAATAAAAACACCACTAAACTAAGCACAATACCTTTGCACTTTTACTCTTTTTGGAACCCCGTTAAGGAATCCCATTTTCTACTACTATTTTTGGAACACCGTTAAGGAATCCCATTTACTACTATTCTTTTTTGGAACCCCGTTAAGGAATCCCATTCTCTACTACTCTTTTTGGAACCCCGTTAAGTAATCCCATTCTCTATTACTCTTTTTGGAACCCCGTTAAGGAATCCCATTTTCTACTATTTTTGAAACCACTTACCAAGACTATAAATTTTTCTACCAAAATTCATTCATGAATTTATAAATTCAATCGGAACCCTTGAATTTTACTATATATTAAAATTATTAATATTTTCAATAATCCATATAACCATCCTTGAAATTAAAATTATTTATATTGAAATTAAATATTTACTTCTTCTAATAATTAATTATATTGTATATTTATTATTCAATCAAAATCAATAATTATAATAATTAAAAAAAAAAAAAAAAAAAAAAAAAATTAGTAATAATTAATATTTAATAATTAATATTTAATAATTAAAAATAATAATTAATAATCAATAATTAGTAATAATTAATAATTAATAATTAATAATTAGTAATAATCAATATTCAATAATTAGTAATAATTAATAGTAATAATCAATATTCAATAATTAGTAATAATTAATAATAATAATTAATAATAATTAGTAATAATCAATATTTAATAATTAATAATAATTAATAATTAATAATAATAATTAATAATAATTAGTAATAATCAATATTTAATAATTAATAATAATTAATAATTAATAATTAATAATTAGTAATCAATAATTAGAATTAAAAAAAAAAAAAAAAAAAAAAAAAAATGGAAGAAGTAAACAATAGTAATGCAACACTCAAGGATGGATTCGCCGGCGATAGAAGGTATTTTAAAGGATTCCTCGCTAAAATTGAACTTCTTTTTATGATCTATCCAGATAGATTCGTTGATGATGAATCAAAAGTGGTATACATTATTTCAAGACTATATGGAACCGCTATGAACTGGGCAGCAACGTTAATTGAAAACATGGATCCATGCCTAGGTAATTACGAAGAATTCATCGAACGAATGAAATCGGTTTTTGGGAATAATGACGCAACTTTCGTGGCAAACCATAGGTTAAGAACAATAAAGCAAAAAAGAATCGGTGATATTCAACATTACATCATGGAATTCAACCGATATGCTGATGATTCATCTTGGAACGAAGAAGCCAAGATGGATGCTTTCTTGGATGGATTACAAGACCAAATAGCTACCAGAATACTCGAAATGTTTCCAGGACCCCGTTCATTATTCGCAATGCAAACAATTGCTTCCAGAATCGATAGCCGCATATCAAACCATCGAAACTTTAATAACTTAACCAACCGACAAAACAACAATAATAGTAATACTAGAAACAATTTTAAAAGAAACGCTGGTAAAAAACCTTTTCAATCCAAACCTAATAAAACCCATGGACCTCTTTCAAAAGAAGAGAAAGAAAGAAGAAGAAAGGAAAACCTCTGCCTCTATTGTGGATCTACTGACCACCAACTTGATAATTGCCCCATCAAAAACAGAAAAAGAAACAATAATAACAGTACAAGCAGTAATACTACTTACGTAACAAATCCAGAAACAACCAAACCAAGACCAAGACTCTCTGATAATCCCAATGTTAAAACTACAACCTTTGAATTCAATATAAGTACCTCAAACGCTTCTGTTAAAACCAAAATTTTAATTGACTCCGGATCACAATTAAATCTTATGGATATCTACTTCGCAAAAGAAAATAATATTCCCTTCGAAAAACAAAATGTTGTCCCACAAGTCTCCGGTATAGGTGGAAATCAAACTATATTAGGCAAAACCATGCCACTCTCCCTCACTTATGATAATCACAAATGCTTAGCTGAATTCTACATCATCGATTTACCCTCTTACTGCTGCATACTTGGCTCTGAATGGCTCTGTACCCATAATCCAATGATAAATTTCTCTGAAAAGAAACTTTGCTTTAAATCAAGTTATTGCACTAATAATTGCCTGGTTATTCCTATGACTTTCACTGCTCACGTTACAGAAAAAGAACCCCAACTTGATGATGAAACCTTAGAATCAATTAATCAACCTGAAACGAACAATCTTCCTGAAAAGCTTTTGCAATTTATTGATGTCTTCGATGAAAAATCTGCCAACAAACTACCACCTCATCGTCAATATGATTGTGAGATAAAACTAAAACCCGATGCAAAACTGTTTTATGGCTCAATCAATGGAAAACCCGATGCGCTCTCAAGAAGACCTGATTATGATGCTTCTGAACAAAATTTTAATGAAATCCCCTTCTCAGTGCTCCGTCCTGAAAACTTTGCTGCTTTCCCAACTTCCGCTGTACCTTTCACTGAAGAAATCCTTTCCGAATGTAAAAACGATTCATTTTATCATAACGTTTGTGACTACCTTGGAAATAACAAGCTCCCAATCCCACATCCTAAAATCGATAAATTCTCACTTAGTAACGGTTACCTTCTCTTTGACAACAAACTTTATATTCCGCCTAACTGCCGCTCACACGCTTTTAAGATCTGCCATGACTCTCCCTCCGCTGGTCACTTCGGAATTCGAAAAACAATTAATCTTTTAAATCGCGACTTTTGGTGGCCCTCGCTTAACTCTGATGCTAAAGACTATATTCGCTCCTGCGAAACTTGCTGCCGTTCTAAGGACTCAAGACACAATCCTTATGGATACTTACAACCGCTTGAAATTCCTAATCGCCCTTGGATCTCTATTGCTATGGATTTTATTACCGATCTCCCTGAATCTTCTGGTTTTACTTGTATCTTTGTCATTGTCGACCGCTTCTCTAAAATGTGCCACTTTATTCCTTTTGAAAACGTTCCTTCCGCCCCTGACACTGCTTTTGCTTTTATGAAAACCGTCTTTCGACTCCACGGCTTATCAAATGAAATTCTATCCGATAGAGGAACCCAATTTACCTCTAAATTTTGGACTGCTGTTTGCGATGCCCTCGACATTAAGTTGAAGTTCTCTTCTCCATCCCATCACCAAACTAACGGTTTGACGGAGAGGGTGAACTCCGTTATTGAACAATATTTAAGATGTTTTGCTAACTACAAAGGATCTAATTGGAGTAACTATCTTTATCTGGCCGAATTCAGTTACAACAATGCAATCCAGGAATCGTCTAATTACTCACCTTTCTATGCAAATTATGGATTCAATCCTAGGCATTCACCAGAAATACCAAGTAACATCGATGTACCAAGAGCTGAAGACTTTGTAGTAAATTTATCTGATCTCTCTAAGGAATTAAAAAAGAATTTAGAAACCGCCTCTAAGAAACAAGAAAACTTTGCAAATAAACACAGAACCCAAGCCCCAGAATTCAAGAAAAATGATAAAGTATGGCTGAATAGTTCTCTCATTTTAAGAAACAAAAACAAAAAACTTAAACCAAGAAAATTAGGACCTTTCAAAATTATAAAGAAAATCTCTCCGTTAACTTACAAATTAGATCTACCAAAGAAGTATAGAATTCATCCAATTATACATGTATCCGAATTAGAACCATATTATGAAGACAATTTTAATAGAACTCAAGCACCACCTCCACCGGTTATCATAGATGATGAAGAAGAATATGAAGTTGAAAAGATTCTGGATAAAAGAAAACATTATGGAAAAATTCAATATCTCATCAAATGGAAAGGATACTCACTATCTGATGCCTCGTGGGAACCTGAATCCAACCTCAACTGCCCTGAACTAATCAAAGAATTTAATGAGTCCAACTAAATATAAATCATTTAATCAAAAATAAATTTTATTTCATCAAAGTACTATTAATCATTCTAACTTATGATTATTTTAAAAAAAAAAAAAAAAAAAAAAAATTATTTTATATTATTCAAAAACATTTATTCTAGATAGTTTTATTTTTATACTTTATTTTTAAAACTTAAAATTCGTGTAATTTTTATTATTCAATTTATTAATTAAATTATCACTCCTATAAGTAATTTAGTTATAGTTTATTATTATAAAAGTTAGAATTAGAAATAGTTTAGATTTAAAGCAAAAGATTCGTTGTCAAGGATTTGATACAAATTAATTTATATTTAATACCACAAAAATAACAATTTAATTATAAATATAATTTGTACTCCTTAAATCCTTGTACCGTTCATAACCAAATTAATATTGTATTACATATTAATTAATATTATCCCTTTTATACATTATTGAACCCCTAATATATTAATTGATTAATATTGTATTACATATTAATTAACATTATCCCTTTTTATATTAATTAATATAGTTGAATATTATTTATAAAAATTGTTTTTTATTAATTATATTATTTTATATATTTTTATTATCTTATATTATATATGTATTATTCTATTACTTTATATATTAAAATTATATTTTATATTGTTATCTTTAAATTAGTATTTATTAAAATATATTATTAAATATTTTATATTGTTTTTCAAAATATAAAAGAACTAAAAAATATTCTTTTTTAAATCTTTGTAAGATTATTATTTACAAATAATCTGATAACTTTATAATAAAACATATTAAATAAAAATATAGTTAATTAAAAGTTTAATAATAAAATAATATTTTATATTTGAATAAATCAATTTATAAAATAAAATAATATCAAAAGGTTATTAGATTAAAGGCTTCCAACCAAGTTTACCCTTTAATCTAAGTACCAACTTAACAATAATCTTACCGCTATTTTAGAAACTTCCTTGGAATGCCTAAAATTGGCCTAAGACGCTCGGGAATGTATTCAGCTAGATCGGATGAAGAAATGGATATGAATAAAGAAGACTCAGTACAACAATTGCGATCCGAAGCCACCCAAGCTTGTACCACCTTAGCAGAAGGTGTTCAACAGTTAAGAAATGATACCTCACAAGCTTGTAATAGTATAGTTTCTGGGGTGAATGAAAACTTCGTTTCCAAAGAAGACTTACAAAATTACCATCAAGAGGTAATGAAACAATTCGGAGCTTATGATAAAATGAATAATGAAATATTGGCCTCTTTAGAATCTTTGAAGAAGGCTACCCTCTACTTTAAGCATGAATTATGTAATAAAACTCAAGTAGAAAATACTTCTTCTGGTGCTACCTCGTCGATACCGTTGACATCTGGAAATCCTACGGTAAACCTCCATTCTGTTTTCGATGATAATATCTCAACTACTACAAGATATGACAATGATCATGATGTTATCATGCAATCTGCTTACCCTATTAATATTCCTCAAGTTCCCGATCCAGGTTTGTTTTCAGGTGATATTTCTGAAACCGAACTTTTCTGTCAACTGTGTGGGGACACATTTAAAACCTATCCATGTAAGTCTTGGCCTGAAGATTCGAAAATCAACTTTGTGCAATCAAGATTAAGAGAAGCTGCTAGAAGTTGGTACCAAACAAAATATTCCAGTAGTTCTCCTGCTTCCCTAGAGGCTCTTCTTAATGAATTAAAAGAAGCTTTTCCTGATGTTGTCAGCAAAAAGTTAAAGAAAATTAATTTAATAAATCTTAAACATTCTCATGGTAATATTAAGGACTATATCGATTCTTTCCGTAAACTAACAGCTGATCTTGGTTGGCCTGAAGAACCATTAGTATTATTTTTCTATAATGGTCTTCATCCAAAATTTAAAGAAGAAATTAATAAAATGGAGAAGTTTCCAGAGAAAATAGAAGAAATTACAACAAAGTGCATATTGTTTGAATCTTCTCAAGAAACTAAATTAAAGATAAATCAATTAACCAGCAATAAAAATTATAAGAGAAAGAACTCTCATTCTTATCCCAATAGTGAAAACAAGAATAAGAATAATAACAATTATTACAATCATAGTAAAAATAATAACTTCCATAATAATAAATCTAAGGTTAATTCCAGTTACAACATCCGAGAAAATTATGTTACCGAAGTCCAAAAAATTAACTCAAAAAACTAGATAATGGACTTCCCAAGAAGTCCTCTCCGATTAAAACTATTCAATATAATTATCCAACTTTAAACCCTCCTCTTCCTAATTCTTTCTTTTTGTTTAAATCATTTATCCCAACAATAAACAAAAGGAACAAAAACATTAAATTACAAACCAAATCAATGTTAGATTGTGGTTCTTACTGCAATTTTATTTCTACCAATTTAATCTCTCGGTTAAATCTTGTACCTCAAAAACTTAATAATAAAATATATATAAAAGGTATTAGTGGTGATACAGATTCCATTAATGAATTTGTGTCTTTAAATTTTCAACTAAAAATCAAAATTAACAATACGTTTCATTTAATCAAATTTAAAGAAAAATTCCTTGTGTCAAAACATATTCCAGTGGATTTACTCCTTGGAAATCAATTTATGAAAAACTATAAAATACATTTTAGTTATGATAATCATTATCTTTACTCTACTTTTAAAATCTCAAAATTTAAATCAAGAATTATAAAGAATTTTAAACAAAATGCGAATTCAATTAATTTTTATGAAGGATTACCCTATAATTACAACTTTTTAATCTATTCTTTTCTTTCAAATAAGGTATCAGAGGATTCTGAAGAACCTGATATTGAGCGTATTCCTGAACAGTATAAAGACCTTGCAATAGTCTTCAGTAAAAAGGAAGCAGATAAGCTTCCTCCCCATCGTTTAACGGACTGTGAGATCAATCTTCAACCAGGTGCTACTTTACATTATGGACCAATCTACCCGCTTACATTGGAAGAATCAGAAGTTTTAAAAGATTACATAAAGGAAAACGAAAAGAAAGGATTTATTAGAGAATCTCACTCCCCAGCCGGCTATCCTGTTCTCTTTCAAAAAAAGAGTGATGGTTCTCTCCGACTCTGCGTTGACTACAAACGTTTAAATGCGGTTACTATTAGAAATTCCTATCCTTTACCGCTCATCAACGACATTATTGAACGAGTCAAAGGAGCCAAGTACTTTACTAAATTGGACTTGCGCTCCGCATATAATTTAATTCGTATAAAGGAAGGCGATGAATATAAAACAGCTTTCCGTACTAAGTATGGACATTACGAATATTTAGTAATGCCATTTGGTCTTAAAAATGCACCTGCAATCTTCCAATCTTTTATTAACTCTGTCCTTCGTCCATTCTTAGAGAAATCGGTAATACTCTACCTAGATGACATTCTAATTTATTCTAATTCATTAGATGATCATCATCAAACTGTACGTGAGGTTCTCAAAAAGCTTATTGACAATAATTTATATGCTAAACTTTCGAAATGTGAATTCGATAAAGAGGAAGTCGAATTCCTTGGACATATCATTTCTGGTTCTGGTGTGTCCACTGATCCAAAGAAGATCAAATCAATCAAAGAATGGCCCATTCCAAAAAACGTAAAAGAGGTTCAAAGGTTTCTTGGTCTTTGCAATTACTATAGAAGATTCGTAAGGAATTTTGCTGCTATTGCTAAACCTTTGCATGCTTTAACCAAGAAAGGAAGGAAGTTTGTTTGGTCTAAAGATTGTGATACCTCCTTCTCAATTCTCAAAAAACGTTTAACTTCTTCCCCTCTCCTCATGCATCCTGACTTAACAAAACCTTTTATTGTTGAGTGCGATGCTAGTAACTTTGCTATTGGAGCAGTTCTTTCCCAGTATGATAATGATAATAAGCTTCATCCTATTGCTTATTTTTCTCGTAGTCTTAACAATGCCGAAATAAACTATTCGATTACCGATAAGGAACTTTTATCAATTAAAGAAGCTTTCTCATCATGGCGTCACCTTTTGTTAGGTGCTAAATTCAAGATTAAAGTTTTTACTGACCATAGAAATCTTCTATATACCCTTGGAGGGAAGATAGGTAATCAACGTCAACATCGTTGGCATCTATTCTTCCAAGAATACGACTTTGAACTTATCTATCGCCAAGGTAAAAAGAATGGCAAACCCGATTCGTTATCCAGAAGACCAGACTACCAAAAGGAAGATATAGAGGATAAACCTGAGTTTATCTTAGACAGTAAGAATATTGGTAAAATCCCATGTTTAATTAGTATAACTAACGATCTTCTCAATAATATTAAAATAAACTTAAAGAATGATAAGGTTGCTGAGGATCTTCGTATATATTTTTCTGAAAATAATGTCTCTCAAGGTTTCCCTTATAAACCATTTCGCAAAATGAATAAGTTTAAATTAGAAAATGATTTAATATTCTACAACAATCTTATTTACATACCAGATCAACTTCGTTTAGATATTTTAACTCGTTATCATGAGAAACCTGCTGCGGGTCATTTTGGTGTCAAAAGAACTTTGGAGTTGATCTCAAGAAACTTTTGGTGGCCCAAGATGGAAGATGATGTTAAGAATTTTGTAAAGTCGTGTGAAACATGTATGAGAAACAAAAAATCTAGGCACCGAAAATTTGGGTTACTTCAACCGCTTGACGTTCCAGAAAGACCTTGGAAATCAATCGAAATTGATTTCTTATGTGGTCTTCCACCATCCAAAGGTAATACGGTGATTATGGTTGTAGTTGATAGATTTTCAAAAATGATACACCTTATTCCCTTCAAAGATATTCCAAATTCCGTACAAACAGCCAAAGCTTTTATCAATAATATCTATAAGCTCCATGGTCTACCCTATGATATTATTACGGATAGAGGTTCACAGTTTACGAGTGAACTTTGGCAAGAATTTCTATTCTTATTAAATATTAAATCGAAAATAGCTACTACTGACCACCATGAAACCGTAGGTCAAGTTGAACGATGCAATTCTTTCATCGAACAATACCTTCGCTGCTTCTCAAGATCTTTCTATCATGATGATTGGGTTGATTTTCTTCCACTTGCTGAATTTGCTTATAACAACTCAATTCATCCTTCCACTAACGAAACTCCCTTTTTTATCAACTATGGATTTCATCCTTACATGGATGAATATACACTACTCCCTACTTGTAACATTAATCATAAAATGGTTCAAAAAGTTTATGAAAGTTTTAACCATGTTAAAGAAGTTCTTCTCCGATCCCAAGAGCTATATAAACGTTCTGCTGATAGAAAAAGAATTACCGCTCCTTCTTACAACATTGACGATTTGGTGTGGATTCAAGCTCCCCCTTCGTTAAATATAGAATCAAGCTCAAAACTAGCTCCATGCAAATTTGGTCCATACAAAGTAACCAATGTTTTACATAATAATAATTATGAAATTGAACTTAAAAATTCACCCTTTCCTAAGCATCATAACGTTTTCCACGTCTCTGAACTCGAACCATTCACACCAGTGCCTGAAAAGTTTAGAAAACGATATAAAGATCCTGAGTCTATTAAGGATATTATTGAAATTGCGGGTTTTAGAACTAACTATAAGAAGAAACAATACGAATATAAAATCCGTTATAAATATCGTTCCTCCTATAATTGGGTATCTTCTTCTGAAGTTGAAGATAATCCAAGAAACCAAAATATTTTTATTAAATACATTAATAATAATAGGAAACCAGTCTCGATCTCATATAGTAATTAAAAAAAAAAAAAAAAATTTTTCTTTAAAAATATATTCAACACAATTTATTTCTCCAACTAATTTGAAATTCACATGGCCAATTGAACATTTATGTTCAAGTGAATTTCAAATACTTCTTGAGTACTCTTTTGTATAAACTAATATCAAAAATATTAGTATTCTTGAATTCGCCTGGAATGCGAATTCTTGGAGAGAGCGTTGTCAAGGATTTGATACAAATTAATTTATATTTAATACCACAAAAATAACAATTTAATTATAAATATAATTTGTACTCCTTAAATCCTTGTACCGTTCATAACCAAATTAATATTGTATTACATATTAATTAATATTATCCCTTTTATACATTATTGAACCCCTAATATATTAATTGATTAATATTGTATTACATATTAATTAACATTATCCCTTTTTATATTAATTAATATAGTTGAATATTATTTATAAAAATTGTTTTTTATTAATTATATTATTTTATATATTTTTATTATCTTATATTATATATGTATTATTCTATTACTTTATATATTAAAATTATATTTTATATTGTTATCTTTAAATTAGTATTTATTAAAATATATTATTAAATATTTTATATTGTTTTTCAAAATATAAAAGAACTAAAAAATATTCTTTTTTAAATCTTTGTAAGATTATTATTTACAAATAATCTGATAACTTTATAATAAAACATATTAAATAAAAATATAGTTAATTAAAAGTTTAATAATAAAATAATATTTTATATTTGAATAAATCAATTTATAAAATAAAATAATATCAAAAGGTTATTAGATTAAAGGCTTCCAACCAAGTTTACCCTTTAATCTAAGTACCAACTTAACATTCGTCTGGCATCCGAATCCTAGAGGAGGACCATGTAACGAATCTTAAAAAAAAAATTAGAAATTAGAATGCTGGCATAGTGGTTAGTCACTATGACCTCAGCCTGAACCACTAGGGTTCGACTCACACCTTTACTAAAATTTTATATCATTTAAATTTTAAAGAATTTTTATACTTCATTTCTGTATTTGTTTCTGTATTTGTTTCTGTATAAATTTCTATAAAAAAAAATTAACAAAAGAAATTCTTAGAAATTAATAGAAACAAATCAGATAGAAATTCTATTTTAATTTATCTTTTATCATTATTTCTTTTAGATTCTTTTTAACCGAAAATAATCAATTTTTATGAAACTTTTTAATGATTTTATGGTTTTAAATTTTTATGGATTTAAATTTTGAAAAACTATAAATAGGAGTGAATTTCGCAGCCAAAAAAAAAAAAATATTTTAAAAATTGTGTTTTTATTAATTATTGAATTAATTAATAAGTAATTCGAAATATTACAATAATTAATCTTTATAATTAATATTTTTAAATTTCTTAATTAATAAAACTATATTTTAAAAAACCAAATTACTTATTAATCAAAAAGTGCTTACCTATTGTGTTACACTCTTTAAAACACGGATATTCCAATATTCGTTACATGGTCCAATATATCCTACGTCCAAGGAAGAGGATGAAGAAATTCAGAAATACCTCAAGGACAACTTGGCAAATGGATTCATAAGAAGATCCATCTCTCCTGCCGCACATCCAGTGCTATTCCAAAGAAAGAAGAATGGGGAGCTCCGCCTATGTATCGACTATAGGAAGTTAAACCAACAAACCCTACGGAACTCATACCCACTCCCTTTAATCACTGTTGTTTTCGAAGCTATGAGAGGCTCGAAAATTTTTAGCAGACTCGACCTAAAAAGTGCTTATAACCTCATCAGAATTCGTGAAGGTGACGAATTTAAAACCGCCTTCCGCACAAAATATGGTCACTATGAATACACTGTGATGCCTTTTGGTCTTACCAACGCCCCCGCTGTTTTTCAAGGATTCATTAATACTGTTCTCCGAGACGTAATCAATAAATACGTTCAGGTTTACTTAGATGATATAATCATCTATTCAAAATCTTTCGATGAGCATGTTAAACAGGTACAAACCGTCCTGCAACTTCTCATCGATAACCAGTTGGTGGCCAAAATCTCTAAATGCGAATTCCACAAACAAGAAGTGGAATTTCTCGGCCATATTGTTAGCAGTGAGGGCATCAAGACTGATCCTCACAAGCTCGAAGCCATTACTTCTTGGCCCACTCCTACTAACATTAAAGAAGTTCAATCTTTCATCGGATTTTGCAATTATTACCGCCGTTTTATCAAAGACTTCTCTAAAATTGCCAGACCAATTCATCACCTTACCAAAAAAGATGTTGAATTCGTGTGGAACGACGACTGCCAGGCTGCTTTCCTCAAGTTAAAAGAACTTTTGGTTTCCGCCCCTGTTCTGGCTTATCCTAACCAAGACAAGCCTTTCATTGTGGAATGCGATGCGAGCAACTTTGCCATTGGTGGTGTTCTTTCTCAATATGGCGAAGACGATTTACTACATCCAGTTTATTTCTATTCTAAAAGTCTTTCTAAAGATGAAATTAATTATTCTATTACCGAGAAAGAACTTTTAGCTATTAAGACAGCCTTCGTTGAATGAAGACACCTACTTCTAGGCAGCAAATTCCAAACCCAGGTTTATTCTGATCACCGTAATTTACTTTTTGCCAGTAAACCACAACTACTTACCCAACGCCAGGCTCGTTGGCAGGAATTCTTATCTGCTTTTGACTTTACCATTATCTACAGACCTGGTAAGTCGAATGGTAAAGCTGACCAACTTTCCCGTAGAGTTGACCACGAAGTACTAGCCAGCCAGAACTTGGATGAATGCCCTATCATTTCACCCGAAAAATTTCAAGGTTTCGACAACCCTTCGAACGATGCCTGTTTGATTACATTCCAGGAATCTTTTTTTGTTGACGACATTAAACAGGGTTATTTGCAAGATGCTCTGGCCCAAGAAATCTTAACCAAACTTGCAGCTAAGGATAAATCTTTCATGGACAACTGGTCCCTCGAGGATGGAATTATCTTAGAGAGGGAAGGGAAGGTATATGTCCCCCCTAACTTAAGAAAAACCATCATGAAACTTAATCATGATGACGAAACAGCTGGTCATCTAGGTATCAAGAGAACTTATGAATTAATACGCCGCTGGTATACCTGGCCAAACTTGAAAAAAGACGTAACAGATTATGTACAATCCTGTGAAATTTGTGCCAAAATGAAGGATTCTCGACACAAACCTTATGGAAAAAATGGTTAGACTACCCGTACCAGAACTTCCATGGCAACAGGTACAAATTGACTTCATTACAGCTTTACCTTCTAAACCAAAATTAAACGAAAACTCTACGGAACGTTCCCACCGCGGATGCATTATGGTGGTTTGTGACGTCTTAACTAAGATGGTGCACTTGGTTGGATTTAATCACGTTCCAACCGCAGCTGAAACTGCCTCTGCATACCTCCAAAATATTTTTAAGTTACATGGATTACCACTAATTATTACTACTGACCGCGGAGTCCAATTTACCAGCAAGTTCTGGAAGAAAACAATGAAATTCTTAGGAGTAGACCACAGACTTGCTACTACTAACCACCACCATACTATTGGCCAGGTTGAACGAACCAATGCTTATGTGGAACAATACCTTCGTTGTTTTTTAGAAAATTTTGATAATGAGTCTTGGATCAAGTGGTTATACCTAGCTGAATTTTGTTACAATAATTCGATCCATGCTTTTACTGGCCAAGCTCCATTCCTAGCTTTATACAATTACCAGCTGTACGCTAATCCTCAAACCGCCGACTTAGTACATTCACTTGGTGCAGCACCCCACATTGATAGTTTTGCCCACAATCTGGCTAACCTAAAACATATACTAGCTATCCAAAAAGAAAACTACTTAAATGCTAAGGATAAGAAACTTGCTAATCCTCCGGTCCAGTACCAACTTTGTGATCTAGTCTGGTTGAAAAAGCCTGCCAGTTTCAACCCACTCCCATTTTATAAATTACAAACGCGACGTTATGGTCCTTTTAAAATCACTGGAGTTTACCCAGAACAAAATAATTTTCGCTTGGACCTTTCTAGCTCACCATTTCCGAATATGTACCCTATATTTCATGTTAGTGAATTAGAGCCTTACTATAAAAGAAGTCATAACCCCACGGAATTTTCTTCCACGTCCAAGGACCGACCATCAGAAATAATTAGAATTCTTAGCTCAAGAAAGTATAAGGGAAACTACCAATACTTGGTTCTTAGAAGGAATAATTCCCAAGATTGGGTCGATGCAGATATTATTGATAAGGACAAGTATTACGACCCGGTATTAGCCGGATATCAAAGGTTCATTTACGATAAATTTTGTGCCACTGTTAACCATCCGGAGTAATGGTTCCTGGAGGAGGCAGTGTCAAGAACTGACGATACTTGTACTGTGATTAAATTAATCCATTATTGGATTAATTAAATTTTTAAAATTTAATGAAAAATTAATTAATAGTTTTAACTTAATATTTAATTATATAAGTGAATCAATAGTAATTGTTTAAATAAATTTTAGTTTAGTTAATGAATAGTTGAATAAACAAATTAAAAAATCATTTAGCAGAATTGAAAATAATAATCTACTATATACAATAAACTTTTAAATTTAATTTTAATTTTAATAACTTCTAAATTTAGTGAAATTGTCAGTATAAAAAGAAGAAAACGAAAAAAAATTGTTAAGCGATTAGCGTTAACAATTTTTGATAAAAAACTTATAATCATTTTTATTTTTTTTTTCCCGATTTATAAAATCGTAGCCATATTTAATTATTTATAACGACTATTTATTTTAATAAAAAATAAATAAAATTAATTTTTTTTTTAATTCCCTAAATTTCATTACTAAAAAATAAGTTTTAAGAAAATTTAAGCAAATATTAATTTTTCTTTAATTTTTGACATTTGGTGATATTTAAAAGAATGTTTCAAAGTATTTTTAAAATTAATTATTTTTAAATTGTTTCTTTTATATATATTTATTTTAAGTAATTAATTTAATATTAATAAAATCACCAAATAAAAAATACTTTACCAAAATAATAATATATATAGTAATATTTAACTAATATTTTGATTATGATTATAATTAAAATTGCTTCATAATTAAAATAATTGGATATATATATTTTTTTAAAATGAAATTCATCTTATAATTAATATTAAAATTGAAATAATTATAAATTATAAAAATTGTTGATTATAATTGCATTATAATTTTGAAAAAATTGTTGATTATAATTATATTATAATTTTGAAAAAATTGTTGATTATAAATTAAAAATTTATACATTATATATAATAAATTTTTAATTAACAATTTTTAAAATTAATATTTTTTAAAATAAAATTATAGTAAAACTATGTATGTATTATTTTTATCATTTCTTTTTTTCTTTTTTTTTCTTTTGTTTTTTCGTTTATACAAAAATTTTTATAAAAATTTTTTATTAATATTACTATTTTTATCATTGTTTGCTTCCTTTTTTTTTTTCTTATAATATTTTTCTCTTCTAGTGCTACGACAATTCAATAATATTTTTCTCTATTATCCTTTTTTTTTTTTTTTTTTTTTAAAGAACTGCTAATACGACAAATAATTTCTTTCCCTTATTTTTTATTTTATTAAACCATTCACACAACAAAATTTAAAAATTTTTATATTTTTAAAAATTTTTATATTTTTACTACACAAAAAAAAAAAAATAATAAAATAAAAATAAAAATTTTTATATTTTTACTACACACAAAAAAAAAAAAAATAAAATAAAAATAAAAATTTTTATATTTTTACTACACAAAAAAAAAAAAATAAAATAAAAATAAACACTTTTTCTTTTTAATCTTTTTTATTTTTTTTACATGTTTATTTAATAATATATTAAAGGTTCAAGCGCTACGACAATTCAAATAATTTAAATATAAAATTATATATTTATTTTCAAATAAATATACAATTTTTTTTTGTGAATCCGCTCTTGAGTTTGTACCTTTAATTATTTTTCACTATATTTAATTTATAAAATTTAAAAAATCAAGATCAAGCGCTAGTCAATTACTACTTCGAAAAAGTAATTCGCTCTTGATTATCTCAACTTCTTTAAATTTATTAATTTTAGGTTTAAGCGCTACGACAATTCATTCTTTTTAATGTCTCAAACATTTTTTTTTTTTATTTTTTTTAATAGCATTTTTCTAATACTTCTAGAATGAATCCGCCTTAAGTTTGTACCCAAAATTTTATCAGAAGAGAAAGATTAGTTTTGGTTCAAGCGCTAGTCAATTCTACTTTCCATTTTTAGAATCCGCCTTGAGTTTGCACCAAAATACTATCTTCATTAACTATATATTTGTTTTTTTTTTTTAACATTGGGGAGCAAGCAATGAATAAACACATTTTGAGAAATCTTATTTTTAATACTAAAATATTACTAAATTTAAAAAATAAATTATAAAAAATTTAAATAATGTATTTCAAGGTAGTTCGGGTATATCAAAATTTCATTTTAAAGAAATTTTTTGGTATATAAACATCATCAAGAAAATACAGTTCATTTTTGTACTTCCATTAATTTAATTATAAAATATTATAATTACTTAAATGAAAGTACAAAGAAAAATATTATATAAAGGAATTAAGTTCTTTTTATACATTTTTTTTACTCATAAAGTACTATTAATAATAATAATTATAATAAAAAATGAATTTATTTTGAACTAATAATAGTATAATTAATATAATTAAAAATTCTTTAGATTATATTCTATCATTAATTTGATTATGTTAATTTATAGTAACTTTTAAATTAAAAGTATTTCAAATTAATGATAATATAAAGGATTATTAATATAAAAGTTACTATAATAAAAAAATATATATATATATCTACAAATATAAAAATTATTTTAAATTTAAAACTTACTATAAATATAGTATTATTAATAATAATTATAATAAAAAATAAATTTATTATAAACTTTAAAATACTTTTTATGTATAAATTTTATTAATTTTTTTTTTTATTTTAATAACGTTTAAATAAAAATATTTCAAATTAATGATATTAGATGATATAAATAACTATTGATTTAAAAAAGTTGTAATAAAAGAAAAAAATATACATATATAAAAAGTATTTTTTAATAAAGAAAATAATAATAATAATAGTAATAGTAATTATATAAAATAAATTGTCATTAATCATTAATTTAAATTATTTCATAATAATTTTATTAATTAATTTAAAAAATTATTAAATTCATAATTAATGATATTGGTAAATATAATTAAGTTCTTTATTTAATTTAAATATATATTAATATCATTAATAACAATAAAATATGAATTATATATATATATATTTTCAGCAATTTACCTCAAACATTAAACTTTATTTATTTATTCATTTATTAATTATTTATTTTCATTATTTAATAATTAGTTTTTATTTTTTATTTTATTTATTTTTGTTTCTTTGAAACTATAAAATAGTTTTTTTTTATGAATATATTAATCTCATATAAAATATTTTAAAAATACATTAGATGTATTCAAAAATATAAAATATTTATGTTAAGTATTCAAAAATCAAAAATATTTGTAAAAAAATATATTGGGGGAGGAGCATTTCGCAAAATTTCATTTCGGAAAGTTTCATTTCGGAAAATTTACATAAAAAGTTTCATTTCGCAAAATTTCATTTCGGAAAAGTTTCATTTCGCAAAATTTTTAATAAATAAATAAATTAATAATAAAATAAATAAATAATATATAAAATTTAAATAAAAAACTAAATAAATAAAAATAAATATATAAAACTATAATAAATAAATAAATTTTAAAATTAAATTTTTAAAAAAAAATATACATTTATATATGGACATATATAAAATATACATTATATAATAATAAATATTCATTAGAATTAACGCTTTAAAAAAATAAAATATTTTATCATATGTTTTAAACGTTTTATAATTTTTTAAAATATATATAAGAATTTTATATATATAAAAAAAAATAAGTATTAATAATTTAAAAGATGTAAAGTATAATAATTTAAAATATAATTGTTAAATTTAAAATATAATTATTAAAAAAAAATATTAAAAAATAATATTTAAATAATTAATTGATCATTTTACACTTTTTAAGTCCTTGCGCAGTATTTTAAAAATCTTAAATTGCTAATAAATTTTTTTAATAAAAGAAATATTTATAAATAATTCAGTAAAAAAAAAAAAAAAAAAAAAAAAAAAAAAAAAAAAAAAAAAAGATGAGGACATCATAAAAAAGGGAGTTAAAAGTAGCACAAAATTAGGATGATTTTAGGTGGTATCTATTTTTTTATTTTATATTTTATATTTTATATTTTATATTTTTTATTTTTTTTTTATTTTATATTTTATATTTTATATTTTTATTTTATATTTTTTATATTTTTATTTATTTATTTTTATTTTTTATTTTATATTTTATATTTTATATTTTTTATTTTTTATTTTATATTTTTATTTTATATTTTTTATATTTTTTTTTATTTATTTTTATTTTTTATTTTATATTTTTTATTTTTATTTTTTATTTTTTTTTATTTTTTATTTTATATATATATATTTTTTTTTATTTTTTATTTTTATTTTATATTTTATATTTTATATTTTTTATTTTTTATTTTATATATTTTTTTTTTTATTTTATATTTTTATATTTTATATTTTATATTTTATATTTTATATTTTTATATTTTATATTTTATATTTTATATTTTATATTTCGTATTTTATATTTTTTTTTTATTTTTTATTTTTTATTTTTTATTTTTTATTTTATATTTTATAATTCTTTTTTTTTTTTTATTTTTTTATTATTTATTTATTTATTTATTTTATTATTTATTTATCTATTTATTAAAATTTTGCGAAATGAAACTTTTCCGAAATGAAATTTTTGCGAAATGAACTTTTGCGAAATGACACAAAAAATTTTGCGAAATGAAACTTTTCCGAAATGAATTTTTGCGAAATGACACACACTCAATATATTTCTGTAGTTACCCTGTATATTAGAACTTCCCCTATATTATTTATTTATTAACATTTAATTATTATTAAAAAATTACACATAATAATTCTTTCACATAATTATTTATTTTTATTTATTTTTTATTTACATGATTTTATTTTTTAAAAGAATTTTTTAATTTTTTAATTTTTTTTATTTACATGCTCTTATTTTTTACAAATAATTTTTTTTTTTTTTTACAAATAATTTTTTTTATAATTATAAGTAAAAACATTATTTACAAATACATATTTCAAATATACATATTTAATAGTATAAAATTTATGAATATATTTAAGATATTTAATATTATTTACAAATACATATTTAATATAAATATATGTATTATATAAATATGAAATTTTTAAAATAAAGAAATTATATTAATTACATAATACATATATTTTCAAATATGAATAATATTTTTTAAATTATTAAAAATATTATTTACAAATTTATATTTATATATTATAGTTTTCATTTTAAAGTGAATAATTTATTAATTCACTTTTTATTCTTTTATATTACTATTTTTTATAATATTTATTATTATAGAATAATTTCCTGGTTCAAATATTATTTCACATAACTACTTTATTCATAATTCACAAAATCCTTTTTTTCCTTTCTTTTTATTAATATTTTCTTTTTTTTTTTTTTTGTTTCCATTCCACTTCTTTTTAATTGTTTGTTTTTTTTTTTTTTTTTACAATTTTACAGAATAATTATCATAATATTTGTTACATATCTTTTCACTTCACATAACTATTTTTAAATTTCACATTTACATGTTATTAAATTAATTCATTTTTATTTTTATCTTTCATGATAATAATATTTTAGTTTCAATGTATATATTTCAAAAACAAATATTATTCCCTAATATCAAGTAGTAACTCAGTTCTATCTTTAATAATAATTATTACATGATCACTCCATAACTTTTTAAAAAGTTATAGTAATCATATAATCACTATTTATTACTAATAGAACTAAGCTCTACTTGACATTCGAAACAAAATTTTTTGAAAATAAAATAAAATAAAAAACTAATTCATGATTTCTTTATCTATTTATACAAAAATTTTCTTACATGTCAATGTATTAAAGAAAAAAATATTAATAAAATACAAATTATTAATTATTAATAATCGAATTTATTATTTAAAGTTTTATAAATTATAAATTTAAAAATATTACCCAGAATTCTTTTTTCTAATTAAATTATAATTAATTTGAATATATATATAATTAAAATTTAAAAATAGGATTATTAAAATATATTAATCCAATATTTTTTTTATGTTCTAGTAATAAATTTTAAATGTATATTAAATAAATAAAAATAATTATATGATAAAAAGTTTAAAAATTAAAATATTAAAAGAATAATAAATTAAAAATAAAATAGAATAGAATTAAAATAAATAAAAATAGAAATAGAAATGAAAATGAAAATTACTAAATTTCTAAATAAATCTGTTAAAATGAAATTATGAAACATTATTTAAATAAATTTACTATTTTAAATTTTACTTTTTTCTTTTTTTAATTTTATTTCTTTTTCTTAATTAAATTTAAAATTTACTATTTTTAAAAATTATATATATATATATATTCTTTTTATTTTTTTATTTTTATCTTTATTTCTTTTTCATTAATAATAATTTTAATATTTAAATTTGTTGAATCAATTATATTAATTTATTTTCATTAATCTCTAATTGATTCAGCAAATTTAAATATAATTTATTATCATTAATCACTAATTTATAATTAACATTACTTTTAAAGTAAATTGATTAATTAAATGAATTTTAAATGGATTAATAATTTTTCTTTTTATTTATTTAAATATATTTAGACCAATTAATTATTCAATATGAATTTTTATTTTGGTATATCAAGACAATAAAATAATAGATTTTTCATACAAAATAAAAATTCATATTAAACAATCATATTAAATAATCATACTGAATAAAAGAAATATTTATAAATAATCCAGTAAAAAAAAAAAAAAAAAAAAAAAAAAAAAAAAAAAAAAAAAAAAAAAAAAAAAGATGACATCATAAAAAAGGGAGTTAAAAGTAGCACAAAGGATGATTTTAAGTGGTATCTATTTTTTTTATTTTTTTATTTTTTATTTTTTTTATTTTTTATTTTTTATATAATTTAAGATTTTTAAAATACTGCGCAAGGACTAAAGGTGTAAAAATGATATTATTTTTAATCTTTTTAATAAGTATTTTTTAATTTTAAGTTATATTTTAAATTATTATCCTTTACATCTTTTAAATTATTAATACTTATTTATATATATAAAATTATTATTAATCATATATATTTAAATATTATAAATCGTTTAAAACGTATGATAAAATATTTTATTTTTTTATAGCTTTAATTCTAATATATATCATATAATGTATATTTATTATATTATATATATCATATAATGTATATTTATTATATTATATATACGTATATATATATATATATTTTTTTAAAAATTTAATTTTAAATTTATTTATTTATTATAGTTTTATTTATTTATTTTTATTTATTTAGTTATTTATTTAAATTATATATATTATTTATTTGTTTTATAGTTAATTTATTTATTTATTACCTTTTTAAAAAAAATTTTGAGAAAATTTTTTATGTAAATTTTCTGAAATGAAACTTTTCGAAATGAAATTTTTCGAAATGCTCCTCCCCTTTCTCATATAGTATAGAATTAATTGTGAATATAATATTATCAAATCTAAATTGAGACACTATTTGTCAAAAAAAAAAAAAAATTATAAAGAACAAAATATGATATTTATACATATATCTATGCTACATTTAGTACCTAACATGTGATACATATATTGATATGCGGGACTTTTATGTGCAATAATTTATAAGCAGTGGGTTTTAAATAATGGTAGTTTAGTAATTTTATTAATAAAATTATAATATTCGTACAATTAAAATAATAATTCTAATTCCTAAAAATTTACAAGAGAGTTCTCTATTTCAAATATAAATAATTTAATCTATTTATAAGAAATAGGTAATGTATTAATTATATATTCTAATATAAAGAACTATATAAATTTTATATGAAATAAAGTATTATAATTATTATAATTATAATACATATTGAAATAAAATAAAATAAAATAATTATTATCAAAAAGATATAAATTTAATATTTAATAATTATTATTAAATATACAAATATGTTACTACACATATTTGTTTTATATCAATATTTAAAAAATATATTTTTTATTTGATTTTTTTTTAAAGAAAAAAAGAATTTAATTAATTTTTGAAATTTTTTTTTTTTTTATTTTTGAAATTTTTTTTTTATTTTTAGTTTTAAATATGTAAAATTGGTTTCTTATTTATTTATTATTATTTTTTTAAAAAAAAAATAATTTTTTTAATTTTTTTTTTTTTTTTTTTTTGAAATTTCACCATCATCATTATTAAAATATTAAACAATAATAAATTTAATTATAAAAATTTAAAATATGATATTTAATCATAAATCTATTTTATTTCATGTGATATATTAAATATATAATTACTAAATCATATTTATTATTATTGAAATTTAATAAAACTTGAATAAAGAAAACTTTTAATTTCATATTATTTTTTTTCTATATTTTACTTTCCTTTTTTTTTTTTATTTATATGTTAATTTAATTTTTCTTTTTTTTAGTTTTAATTTACATTTACATCAATTTTGTTAATACAATAAAAAAGATAATATTTTTATAATATAAAATATAATATAATAAAAATATGGTGAATTTTCATATATCTATGAACTTTCATATGATATAATTTTTTTTTTTTGTTATGCTTTTATAAAATATAAAAAAAAAAAAAATAGCAATATTATTAACAAATACATGATATATATATATATATATATTCTTCCCCTTTTATTTGAAATTTCATTCTTTTTTTTTTTTTTTTTTTTTGAAATTATTTTTCCATCAGATTTAATAAATTTAAAAACAAGTTTGTTTTAAAAATTTAAAAATTATAAAATAAATTATTAATAAAAATTATAATATTTTCACATATAATTATACAAAAACACGTGTTAGTTTTTATTTTGAAAAAAAAATAGTATCAGCTTACATTTACTTAATAAGTAAAAAAAAAAAAAAAATAGCAATATTATTTACAAATACAGGGTATATATATATATATATTTTTCCCTTTTTATTTGAAATTTCATTCTTTTTTTTTTTTTTTTTAAATTATTTTTCCATCAGATTTAATAAATTTACAAAAAAAAAAGAAGTTTGTTTTAAAAATTTAAAAATTATAAAATAAATTATTAATAAAAATTATAATATTTTCCCATATAATTATACAAAAACACGTGTCAGTTTTTCTTTTGAAAAAAAAAAACATAGTTATTAGATTACGTTTACTTAATAAATAATAATTTTTAAATATCAATTATTTTACAATATAACTTTTCTTTCTTTTTTTTTTTTTTTTAAAAAAAAAAAGGAAAAAAAAAATTGAATCAATTTTATGAAAGGTATTAAAAATTATTATTATAAAATAGAAATATGTATTGTATTTATATATTTATGTAAAACTCACTGATAATCACATTCTAATTAATAAATAAAAAATATATATACAATAACTTTTTTATTTTAATTAATTTTTTTTTTTTTTTTATTTTTTTTTTTTTTTATTTTATCATTAATTTTATTTTATTCTTATTTTTTTATTTTAATTTCAATTTTTTCATTATGTATTTTCCTATTTAACATTACTTATCAGTATTTATTATAAATATTAAATATAAATATTACATATTATACATATTAAAGATAATAATAATAAAAAATAAAGAAAATAATAATAATAAAAAAAAATTCTATAAATAATATATATATATATATTTGAAAATGAAAATAGTAATAAAAATAATATTAAAAAAAATTTTTTTAAAAAAAAAAAAAATAGATAGATAATTTATATAAATATATATAAATTTAAAATAAAATAATAATAAATGATAATAAAAATAATTGATAATAACAATGATTATTTTATATTTTAATATTTTTATGAATATTCTTTTTTCAACAAAAAAAGTTAAAAAAAAAAAAAAAAAAAAGTATATAATAATTAAAGAAAAAGAGTTATATATATATTCATTTAATTTTTTTTTTAAAAAAAAAAAAAAAAAAAAAAAACCTGTTTCTATTAAAAAAAAAAAATTTTTTTTTTTCTTTCTTATTAAATAATCAACCATATCAATATTTCTTTTTTTAACTTTTTTTAACAATAAATGTTAAAAAAAAAAAAAAAAAAAGTATAAAGTAATAAAAGAAAAGAGTTATATATATAGTATATATATCTATTTAATCAATTTTTTTTTCTAATTATTACAATCAATTAAACAATCAATCATATCAATATTTCTTTTCTTGAAAGTATAATTCAAAGGTGTATCACCTTTACTTGTCTTTTTGTTAATATCTGCACCACATTCAATTAAATATTTCACTAATTTTTCATTATTATGTTCAATGGCAATAATTAATGGTAAATTACCAAATCGATCCTCCTTATTTACATCTGCTCCACATTGAATTAAATATTTTGCTGTATCAAGATAGTCATTTCGAAGGGTATTAATTAAATAGGTTTCACCTACTGAATTTTCCATATTAATATCTACACCATAATTTACAAGATATTTAATCATATTCTTATTATTATAGTTAACGGCCATAGATAAACAATTTTCTTTATTCACATTAGCCCCATTATCAATTAAATGCTTCAATTTATCAATAACATTATCCTTCATTGAAATATTTAAAGGTATTAAATCGGCACCACTACCAATTAAGTATTCAATTATATTTAAATTTTTGGGTATATGTTGAATGGCAAGGCTTAGAGGGGTATCACCATGATTATTTTTCTTATTCACATCAGCACCATTACCAATTAAATATTTCAATATATTCAAGTTGTTCACTTTAACGGCTGTAAATATTGGAGTTTCACTATTTTGATCTTCCTGATTAATGGAGGCTCCATGTTCAATTAAATATTTGATCATGGTTAGATTACAAATATGTATAGCAGCTTTCAATGGTGCATGACTATATCCATGTTGACTTTCCATATTAATATCTGCTCCATTTCCTACTAAATATTTAACCATATCCAAATGATTCATTTCTATGACAGCATTGAGAGGAGTAGTACCATGTTTATTTTCTTGATTGATATTAGCACCACATCCCATTAAATACTTAACCAACTTTTTATTTCCCATTTTGGCTGCAATAATTAATGGAGTATCCCCATTTTTATCTTCTTTATTAACATCAGCTCCATTTTGAATTAAATGTTTTGCCATATCCAAATAATTATTTTTAACTGTATTAATTAAAAAGGTTTCTCCAAGTTTATTCTCCTTATTAATATCTGCCCCATGGTCAATTAAATATTTTACCAAGATTTTGTTGTTATAATCGACTGCAACTGATAAAGAGGTATCTCCTGATTCATTAACTTTATTGATATCAACACCGTGATCAATTAAATATTTTACCTTATCTAAAACATTATGAGTCACGGAAGCATTACCATTCATGGCTAAAATATCATTACTAGAATTTTCATTAATATTTGCTCCACTACCAATCAAATATTTTATGATGCTCATATTTTCAAATTCTTGTTTAGTAGCTTTAATAAACGGAGTAGTATCATCTTGTTTGGAATGACTTTTTTGATTCACATCAGCCCCATTTCCAATTAAGTACTTAATAATATTTAAATTATTTGCTTCTATTGCTACCTTTAACGGTGTATTTCCATTTTTACATTCTTTATTAACATTAGCTCCAAATTCAATCAAATATTTGACCATTTCAAAATTATTGACTTTAATTACAGCATTTAATGGAGTATTTCCTAATTCATTTTCCTTATTTATATCTGCTCCACATTCAATTAAATATTTTACTAAATATTTATTTTTAAATTCAGCTGAAATAATTAATGGAGTATCTCCATTGTTATCCTCTTTATTAACATCAGCGCCACATGTAATTAAATATTTAAACATATCCATATAACCATTTTTAATGGTTCTAATTAAAAAGGTTTCCCCAGATTTTGTAATCATATTAATATCTGCCCCATGATCAACTAAATATTTTATAACAATTTTATTATTATAATCCACAGCAACAGATAATGGAGTATCTCCAGAGGTATTGGATTTATTGATATCTACACCATTTTCAACTAAATATTTTACTTTATCTAAAAGGTTTAGAAAAGTGGTTTCATCTTTATCCTCTGAAACATTACTATTATTATTACTATTATTGTTGTTGTTGTTGTTTTTGTTATTGTTATTATCATTATTAATATTAAAATTAATATTATTATTATTGATGTTGTTGTTGTTGTTGTTGTAACTGTCATCATTATTATTGCCATCATTATTTCTGTTGTAAGTGCTGTTCTTATCATTATTATTATCATTACTATTATTATTGTTGGTGTTGTTGTCTTTATTATCATTATTACTATTATTAGTAGTATTGTTATTATTGGTCATAACAGCACCACTACCAATCAAATATTCTATTATACCTACATTTTTAGATTGATATTTAATAGCTTTACTTAATGGGGTAGACCCATTAAGTAAACTTTTCTTGTTAACATCTGCACCATTACCAATCAAATATTTGATAAGATTTAAATTTTCATTTTTAATAGCAATTTTTAAAGGTGTTTTACCCCTTTTATTTTCCTTATTAATATCTGCTCCACAATTAATTAGGTATTTCATGATATATTTATTATTACGTTTAGTGGCTACAATTAATGGAGTATTACCATTTTTATCTTCTTCATTTACATCCGCTCCTCCAGTAACCAAATATTTAATTAAATTGATATTATTAACAAAATTATATTCAATGGCTACAATCAAAGGAGTCTCACCATTTCTATCCTTTTGATTAATATTTGCACCATGATTAATGAAATATTGAGTCAAAAATTCATTTCCAGTCTTAATGGCATAAATTAATGGGGTATCTCCCTTTTGATCCTCTTTATTAATATCTAATCCATAGTTTACAAGATAATTTAGCATCTTTGTATTATTATCACAATTTAAATCTTTAAGAGATAAAAAGAGCTCACTGAAATTATTTTCCTTATGAATATCTGCACCTGACTGAATTAAAAATTTAACCATCTCTAAATTATTAGCTTTAATAGCAATTCTTAATGCCAAATTGCCTTGATCATCTTCCCTATTGACATCTGATCCACTATCAATATAATATTTTATTAAATTTTCATTATTAAATTCAGATGCAATAATGAGAGGAACTTCACCCTTTTTATTTTTCTTGTTGACATCTGCGCCATGTTTTATTAAATATTTTATAACCGATTCATTTTGAAGTTCTGTAGCCACAATTAATGGAGTATTACCTTTTTCATCCTTTTTATTGACATTTGCTTGCTGATCAATTAAATAATTAACAAGTGGAATATTTTCAGCTCTAATCGAATATATTAATAAAGTATTACCTTTACCATCAATATTCTTTGTATTGACATCTACATAATCAGGTATTAAAATTTTCAATAAATCCATTCTATTCTTATCAATAATTCGCTTCACTACACTTTTATCGATATCACCATCTAACCATGTTTGAAGAAAACATTTAAACAAAGAATAGGATGTTATTTCATTATCTAAAATATAATCAAAAACAGATTCACCCTTTTTGTTACATCTATTAATATCATATCCTTTTTGAATGTAACAATTCAAGATATCTATTTTCTCTTCATCAGAGTAATTTTGCATTTTAATTAATGTATAGACCGGTGTTTCTCCTTTTTCATTGAATACCTTTGTCATTATTTTACCATGGTTAAGAAGAATCGAAATAATTTCCTTATTTTTTATATACAATGAAATATCTATGGCGGAATGACCATGTAGCATATTATTTCTGTTATAATTAACATCAGCACCTAAACTAACTAAATAATAAACTGCTTCTATATCTTCCTTTATAATAGCATATTGTAAAATGCTAAATCCATTACTATCTAATTTATTTACATTGGAAAGATTAATGACTTTTTTTAAAAGTTCTTTATGATTCAATAAATATAACATAAATAAGGGTTTACAATATAATATTGAAAATTTATCGACATCATCATTATTTTTAGAATGACTATGATTTTCATTTAAAACTAAAGATTTAATAAGTTTGATACGTTTTTCATCACCACCATCATTCTTATCATCATTGTCATCAACATTGTCATTATTATTACCATTAACAACTACAAGAGATGAAATGTGGGTTTGAATCAAATGATCTAAATCTACAGTTTTATAGTAATTAAATATTTTTTGTAAAAGAATATAGGCTCCATCTTGAAGGGCAGTTTGTAACAATAAAGTACTTCCAAGAATATCTTTAATACCCCCTTTTTTATTAATAAATTCTAATAAGTATTCAAAGATATCTTGACCTCTTCCATAATATTTTGGAAGATTAGACGCAACCATAATTGGAGATTCCTCATTCTTATCTTTAATAGTTAAACTGAGATTGGCAGGAGTATTTTCAATAAAATATTTAATAAACTGGATATAACCTATTTTTATAAATACATTTAACATTAAGGCAATATATTGAGAATTATTAATATTTCTATTAGATAAATCGATTGAATTTATCTTTTCTAATGATGTTATATTTAGTAATTTTTTTATAATTAATTTCATGGAATCGATATTTTCTATGCTACTCGATGATAATAAAATTTTTTCATAAACTTTCGAATCTAAATCGTCATGTCCCAGTAAATTATCAATAATATATTTCATAATAAAAATATTTGAACAACGATTTGCGGATAATAAAATTTTTTTGAAATTGATGGAGGCAATATTTAAATATCTAGGATTATATTTATTATTTTTAAAGGTTTCTTCAACAATAAACTTACATTTTGAAACATTTTTTATTTTACTGGAAGCCAATAATACTCCTTCAACAGTGTCATTGATATCATTAAATTTCAAGGTACGATGATTTATAAATTTTTTAACCAAATACTTGAATATAGCTTCATTTTCCACTTGACTTGTAACTAATAATACCTTTTTAATATCAAGATTTTTATTAAAATTGCACGATCTATGATTTAAAAGACCTTCAAAGATAAACTCTGTTATGGAATTATTTTCTATTTTTACTGTTTCCAATAAAATATCTTTAATATTATAATTACTAAGATTAAATTGTCTATAATTAAATAGTTCTCTAATATAGCTTTTATAAACATTAATATTATATATTCGTCTTAAAATAAATAAGATTTTTCCGATATTCATTAAGCTATAACTCATAGTCTTATTGTAAAATGATTTTCTGATAATGAAATTAATAAAGTCAAAATCATCCTTAATATAGACACTTTGGCTTATGATATATAATAAGGTATCAAATCTATATTTACTAAAATCAAAACTTTCATGATCAATTGACTTTTTAATGAATAATTTTATAAAATTACTACATTTATATTCCAGATCGAACACTCTCATAATTTTTATTGGAAATTCGATAATAGATAATAATGCCTTTTCAAAATTTACTACAGAAAAATTAAATGTTTCATGAGTCATCAAACTATTGATAATTATTTCTATAGAATAAAAATATTTTTTATATTTGGTTTTCCCAACTTCAAGTCTACTCTCTTTTTTGGATTTATCATTATGAACTTGATCTTCTAATAATTCCTCATAATTTTTATAATAATAGAATTCAATGCTTTCTAAAAAGTTATCCACAATTTCATTTAATATCATTTCAAAGTTAATTATTTTAAAATCAAACGTATGATGGCCTATTATAGAATTAATTAAATTTGCAAAACTCAATATCCATTCATCTTTTTTATCTTTTAAAGTAGTTTCAAGAGAAAACTTTTTAAAATCAAAAAATTCATGATCTAAAAGAACCTTTAAAGCATCGCTATTATTATAGCGAACGGCTTCATCAAATATTTTATATATAATTAAATTATTATTTAAAAAGAGACTTTTTCCGTGATCATAATACCCAAAAAATAATTCCAATATTTCACCATTATTCTTTGCAGCATTGATGTACCATTCATTTTCAATAGGAATTTTTGGATTTCTCTCTAAAATTACTCGAATAATACCTTTCATATCATCGATGATAAGTGAATTCATTAATTCTGAGGTTATTTTTAAACCATGATCTAATATATATATAAAATTTTCCTTTGTGAAATATTTTTCATAAATTATCAACTGAAGAATAGTATACTTATCTTTAACATAATAATTTATATCAGCACCATTTTCTATTAATAAATCAATTAATGCGAAATCAGTCTTTGAAAAAGCCCAAAGTAATGGTGTTTCATACATATTAATATAATAATTCAAGTTTTTATACTGATATATAATAAACTTTATCATTTCAAAGGAAATATCATTTTTAATTGAATAAATCAAAAGATCGAAATCATTTGTTGTAAAATAGGATAATTGAATTTCATTCTCAAAGATATACTCATTTAATTCTTTGATATAACCGAATTTTATTTTTTCTATAATAATTTTCAATTGTTCCTCTCTTCTACCTAAATTATTTAAAAATTTATCATTCATTGGAATCTCCAAATTTGAATCTTTAATATGATTAATTAGTATTTTTTGTTTCTCTTTCTTATTATCAGAGCTATTATTTTCTAATAAATTGAAAAATTCATTTAATATAATACTTTTGTCTCTTGGATCAATTTCAAGCAAATGAATAATTAAATCAAAATTATCATTATCTAATGCAGTACAATACAAATATGAATTAAAATCTATTTTATTTTTTTCATACTGTTTTTTAGAAATAATGGATTCTAATTGTTGATTTGTTAATACCGTTTTATTTTTATATATTGATAATAAATTCAAAATAAACAGATGATCAAACGATGTATACTTTAGAATGATGTTTATGAATTCATTTTTATTATTATCAATTAATTTGATTAAGAAATTTAAATTTGAATGAATATCAACACTATGATTTAAGCAATATTTTAAATTTTTAATATTTAATAACTTTTCATTATACAACCAATTTAATATATCACCACAATTAATATCAGCACCATTCTTTAATAGGAAATCAGAAATTTTGAATTTATTTTGTGAAACTGCAAAATAAAGATAAGTTCTACCCATATTTATTTGTTCTTTATTGTCATATATATTTAAATCATTATATTGGCATTCTTTAATGATATATTTAATTATTTCTATTGAAAAAGTATTTTCAATTGCAAACTTTAGTAAATCTTTATTATTAGTATATCTATTATTGAATTTATCTAATTGTATTGAGTTTTCTTTAACAAAATTTTGAAGTTGAATTATATCACTCGATTTAATTAAACTTAAAATAGTATCATGATATAATAATAATATACTTATACTATTCCTTAAATCCTTATTTTCAATTTTGCCTAAGATTTCATTACCGTCGTTTCTATTATTTAATATTGCATATATATCATTTAATATTATTTCATTTTCTCTTGAATCGTTATCGTATAATAAAGTAAGAATGTTGAAGTTTTCATTGTCAATAGCTATTTTATATATATGTCTATTAATTGAAAGTTTAGCTTTTTCAGTGGTGATGACTTTTTCCAAATTCTTTCTTGAAAATGGTTTCTTATTTTTATATATACCAAGTAAATTTAAAATAAAGTTATTATCATAAATATAATAATTAAAAATTTGTTTTAAAAAATAATTTGCATTATGCACATTATCAGTAGTATTAATATCGATTATGTGTTTATTTTTAGTGACAGGAACAGTATATATTAAAATATCAATTAAATTTGATGTAAGTTTTATTCCCTTATCCAATATAAATCTTGAATTTTTTTTATTTAATATTTTTTTAAGAACCAAAGGTTTAATATAGTTTATTTCAGCGCCATATTCTATTAATAAATTTGCTACTTTAAAATTATTTTTTTCAATTGCTACAGCTAATGGTGGTTTAAAAAAATTATCATTTGAAAATTCATTTAATTTTTTTAATTTACTAAATTCATATCCATAATTTAAATTACTATATTTAAAATAATTTATAATAAATTCTACCAAGTCAACCGAAACATCATATTCTTCAATGCAGTATTTCAAAAAATCTTTACTAAAATTTTTTGAAAAATATTCTGCTTCAATATTGAAATTTTTTATTATATCTTTTAATTCAATTACCTTATTATTTTTAATTAATTCTGATATTAATTCAGGCTCTATTGTTCTCTTTCCTATTCTTTTATTCATTTTTTTTTTACCTTTATTGTTGTCTTTATAATATGGCAACTATACTATAACAAATTAAAACATAAAAAAAGAATAAAAATATAGTTATAATCTATATTGTTAATTAATACTTTTATAAAATAATCTTTTAATGTTTTTTATTTATTAATAAGTTCTTTTTTTTTAACTATTTATTAACAATAAAGATTATTTTCCATTTTAATGTAACTTTTAAAAAATAAATAAAAAAAGTAAAGACTTGTTTATTTTTAATTATAATTTTTAATAATTTTTAATATTATTATTTAATTGTATTAAATAACTATTATTATTTATTATTACTATTAATTATTACTATTAAATTACTACTATTAAATTATTACCATTTAATTATTACTATTTAATAATTTCTATTTAACTATTATTATTTAATTAATATATTTACAATTTTATTTTGTTATTTTGTTATATTTGTTATTAATAATTTTATTTTATATATTTTTTTTTATTCTTCTATTCTAAATTTCAATTTCCATTTATGGATAATTTTTAATATATACCTTTTTAATTTATTTTATTTTTATTACTTTATATTATATTATATAATATATATTAATATACTTTATTATATAATATTATATAAATTAATATACAAGTGAATAATTAATTATTATATTACATAATTATAGAGTTATATATTATATATATTGAATATAAATAAATTAAAACTAATTTATTATAGTGTACTTTTATTATATTTATTTAATTAAATAATAATTTTTGTATTTATTTATATTATCCTTTTTGGTTATTTTAATTATTTTTATATGTTTATATGCAATTTAAATTCATTTAGTTTAATATATTACCCTTTAATTTAATGAATATATATTATAGTCCATTGTTAATATATACAGTATTATATGAAAAAATGTTTATATAAATCAAAGCCTTTTAAGAAAAAAAAATAAAATATTTTTTCTGTAAATTTATAATATTTTAAAAAAGATGTTATAACTGTCAATAACTTTTATATATAATTCATAACTAAAAATTAAATAAATTATAGATATTAATTATAACTAATAACTAGTAATAGTAATAATAAATAATAGAAATTAAATATTAAATAGTAAATAGTAAATAATAAATAATAAATAATAAATAATAAATAATAAATAATAAATAATAAATAATAAATAATAAATAGTAAATAGTAAATAATAAATAATAAATAATAAGTAATAAATATTAAATATTAAATATAAAATAATTTTTTGTTATATATTATTAATAATTGGATTTTTTCATTATTTATTATAAAAACATAGACTTGCACATATGGGTACCCATCTCCCATATGGCCATACAGTTAATAATTAACTGTAAGGTGATGAGTTATTGGCATACTGTATCAGCTTCGCCGCTCTCAATCGTCGTTACACACTGCCCGGAGATGCATTCCTAACGTTCCTACATATATCTCTAATGACCACGAGCATCAGAACGGAACCATTAACTCCTCCCTAGTGGGTGTAATCATTGGCGATTGGAAATTTTACAATCATCAAGGTCTATGCTTCAATTCAAAGCGTAGTATCAGGGTTGGGTGAAATAATCATTTGAGGGAAAGCCTTATGAACATCACGTGTGGTCTCATGATATCCCAGGATAGAAACCTCATCCGATTATTTGGTGCCATGCCGAGGATTCGAACCCCGCCCTCTACCATTTATATGATGGAAACCTTCCTCTTGAAGGGTGATATTATACCATCTCAATCTGTGAATACCTCTTGTTTATTAGGATTTACATCACTTTCAATCATAAACCGCTTTCTAGATAAGCGCTAACTCTTATATATTTTCGCTTTATAGCTTTAGCGATAACTATTACAACAAATCCTTAATTATATATATCGGTGTACTTTATAAATCATAATCTTTGGTTATTAAATATGATTGCATTCATAGTTAATTATATTATTCTAGCCATTTAAACTTATTAAGTAAACAATATAAATTGTCTTATAATTGATAATGATTCAACATTTCAATTAATTTCTTCTTGTAGGTTAATTTTTGTTAATTTTCACTATTAGGCTAATGTATAATTTAGTCATTTAAGTATCTTGAGAAATATTAGTCTTATCATGTAAATTTCTATTTTCGTTTTCTTCTTTTTGATATTTTAAATCTTCTTCTATATTAAATCATTTTTAGTTACTGAATGATATCCTAAAAAAAATTTTCCTGTAAGTTAACTTATAATTTATGTTATCTCATATTCGTTTATGTTCTTAATTTAAATTTTAATATATGATCATTATCCCCCTCAAATCTAAAAATTTTAGAAGTAAATATTTAGATTTGAACATATATGAAAAATATCAGTAAATAAATATTGCCAAATAAACAACATACTATACGTGATAGTATTCAGAAATATGATGATATATGTAAATATCTTCAATTATTAGTATATGTACAATTGTAAACTATCAGTACGGTAAAAAAAAATACTTACCAATTGGTCGTTCAAAAAAAAAATTACATAATATTTAAAGGTAATATGAGGAGTCTTACTACAATCACCGCTTCTGTAATAAGTCGGCATCACTAACATTCTACGAATGTTATATCATCGTCATCATAATTTTAATGGAGCCCTTTCACAAAAGGTGTTATACCACAGTCGATGGAACCCTATCTAGTATATATAGGTCTTACACTATCCTTCATAATTCTTAATATCTATTATCAATATGTAAAACTTATTTCACGCTAAGTTAAACCATGATATATTATTTTAATAAAATTGAATATACCCATTTCACGCTAGGTATCCAATTAACTTCAAATTACATAATAAAATTGAAGAACATGCTTATTTCAAGTATAGCATTTCTTTCATAAATATGACGTCCTTCTATTAAAATTGTAGAATTTGCTTATTTCATGCTAAGCGTTTCTTTCATAAATGACGTCCTTCTTTTTAAAAATTATAGAATATGCTCATTTCACGCTAAGCATTTCTATTTAATTTATAAATATGTACTTATATTAATACTAATTAGTACTTTGTGACATCCTCCTTCGATAATCCGCTTTCTAGTTAAGCAGTAACTATTAAACTATTCGGATATAAAAATTATATAAATATATTTGATATCTATACTTCTTAGTACAGCAATATTTTAAGTTAATTGTAATATAATATTTAAGGGATAGATTAACTATATGTTCATCATATTATTTATCTTTAACAAGTAGTCTAATATTTTTCTTCTATTTTTTTTTTTTATAAGTCATTATTTCCTTCATGCATTTCACTATTTCTCTTAGAATACCATTCTTTTTCAGATTTAATTTGTTCTCTAATAATACCTGCGATATATGACTAATAAACATATCAAGCGTAATGAACTATAAATCACCTTTCTTTAATTTACCATCACATTCATCCTCATCATTACAAAATATGAATTAAACCAATTTTGGGAACAATAACATAATGCTTCTCTTCATTTTGTTCAATTAAGTATGTAACATAGCAGAATGATCAACAAGTGATAAATAAGTATTTGCATTTAATTCAATAATATCATCTGAAATAACTAAATGAATTTCATCTTTATCTGGAGGTGGAATGAAACTATCTAATTTTATATTTGAATTAACTAGAGTCACCATTTACCCAAAAAGTCCATTTATTATTCATTTGTATTTAACCCATTAATAACATAATTTAAGAGATGTAGAATTTTTGATAGTATATACTTGTCTATTATAATCAATAATCTTGTTATCTTACGAAAAAAGGAGTATCCATAAGTATCAGCGTATTGTACAAATTCACTAATGGAATGTTCATACAAAGAATCTGGTTTTGGGTTATCGGTAAACATCACAACGGCACGTTTAGGCTTTTTGAAATCATTTTTATCTTCAACACATTTGTATGAAACTTCCATGTAAACTTGAATATCAGGACATGGTTATTTATAAAGAGCAGTAGATGGTTTAATATAACAATAATGCGTATTCACTTATTGAACAAGTTTCTTTATCACCGACTCTTCTTCCAAAAAGATATCATGTATTTTAATAGCATAACCTACTGGACAAGAAATTTTATTTCCTTCTATTGATTCTGGTAGTACAAAAATTCTTACATGTAACGAATATTGGAATATCCGTGTTTTAAAGAGTGTAACACAATAGGTAAGCACTTTTTGATTAATAAGTAATTTGGTTTTTTAAAATATAGTTTTATTAATTAAGAAATTTAAAAATATTAATTATAAAGATTAATTATTGTAATATTTCGAATTACTTATTAATTAATTCAATAATTAATAAAAACACAATTTTTAAAATATTTTTTTTTTTTTTGGCTGCGAAATTCACTCCTATTTATAGTTTTTCAAAATTTAAATCCATAAAAATTTAAAACCATAAAATCATTAAAAAGTTTCATAAAAATTGATTATTTTCGGTTAAAAAGAATCTAAAAGAAATAATGATAAAAGATAAATTAAAATAGAATTTCTATCTTATTTGTTTCTATTAATTTCTAAGAATGTCTTTTGTTAATTTTTTCAGAAATTTATACAGAAACAAATACAGAAACAAATACAGAAATGAAGTATAAAAATTCTTTAAAATTTAAATGATATAAAATTTTAGTAAAGGTGTGAGTCGAACCCTAGTGGTTCAGGCTGAGGTCATAGTGACTAACCACTATGCCAGCATTCTAATTTCTAATTTTTTAATGTTAAGGTTTTAGAGAATTAAATAAAAATAAAGTAAGGAAACACAAATTTTATTTATTTATTTATTATTTTTATTTATAAATTTATTTGATTTTATTTGATGATATTTAAAAATTAGTAGCAAAATTTACAACTATTTATACTTTTTTTCAAGGCATAAAAGTTGTTCTTGCCACTAAATTACATTTTATTTATTTTTTTTTTTTTAAAAACTATTAAATTTAAATTGATTTTTATAATTAATTATATAAAATTTAATTATAACAATATAAATAAAATACATTTATAATATTAATAAAACATTTTTTTTTTTTTTTTTTTTTTTTTTTTTTTTTTTTTTTTTTTTTTTTTTTTTATTTATTTATTTAAAAATATCTAAAATATTACTAATAAGAATTTATTTAATTGGCTATAATTTTTATTACAATCTGTTAAAATATTCAAATAAAAATAAAAATACTATTCTAATATAAAGGTTTTTAATAAAATAAAATATTTTTCAATATAAAATAAAACATTTCGATATAAAATTTTATAATAAAAAGTTAAAATATAATATATAAATTTTTAATTATCAATATATAAAAATATTATTAATATAAATTTTCATTATTAATATAAAAAAAATAAGATTTATTATTAATATTGCTAATATAAGTTTTAAATATATAAAAATATTACTATTAATATAAGATTTAATATAAAAATATAAAGTTTAATATAATTTTTGATTTAATTTTTGATCTTTGGATTTAAAAATTTATTAAAGTACAAAAATAATAATGTACACATAATGTATTAGAAATAAATCGTAGATTTAATTAAGAATGCATTATTTAGTACATTCTTATCAAGATGCCCCGACGAAGACTCAAGCTTCTCTGTAAGCGGAGTTAAACTTTACTAAATTTTTAAAGTGAACATTCCTATCGAGTTGCTTTCCAGTCTTCTGATCGATTAGGGTTGCCGTGTTGAATTGAATTTTTAAAATTTTAAATGGTCCATTGTAATATGGTTCTAGCTTAGTGCGGCTAAAGTTTCTAACAAGAACAAGATCACCAGCCTTTAATTCTTTTCCTTTTTTCATACTTATTTGTTCTTCTCGTCTTGTTGCCCAATACTTGTTAGCATTCTTCACATTTTCGCATGCTTCTCTAGTCCATTGATAATGACGAACAAATTTTTCCATTAAGATTTCATCATATGATTTACCTGCATTTTCAATTGTTCTTATGGCTATATCATAAGGCTGTTGGTCTTCTCTTCCATATACTAATTCAAAACTAGAATGTCCAGTAGCTGTATTTTTGGTAGTTCGAAGTGCCCATAAAGCAGAAGGTAAAACTTCATCCCAATCTTGATTTTTCCTTCCTAATAAACGGAGTAATTTTCCAATTTCTTTATTTCGATTTTCAGTAAGGCCATTTGATTCAGGGTGGTAAGTAGCTACAAATTTAACATATACATCATAAAGATCAAGAAAGATTTTAGTCATATCAGAAGTGAATTGGACTCCATTATCAGTAGTAATAACTTGAGGTACACCATGTCTTGCAAAAACGTTTATTAAAAATTTAATTATATCAGAGGAAGTTATGTTTTCAGTGGGTTCGGCTTCAACCCATTTGGTAAAGTAATCAACAGTTACTATAATATATTGATTATTATTTCTTGTTTTTGGTAACGGTCCTATAATATCTAATCCTAAATGCACAAAGGGACCCTCCACTTTAGTTGGATGGTTTTCGGTTGGTTCTGGATATGGTTGAGGACGATTTAATTGGCATTTTTCACAATTACTAACAATTCTTTTGATATCTTTAATCATATGATTCCAATAAAAGTTTTTCTTAAGTCTTTGATATGTTTTGTAATATCCTTCGTGGCCAATATTATGAGCTTCTAAAATTAATTTAAACCTTTCATTTTCGTCCGTTATTAATTTTCTATAATTTCCATTGTCGATAAAGTAATCTTCACCATCAATAACAGTAAACTTTTCATTAATAAATTCCTTTATAACCTTAGATAATAATTCTTCATTATTTCCATTAGTAATTTTTGTTAATAATATCTTTCTCTCTTCCTTACTTTTCATTCTTGAAAGAGCATCAGCTAACACATTCTTTTTGCCTGATTCATATTTTATATTAATTCCAAGCATACTAGCGGTTAGACACCATCTTGTTTGCCTTGCATTCAAAGGTTCTTTATTCTTAAATAAACCAACTAATGGTTTATGATCTGTGTAAATAGTTGTAGGTAATGGATTTCCTTCAATATAAGATTTAAATTTAGTCATACAGTAAAATAAAGCTGTTCCTTCCAAATCTGTGATACCATAATTCTTTTCAGTTTTCTTCAAACTTCTACTTATAAAGTGTATTGGATGCTCCTTACCGGTTTCTTCTTCTTTTTGTAAAAGAACTCCACCAATTCCATTATACGAAGCATCAGTTCTAATGATAAAAGGTTTGTCAAATGACGGAAATTTTAGAATAGGTGCATTGATTAATTTTTCTTTTAGGAGTTCAAAGCTTTCTTGTTGTTCTTTATTCCATTCATATTTAGTATTCTTTTTCAATAATTTACATAAAGGTGAGGTAATTTGAGCATATTTAGGGATAAAGTCACGATAATACCCTATTGCTCCTAGAAATGATCTTAATTCATGAATTGATGAAGGGGCTTCCCACTTCTTAATAGCTGTTATTTTACTTTCCATGGGACTTAATCCTTTAGTAGTAAGTTTGTGACCTAATACATCAACTTCAGTTTGAAGAAAATGGCACTTTTCAATATTAATTTTTAACTTGTTTTCTTTAAATACTTCTAATACTTGTTTAATATGAATTAAATGTTCTTCGATACTTTTTGAATAGATCAAAACATCATCAATAAATACATAAACAAATTCACCAATAAAAGGGAATAAAATTTTATTCATTTCTCTTTGGAAGGTTGAGGGAGCTCCAGTAAGTCCAAAAGGCATAACCTTAAATTGATAATTTCCAAACTTAGTAGTGAAAGTGGTTACTTCAACGCTTTCTTCATCCATTAAGATTTGGTGAAAACCAGAAAATAAATCAAGAGTTGTAAATATTTTAGATCCTCCGAGACTATCAAAAATTTCATCTATATATGGAACTGAATAAGAATCTTTTTCTGTCATATCATTGACTTTTCGGTAGTCAATACACAAGCGCCACTTTCCATTGTGTTTTAGAATGAGTACTACTGGAGATGACCATTCTGAACAGGATGGTTCTATCAATCCTTTCTTAATAAGCTTTGTAAGTTCTTCTTTTAAGATATCTGATTTTAATTTAGTTAACCTATAACTTCTTAATTTTACTGGCTTTGCATTTGCTTTCAAACGGATCTTATGTGGTGAAAGTTTAGAAGGAGTTAGTTCTTCTGTTGAAGTGGCAACTATGTCAATCATTTCTTTGAGAATTTTAATAATTTGTTCTTTATAATCTTTATTTAAGGTACTTAAAAATTCATCACTCTCAATAAATTCCATTGGAGTTAATTCCTTTATAATTTCCTTTTCATTATTCGTTTCTTTAACTTTTCTAATAGTGCAAATTATACTTTCTTCATCATAATATTGATTATTTATTTTAGCTATTTCTTCGTATTCACTTTCTGACAAAAGTTTACATAAACTGTTTAAGGTCGGATGAATAAATAAACAATGATCGATTTGAGTTTTAAAGTTTATTAACATATCATAAAATGAGTCTTCTTTCTCAATAATTCTAAAGTCCGCATTAAATTCATAATTATTAATTTTTACTGGTAATTGAACAATAATTCCTTCCGAGTATTCTTCATCTTGTGTTGCTAGTTGGATTCTTCCACGACTTTTTCCAACTGTTTCATATTCACCAGGTAATTTATCAAAATACTGCTTAGTAACGATGCTTAGGTTACTACAAGAATCAATTAAAAGTTTTCCTAGTACTCCGTCAACACTTGCATCAACCATTGCTAAGTCTTCTTCGGCTACTTCATTACTTTTACTTATGTAGCTATGATCATAGTTATTCACTAATAAAGTTCGTGCTATTACATTGTCTACAGTTCCAATTATTTTAGATTTTTCTAACTTTAAACCTTGAGTTAATTGTGAACGAATTTTCGGACATGCATTCAAGAGTTGACCTATCGTAATACTGGATTTAAGATTATTTAAATCATCCATAATATTGTAAGGTTCTTTATTATTCATCATTTTGATATTCCTTTTTACTAACTGAGTATTTTCATTATTAGTTTCTTTAGTTTTTGTTGAAATTAATTTTTCCAAAGTATTAGTTTTATTTTGTTGATTATCTTTATTCATTTCTATATCTTCTATTTCATTATCGATTACAAGTATATCTTCAGATTCAACTTTTTTCTTTCCTTTTGATGAATAATTGTTGTTTTCTTCTTTACTTTCTCTTACTCTTGTTATATTTCTTAATTCCTTTTCTTTTTGTTTTTCTTTGTTAATATTTGGTTGAGTTAAAATTGAAGGAAGTATTTGATTTTTATAAACTTTATTTGGTTTATTATGTAGCTCATTTTCTTTCTTCTTTCTTAAAGCAGGAGTTGCAAAAGGACGTGGATTATCTTTTAAACTTTTATGTACTTTCTTGGAATTATTTTCTTCCTTTTCGCTGTTATTATCATTCATTTTTCTTTTTATAGCATTTATAATGATATTATCCTCACTTTCAGTTGTGTCACTAAAATCAGATTCTTCAGATTCTTTATTAAAGGAATTATTATCAATTGGGGTATTCTTGGTAAAAGTATTATTTTGTAAATTATTTAATGAAGCTATTGTTTTGTCATTGGGAGTGCTTCTGCTCCCATTTAGAAGTTTAAAGACTTTTTGGAATATATTTCTTTTTTATTTTTTTCCATAATCTTATTTAATTGAGGGCAATAGTATGAGTAATGACCTTCTTCCTTACAGAAGAAGCAAGTTTTAACAGATAAATTTCTCATTTTCTGGGTTGATTCTTCTATAATATCTTGAGGTTTCAGTTTATTATTTGTTTGACTTGTTTGGAAAGTTTCGTTTCTTCTTTTAGGATAAAGTCTTGAAGTAGTACTGTTTTGATTATTTTGATTATGCTGGGAATTATTAACATTATAGGTATTAATATTATTGTTCCTTACAGAAAGTCTATCTACTTTCTCGGCAATTTTGAAAGCTTTCTCCATACTTATATCATCTTTAAGGGATAATTTCTTCCAGGCTTCATAATTATTTTGAATAGAGTCAATATAATCTAGTACACCAATGCGCTTTCTTCTCTTTTTATCAAGTTTAGTGTACAAAGTTCTATATCTTACATTAAAGTCTTTAATCTTTTCGTTTCTTTTAATTCGCATTGCACGAAGTTCTTTAAGAAGTAAATTTTGGTCTTCTTTAATACCGTAAAAATTTTCAAGACTTGAAATAATTTTTTCAAGAGAAGGAAATTTATCATCATCAACATTTTCTTCTTCATCATCTTCTTCTTCATCTGATGAATCATCACTTTCATCATCACTATCTTCTCCCAAATCTTCAATAACGCGTTGTACTTCACCAGAGCTGGTAAGTAAACAAGCATTAAATATTGTTTCCGGATCTGTGATACCTTGTATCTTGATCCAAAGTTTTAATTCAGTAGCCCAGGACTTTATATCTAAATTGTCCTTGCTAAGCTTCACTATGTCTCGTAATTCTTTCTTTAATTCTTTAAAACTTAAAGTACTTTTAGTAGACATTTCGTTTTTAGTTAATAATTTTTTTATTGTAAATTAACGAGGTTATTAAATACGAATAAATTTGAAAGTCCAACTTTAAAAATATAATTTAACAAGTAATTTAATATCGAATCAAATTTTAAAACAATATATCTTAGTAATTTTTGAAAATAATAATTTTATTTGCTTTCTTTAGTAAGTATAAGCTCGAAATCCTTATCGACAACTTAGTAGAAATTATAAAGCACGAGGTTCTTTTCGACTACTTTTTTAAGAATAATTTTAAGTTCGAAATCTTTATCGACAACTTAATAGAATAATTTTAAGTTCGAAATCTTTATCGACAACTTAATAGAATATTTTTCAAGCTCGAAATCTTTATCGACCACTTGAATTTTGTAATTTAGTATATTTGTAGTAATAAATTTAGAAGCAAAGTTTTATTTATTATTTTCACCTTTCAAAAATTTTTCTTTTTAAACGATAAATATTGTATTGTTATAGCTAATAAAATTATTAATTAATTATAATTATTAAATACAAAAAAATAATCTTTATTGTCGTACAATCTGATAGTACACACTGTCTGACGTGCAGCTTACCTAATGGTGTCATGCCACGCGTGTGCCACGATTACTATATTCAATATAAAATATAGCAGTTCAGAGCCCACTAGCCCAATTACTATGTAGGATAAACTTAATCCGATAATCTATGTACGGAATAAAAAAATTTTAAAAGTATTCAATAATATTTTTATTAACTAATAAAAATTAACTAAAAACACAATATTTTCAAAGTAAATTAAGATTCTATTACAGGAATTATATAACAAATAAAGTACCAGTAATAAAAAAAAATAAAAAAAATTTAAATGGCGAAGTTAGCCAAAGTCTGATACTTTATATAATAAAGTGCCTTATAACTAGCACAAAGAAAAGTAAAAAAAATTATATAAAAAAAACAATCTTACGCCTTCGGTGACGTAAGCTCCTTATTCGCCAGTGCTTGGAAAGTACCCGCACCTTCGTGTGTTGAAACGTTGAAGGTTGAACTATTATTACCGGGTCGGTAACCAAATACCTTCGTCTACTTTCCAATTAATCTCCAAATTAACTACTATTCAATAACCTACTATGAATAGAGTTAATTTGTTGCTATCTGAGAATACACTGTGTATGAGCTCTATCCGCTCCTTGTTATAATTTTACAAAATTTGTTTTTTTAGAATCTTAATTTTACTTATTTAAAAAAAATTTTTTTTATATATATATATCAAACAAGCGCCATGGGTTAATCAAAGGATTAACGACTTACTTGTTTATCAATATAAAATAAAAAAAAAATTAAAAAAAAATCTATGTTATTTACTATTATTTCTATTTAATTCCCCGATATCTCCACCATATAAATGTTAAGGTTTTAGAGAATTAAATAAAAATAAAGTAAGGAAACACAAATTTTATTTATTTATTTATTATTTTTATTTATAAATTTATTTGATTTTATTTGATGATATTTAAAAATTAGTAGCAAAATTTACAACTATTTATACTTTTTTTCAAGGCATAAAAGTTGTTCTTGCCACTAAATTACATTTTATTTATTTTTTTTTTTTTAAAAACTATTAAATTTAAATTGATTTTTATAATTAATTATATAAAATTTAATTATAACAATATAAATAAAATACATTTATAATATTAATAAAACATTTTTTTTTTTTTTTTTTTTTTTTTTTTTTTTTTTTTTTTTTTTTTTTTATTTATTTATTTAAAAATATCTAAAATATTACTAATAAGAATTTATTTAATTGGCTATAATTTTTATTACAATCTGTTAAAATATTCAAATAAAAATAAAAATACTATTCTAATATAAAGGTTTTTAATAAAATAAAATATTTTTCAATATAAAATAAAACATTTCGATATAAAATTTTATAATAAAAAGTTAAAATATAATATATAAATTTTTAATTATCAATATATAAAAATATTATTAATATAAATTTTCATTATTAATATAAAAAAAATAAGATTTATTATTAATATTGCTAATATAAGTTTTAAATATATAAAAATATTACTATTAATATAAGATTTAATATAAAAATATAAAGTTTAATATAATTTTTGATTTAATTTTTGATCTTTGGATTTAAAAATTTATTAAAGTACAAAAATAATAATGTACACATAATGTATTAGAAATAAATCGTAGATTTAATTAAGAATGCATTATTTAGTACATTCTTATCATTAAGATTCGTTACATGGTCCTCCTCTAGGATTCGGATGCCAGACGAATCTTTTACTTTAAATCTAAACTATTTCTAATTCTAACTTTTATAATAATAAACTATAACTAAAATACTTATAGGAGTGATAATTTAATTAATACATTGGATAATAAAAATTACATGAATTTTAAGTTTTGAAAATAAAGTATAAAAATAAAACTATCTAGAATAAATGTTTTTGAATAATATAAAATAATTTTTTTTTTTTTTTTTTTTTTTTTTTTTTTTTTTTTTTAAAATAATCATAAGTTAGAATGATTAATAGTGCTTTGATGAAATAAAATTTATTTTTGATTAAATGATTTATATTTAGTTGGACTCATTAAATTCTTTGATTAGTTCAGGGCAGTTGAGGTTGGATTCAGGTTCCCACGAGGCATCAGATAGTGAGTATCCTTTCCATTTGATGAGATATTGAATTTTTCCATAATGTTTTCTTTTATCCAGAATCTTTTCAACTTCATATTCTTCTTCATCATCTATGATAACCGGTGGAGGTGGTGCTTGAGTTCTATTAAAATTGTCTTCATAATATGGTTCTAATTCGGATACATGTATAATTGGATGAATTCTATACTTCTTTGGTAGATCTAATTTGTAAGTTACCGGAGAGATTTTCTTTATAATTTTGAAAGGTCCTAATTTTCTTGGTTTAAGTTTTTTGTTTTTGTTTCTTAAAATGAGAGAACTATTCAGCCATACTTTATCATTTTTCTTGAATTCTGGGGCTTGGGTTCTGTGTTTATTTGCAAAGTTTTCTTGTTTCTTAGAGGCGGTTTCCAAATTCTTTTTTAATTCCTTAGAGAGATCAGATAAATTTACTACAAAGTCTTCAGCTCTTGGTACATCGATGTTACTTGGTATTTCTGGTGAATGCCTAGGATTGAATCCATAATTTGCATAGAAAGGTGAGTAATTAGACGATTCCTGGATTGCATTGTTGTAACTGAATTCGGCCAGATAAAGATAGTTACTCCAATTAGATCCTTTGTAGTTAGCAAAACATCTTAAATATTGTTCAATAACGGAGTTCACCCTCTCCGTCAAACCGTTAGTTTGGTGATGGGATGGAGAAGAGAACTTCAACTTAATGTCGAGGGCATCGCAAACAGCAGTCCAAAATTTAGAGGTAAATTGGGTTCCTCTATCGGATAGAATTTCATTTGGTAAGCCGTGGAGTCGAAAGACGGTTTTCAAAAAAGCAGAAGCAGTGTCAGGGGCGGAAGGAACGTTTTCAAAAGGAATAAAGTGGCACATTTTAGAGAAGCGGTCGACAATGACAAAGATACAAGTAAAACCAGAAGATTCAGGGAGATCGGTAATAAAATCCATAGCAATAGAGATCCAAGGGCGATTAGGAATTTCAAGCGGTTGTAAGTATCCATAAGGTTTGTGTCTTGAGTCCTTAGAACGGCAGCAAGTTTCGCAGGAGCGAATATAGTCTTTAGCATCAGAGTTAAGCGAGGGCCACCAAAAGTCGCGATTTAAAAGATTAATTGTTTTTCGAATTCCGAAGTGACCAGCGGAGGGAGAGTCATGGCAGATCTTAAAAGCGTGTGAGCGGCAGTTAGGCGGAATATAAAGTTTGTTGTCAAAGAGAAGGTAACCGTTACTAAGTGAGAATTTATCGATTTTAGGATGTGGGATTGGGAGCTTGTTATTTCCAAGGTAGTCACAAACGTTATGATAAAATGAATCGTTTTTACATTCGGAAAGGATTTCTTCAGTGAAAGGTACAGCGGAAGTTGGGAAAGCAGCAAAGTTTTCAGGACGGAGCACTGAGAAGGGGATTTCATTAGAATTTTGTTCAGAAGCAGCATAATCAGGTCTTCTTGAGAGCGCATCGGGTTTTCCATTGATTGAGCCAGAGCGATAGACAATTTTGAAGTTAAACTCGGATAAGAATAGAGACCAACGAATAAGCCTTTGTGTCATCTTTTCAGGTTTTTTTTGATAGAGAAGGTTGCGATGATCAGAATAAATTGTAAACGGTGTAGGTGTTCCTTTCAGAAGATGTCGCCAGTTTTCCAATGCAGAGATGATTGCTAAGAGCTCCTTATCGTAAATCGGGTAGTTTCTTTCTGGTGAAGTAAGAGATCTTGAATAAAAGGCAATGGGATGAATTTTATTATCTTTTGAAGAAGTTTGGGAGAGAACAGCACCTATAGCAAAATTACTGCTATCGGTTTCGACCATGAATGGGAGATTTCGGTCAGGATAAGCGAGAACGGGAGCAGAAGTAAATTTGGATTTGATTGTATTAAAAGATTCTTCAGCTTCTTCGGACCAGAGAATTTCGGAGTCTTTCCTTAAGAGAGCATTGAGGGGATGAGCTAGTTTTGCGAAATTGGGTATGAAGCGTCTATAGTAATTGGCTAAACCTAGAAACGATTGAATGTCTTTAACACATGTTGGAGTAGGCCATTCGAGTATAGAAGAGATCTTTTTGGGGTCCATAAATATACCATTGGAGGAGATTCTATGACCAAGGAAATCGATAAATGGAACGCAGAATTCGCATTTTTCGAGCTTTGCGTATAATCCTGCTTTACGGAGTCTAGTGAGAATTTCAGCGAGATGTATCCAATGAGAATCCAAATCAGGAGAAAAGATAATTATATCATCAATGTAGCTGAAGGCGAATTTTCCAAGACAGTCTTCAAGAACGTCATTTATGAAATGTTGGAATACTGCTGGTGCATTTTTCAAGCCGAAAGGCATCACGCGGTATTCGTAGTGGCCATAAAACAGTTTTGCATCGGGTTTTAGTTTTATCTCACAATCATATTGACGATGAGGTGGTAGTTTGTTGGCAGATTTTTCATCGAAGACATCAATAAATTGCAAAAGCTTTTCAGGAAGATTGTTCGTTTCAGGTTGATTAATTGATTCTAAGGTTTCATCATCAAGTTGGGGTTCTTTTTCTGTAACGTGAGCAGTGAAAGTCATAGGAATAACCAGGCAATTATTAGTGCAATAACTTGATTTAAAGCAAAGTTTCTTTTCAGAGAAATTTATCATTGGATTATGGGTACAGAGCCATTCAGAGCCAAGTATGCAGCAGTAAGAGGGTAAATCGATGATGTAGAATTCAGCTAAGCATTTGTGATTATCATAAGTGAGGGAGAGTGGCATGGTTTTGCCTAATATAGTTTGATTTCCACCTATACCGGAGACTTGTGGGACAACATTTTGTTTTTCGAAGGGAATATTATTTTCTTTTGCGAAGTAGATATCCATAAGATTTAATTGTGATCCGGAGTCAATTAAAATTTTGGTTTTAACAGAAGCGTTTGAGGTACTTATATTGAATTCAAAGGTTGTAGTTTTAACATTGGGATTATCAGAGAGTCTTGGTCTTGGTTTGGTTGTTTCTGGATTTGTTACGTAAGTAGTATTACTGCTTGTACTGTTATTATTGTTTCTTTTTCTGTTTTTGATGGGGCAATTATCAAGTTGGTGGTCAGTAGATCCACAATAGAGGCAGAGGTTTTCCTTTCTTCTTCTTTCTTTCTCTTCTTTTGAAAGAGGTCCATGGGTTTTATTAGGTTTGGATTGAAAAGGTTTTTTACCAGCGTTTCTTTTAAAATTGTTTCTAGTATTACTATTATTGTTGTTTTGTCGGTTGGTTAAGTTATTAAAGTTTCGATGGTTTGATATGCGGCTATCGATTCTGGAAGCAATTGTTTGCATTGCGAATAATGAACGGGGTCCTGGAAACATTTCGAGTATTCTGGTAGCTATTTGGTCTTGTAATCCATCCAAGAAAGCATCCATCTTGGCTTCTTCGTTCCAAGATGAATCATCAGCATATCGGTTGAATTCCATGATGTAATGTTGAATATCACCGATTCTTTTTTGCTTTATTGTTCTTAACCTATGGTTTGCCACGAAAGTTGCGTCATTATTCCCAAAAACCGATTTCATTCGTTCGATGAATTCTTCGTAATTACCTAGGCATGGATCCATGTTTTCAATTAACGTTGCTGCCCAGTTCATAGCGGTTCCATATAGTCTTGAAATAATGTATACCACTTTTGATTCATCATCAACGAATCTATCTGGATAGATCATAAAAAGAAGTTCAATTTTAGCGAGGAATCCTTTAAAATACCTTCTATCGCCGGCGAATCCATCCTTGAGTGTTGCATTACTATTGTTTACTTCTTCCATTTTTTTTTTTTTTTTTTTTTTTTTTTTTTTTTTTTTTTTTTTTTTTTAATTCTAATTATTGATTACTAATTATTAATTATTAATTATTAATTATTATTAATTATTAAATATTGATTATTACTAATTATTATTAATTATTATTATTAATTATTACTAATTATTGAATATTGATTATTACTATTAATTATTACTAATTATTGAATATTGATTATTACTATTAATTATTACTAATTATTGAATATTGATTATTACTATTAATTATTACTAATTATTGAATATTGATTATTACTATTAATTATTACTAATTATTGAATATTGATTATTATTATTATTAATTATTAATTATTAATTATTACTGATTATTGATTATTAATTATTATTATTAATTATTAAATATTAATTATTAAATATTAATTATTACTAATTTTTTTTTTTTTTTTTTTTTTTTTTTTTTTTTTTTTTTTTTTTTTTTTTTTTTTTTTTTTTTTTTTAGTTATTATAATCATTAATTTTGATTGAATAATAAATATACAATATAATTAATTATTAGAAGAAGTAAATATTTAATTTCAATATAAATAATTTTAATTTCAAGGATGGTTATATGGATTATTGAAAATATTAATAATTTTAATATATAGTAAAATTCAAGGGTTCCGATTGAATTTATAAATTCATGCATGAATTTTGGTAGAAAAATTTATAGTCTTGGTAAGTGGTTTCCAAAAATAGTAGAAAATGGGATTCCTTAACGGGGTTCCAAAAAGAGTAATAGAGAATGGGATTACTTAACGGGGTTCCAAAAAGAGTAGTAGAGAATGGGATTCCTTAACGGGGTTCCAAAAAAGAATAGTAGTAAATGGGATTCCTTAACGGTGTTCCAAAAATAGTAGTAGAAAATGGGATTCCTTAACGGTGTTCCAAAAATAGTAGTAGAAAATGGGATTCCTTAACGGGGTTCCAAAAATAGTAGTAGAAAATGGGATTCCTTAACGGGGTTCCAAAAATAGTAGTAGAAAATGGGATTCCTTAACGGGGTTCCAAAAATAGTAGTAGAAAATGGGATTCCTTAACGGGGTTCCAAAAATAGTAGTAGAAAATGGGATTCCTTAACGGGGTTCCAAAAATAGTAGTAGAAAATGGGATTCCTTAACGGGGTTCCAAAAATAGTAGTAGAAAATGGGATTCCTTAACGGGGTTCCAAAAATAGTAGTAGAAAATGGGATTCCTTAACGGGGTTCCAAAAAGAGTAAAAGTGCAAAGGTATTGTGCTTAGTTTAGTGGTGTTTTTATTGTAACGAATATTGGAATATCCGTGTTTTAAAGAGTGTAACACAATAGGTAAGCACTTTTTGATTAATAAGTAATTTGGTTTTTTAAAATATAGTTTTATTAATTAAGAAATTTAAAAATATTAATTATAAAGATTAATTATTGTAATATTTCGAATTACTTATTAATTAATTCAATAATTAATAAAAACACAATTTTTAAAATATTTTTTTTTTTTTGGCTGCGAAATTCACTCCTATTTATAGTTTTTCAAAATTTAAATCCATAAAAATTTAAAACCATAAAATCATTAAAAAGTTTCATAAAAATTGATTATTTTCGGTTAAAAAGAATCTAAAAGAAATAATGATAAAAGATAAATTAAAATAGAATTTCTATCTTATTTGTTTCTATTAATTTCTAAGAATGTCTTTTGTTAATTTTTTCAGAAATTTATACAGAAACAAATACAGAAACAAATACAGAAATGAAGTATAAAAATTCTTTAAAATTTAAATGATATAAAATTTTAGTAAAGGTGTGAGTCGAACCCTAGTGGTTCAGGCTGAGGTCATAGTGACTAACCACTATGCCAGCATTCTAATTTCTAATTTTTTAAGATTCGTTACATTACACCACAAAATTATGAAGTTATTATTGGTAATTATGCAATATATTTTTTTTTTGGTTCAATAGTTTCTTCATTTTCATTATCTGGTAAAATCATCGAAAATAAATCAAAAGAATTTTTTATCTCTTTTCTCTCCATCATTAAATTCATAATACTTTACTATAAAGTTTATTATTTTTCGATGAACTATTATTTTCTTCTTCTTTATTTTCTTCTTCTTTATTTTCTCTCTTTATTTTCTTCGTCTTTAGATTTGGAATTATTTCAATTATTCTTATTTAATTTAATTTAAAATTTCAATTTCGAAATTTCAAAAATAGATCTCCAAAAAAAAAAAATTCTTGACTTTAACTATAACCAGTTGTTAATACTATCCATATCATTATCCATATTGTTAATGAGAATATTTACTTTTCTAAAATATTCAATTGCCTTTTTATTTTCATTAGCTTTATGTAGTGTAATCCTTCAAAATTAATTAAACTCCTTGCGAAGAAATATTCTATATGGTTTTCAGCGGCACTTCAAATTTCCAAAATTTTGAATTTCAATTTTAGATCTTAAAATAGTTTCATAAGATATAGCATAAAATTAAATCTTGATTTATAAGGGTTAGAATTTCAATAATTTTCTCCTTTTGATATAATAGTATTGCCTGGCACAGGATTCATCTTTCAGAGAATCCTCTTAAGGTCAGTGAGAGTCAATGAGTGTTGATTAGTAGAAAATAAGATTTATATCTTATTAAGTTAACTTTATTAATTATGAAGAGTTACATGTTTCTATATTGATTTTTTATATGGATTAAGGCTTATGTAAAATGGGAACAAATTACATGTATTTATATATCTTAAATGTGGCTTAACAATATTAGTAATAACTTAATACATGAATATTCTAAGAACTATTACATTAGTAATGTATTATTAATTATTAGTAATTTAACTATATTCACATATTCTAACAATAATTATTTATATTATTACTATCATTGCTATTATTTTAATATTATTATTATATATTTATTCTTAAATTATTATTCTTAATATTTTATTGCTATTATTATACCGTCTTATTTATCTTTTAGTTATTAGTAATTATTATAATAAATTATTATTAGTAGTTTTTAATTTTTATTATTTATTTATTCTTTATTTGATTATTTATTTGTTTGTTTATTATTAGAATATGCGAAATATATGTATTTATTTATTTATATGTTTATTTTTTAAATAAGTTTTAAGCTACATTTTGCGAAATCCTCTTTTTATCATAATATTAACTTGATATAATTATAAACCATAAATTTTTGACTTTTACTAATTTTTTTATTTATTTATTTATTGGATGTGGTGCATTTCAGAAAGTTGTATTTCGTAATGTGACGTTTGTATAAAATAACGCCTAAATTTTTTGATATTTTCCTATATAATAATGAATAAATAAAAAAATTATAATAAAAAATAAATTATCAAATAACAAAAGATTTAATAATTAATATTAATTACTTAATAATAAATAATTAAATTTCAATATTAAAAATAAATAATAAATAATATAATTAAAAAAATAACTAAAGGTGAAATTAGAAAAAGTTCAATTCCTTTGGGTATAAAACCTAAACTTATATTTAATGAAGTTTCACAAAAAATAGGTTTTATATATCATCGAAATTTCTAATGAATCAAAATATTATAAATTAGTTAGAAATGAGAATTTTATGATATTCAAAAAACCAAAATTTAATAATCTTCCAATCCCCATTCCAACCAAATTATTTATGAAAAATAATGAAGGTATATTTGCAGATGGTATCGCTAAATTTAGTTATAAAGTATTCATTTTAGAACTTATATAAAATATTTTAATATTTTAGTACTATTTCATTTTCATTATTAAAAAATAAAGAACAAGCTACTTACGATGTTATTTGGAGAAATAAAAAAAAAAAAATACCAATAAATATATCAATAATACTGTAATTACTATAAAAAATTTTCATTATAATTTCGAAAAAGGAATAACTAATACAGTAGAAAAAGTATTTCCTAATATGAATATTAAATGCTGTATTTGGCACTATAAAAGAGCATTAGAGTTTAAAAAAAATGAAGTATGTTATAATGAAGTATAATGAAATAATATATATATTATAAAGTGATTTTGAACTTGCCTTTTGATATTTATAGTAAAATTAGGTGTAAAACAAATAGTAATGACCAATTTTTGAAATGCTTAGAATATTAAAAAAAACCCTTATTTTTATAAATTAATATATATATTAAAACAAGAAGAATCATTATCTTTTAATGACTACAAAATGAAAAGTGACAGGAATTTGGAAAAAAAAAAAAAAAAAAAAAAAAAAAAAAAAAAGTTAGGAAAAACTAATGAAATCAATATTTTAATTGAAAGATACGAAACTATGGAACTCAAATTAATTAATAATGAAAGACCTAGAAATTATATTGTTGAATTATATGGTAATGATCGAATGGAAAAAAAAACATTTGAATTCTGTCATAATTATCATTAATAATTAAAACTATTATTAATTAAAATCCACAATTATTTAAAAATTTAATACTATTTAAAAATTTAATTTAAAAAAAATATATATATTAAAAATCATCTTTATCATTGAATATTTCTAAATAATTATTTTATATCAACATTGTAAATTTTATGAATACTTTAAAACAAATTTTCTATCAGATATTTTTATTTTTATATTTTTATTATTAATTTTAATACTAAACTAAAAATTTTCTTTTAATGTATAATAAAAATAAATAAATAAAAAATATTATAACTTTTATATCAGAATCATTAATTTTACAAATACTATAAAATTTTAATAAACATGAAGGTTAAATAAAAAAAAATATTTTTTTTCTAAAACTTTTATTTAAATATTTATTTTTTTAATGATATTCTCTTTTTAAATACTTTTGGTTAATCTCAAGAGTTTTTTTTTTTTTTTTTTTTTTTACTAAAAAGAATAATAAAAATAAAAAAATCTTTAACCCTAATTTGACTTAATTTATTATAATTATTTATTTATTAATTTATTTATTAAAATTTTTAAAAGCCACATTTTCCTAAATGTAACTTGTGAAATGCAACATTCATTCCCAAGTATAATATAATATAATTTAATTGAAACCATCATTTTTAAATTTTGATTAAATTTTAATTTGAACCTTCTTTATTAAGAAAAAGTTAAATACATATGCATTTTTTTTTTTGATTATATATAAACAAATTCTTTAAAATTTTCTATTACAGAGAGTACTATTTCATAGTAATAGAAATGATTTAATAAACTTTATATAATTTTTGCATTACTAATTTTAAATCCTTATTTATATTATATTTATTAATAATAAGATTGTATGTCATTCATATCATTCACATTAAGCAAATCATTTTTTTTTAAAAAATTATTATTTAATAAAAATACTATTTCAAAGGTTAAAGTACTACAATAATTTATTTTCGTTACATATATATATATTTAAACCTACTCTTTTTTTTTTTTTTTTTTTTTTTTTTATTATTATTATTATATTCATAATTACTATTATTCTTTTTATATTTGTTATTATAATTATTATTATACTATTATACTATTTATGATTATTTATTATTATTATTTGTTATTCTTTATTATTCTTTAATATTATTATTATTCTTTACGATTATTATTATTCTTTATTCTTTATTCTTTTTTTTTATTATTTATTATTATGATTATTATTTTATTTTTATGTTCTTTGATCGAAAATTATTTCTATTTTATTTAACAAATAATTTATAATATATATAAACTTATGAACTAAGATAATGTATTATTACTATTATTATTACTATGAACTATTCACATTTTTTATATTAATTATATATTTTTTTAAAAAAAAAAAATAAAAAAACTAAAATAATTCATAATAATGATATAATTTATTTATTACATATAAAAATTATTAATTTTTTATTAACCGTTCTTTTTGTAGTTCATATTATTATTAAATCATATTGAATTTAACTTTTTAATACTTTTAAAAAATTATATTTCATTATATTATTTAAATATATACAATAAATAAACAATATTCTATTCTTTATTATTATTATAATTATTATTATTTTTAATTTCTTTATTATTATCTATAAAATATATATATATATATTATTTTATTAACCTTTTTAAACGTTTAAAATAATAAAATTTCTTTTTATTTTAATAAAATAATACTCTAAGGGTTTTTTTTTTTTTTTTTTTTTTTTTTTAAAAAAATATAAAATACTAATAAATAAACCTTTTTTTAATGGAACAAAAATTAAATAAGATTATTTATTAAATTAAAACTAGAAACTTTTTTCACAATTATAATATTAGAATTTTAATATTATAATTATTAAAACGATTAAAAGAAAAGATTTTTATAAAACAATACAATAAAAAATATTTTAAAATTGTAATCTTTTCTTCTTTTGAAATAAATTCAAATTCAAATTCAAAATTTTAATATTAGTAATTTATCTAATTTTTTTAAATTTATTTATATGAATAAAAAATACTTAAATGTAAAAAAAAAAAAAAAAAAAAAATATATATATATATATATATATATAATTATTATTATTAATTTATTTTGTATTTTGAAACTATAATATTTAATTATTTTTAAATTTAAAAATTTTAATTTTAATTTTTTTTTTTTTTTTTTTTTTTAATTTAAAAATAAATTAAAAAAAAAAAAAAAAGATTAATTTAAAAATATAATTAATTGTTGAAAAATTTTTTAAAAACCTTTTTTTTTTTCTACTACTGTTCTTTCTATATAATTTAATCATATATATAATTTTAAAAAATACGAGTAGAGAGAGGTGAATGAAATTAATTTTCACTTAATTTTTATTTTAAATTAATTAATAATTATTGAAATAGACAATTTATTAATTTTTATATATATACTTATTAACAAATATAAAGAATTCTATTATTATTTATAACAATTTCATCATGAGTTTTAGTTTTGGGAATTTAAACTCATCCTTTTATCCATTGAAAATAAAAATATTGAATTTCAGGAATTAAAGAATGAAATTTTAGAAATAAAAAGTAATATTGACGAAATAAAAAAAAATATTGGTAGATTTTATAAATTCAAAAAATGAAATAAAAAAAGATGAAGCTGCTCTTCAAGAGCAAAATGGTGAAAATTTAATAACTGTTAACAGATTAATAAATAATAATGATAACAACAACAACAACAACAACAATAATAATAATAATAATAATAATGTAAGTACTAATGATTTTGAAACGACTACCAATAAAGAATCTGAAACAGAAGAGAAAATTAAATCAATAGATATTATTGATGAACAAGAATTCATTTTTGATAAGCGAATAAAATATATTGCAGATGCTCTTAATTTTAATTTTGGAGATGTTACCAATAAAATAAAAGTGAGAATAAAAGATTATGTTGGAAAACGTTCTGATTTTGATGAGGTAATTGAAAAAACTGCAAATTGGTTAAATCAGTATTTTTTTATATATAAATATATTATGTATTTACAAGTAGAACAAAAAGATCTAAATAATGTTATAAAAATGGCCTACGATAAGTATAATTATAATCCTAAAATAATTAAAAATATTAATGGACAGATCTATTATATTATCTAATAAAATAAATCAAGTTTTCAAAAAATATCAACAAATTCAAAATAATTTAAAAAAAAAATTATTTAAATGATTCAGATTTTTCAAATAGTTATACGATAAATGAATGTAAAAGAATAATTAATGAAATGGTACCTCAATACCGAATAAATTGTCTTCAAATTGAAAGTTAGGTAGATAGAATCTTTTTACATATAAAAAGAATTAGATTAATAAATATTTGACCAAGTTCATCACTATTGTATAAAAAAGGTAATACAGTCAATAACATTACTGCAATGGAATTAATTGACTCATTACAACAACCAACAGAGAATATATTACTTGAAAGATATAAAGATCAAATAAATGATAATGAATTTCTTTTTAATAATCTTTCTTTTCATTCAAACAAAAATAGTTTTTATGATGATTCTTATAAAATTATTATATAATTTTTTTTTTAAAAAAAAAAAAAAAATATTAGTATAATAAATTTAATGATTTAAAATTTTTTTAGTATCATAATTATTATTAATAATTTATCAATAATTAAAAAAAAAAAAAAAAAAAGAAAAAAGTTCAAAATAAAACCAAAAAAAAATTAATTATTGAATATTTTATATGATACTTTATTATTATTTTTTTATTTATTATTGCTAATTATCAAGATTCTTTTTTTTAATTTATTTCTTTATTTTTTTTTTTTAAAAAAAAAAAAAAAAAGTACAATTTATTATAATCATAATGAACATTTTCTTTGTTTTGAAATATTATATAAAGCATAACATACTCTAACATATTCAAACATACTCATAATATAATATAATATAATATAATATAATTCAATAAAATTTATTATTATAAGAATCTTTAAGATAACTTTTTTAATATAGTATAAAAAAGACTTTCTAATTTATAATATAAAAAATCTATATATTATATACATATATGAATGTGCTTCGTTATTATTATTTTTTTCTTTTTCATTTATTCTTATATGTTATGTGAATATATATATATATTATTTTATTTTACTTTTGTTAAATTAATTTATTTTTTTTTTTAATATAAATTTTTATATATAATATATGTTTTTTTGTTTTTATTAAAAAAAAATAAAAATATTTTAATGTGCTTAAATATAATAATATGTGAATAAATTTAAATTGTAATTACCAAAAAATAATTTTTATTCTATAAAAAAAAAAGAATCTTTTTCAGTTATTTTCATTCTATTACTAAAAAACGGACTTATGTTTTTTTTTTTTTTTTTTTTTTTTTTATAATCATGGTTTTATTAATTTTGTTAAAATCATGATAAATTCAATATTCATTCAATAAACATATATATATATATATATTTTTTTTTTTTTTTTTTTTTTTTTCATATACTCAATTTTCATTTTGGTAGTAAAATTTATCTATGGATTAATAAAAACAAAAAAAAAATATATATATATAAAAAATTAAAATAGAATTATTCAAAAAAATCTTTCCTCCGAAGAGGAATCCACTCAAGATATGCGTGTCATCCTTGCACAGGGAGCCATGCTAATCTTCTCTGTATCGTTTCCAATTTTAATAGATGTCATAATTCCGAAGAATTAGACAATTTTAAATTGATGAAAATTTTATATTTAAATACAGTAAAATTTTAAATCTTTAAAATTCATAGTTTATTTTTAAAATATAATGATTGGTTTATTGAAATATTTACTAATTTTATTGGAGCATTCTTTTCTAAGTGATTAAAATTAAAAAATTATAATTTTTATTTAAAAAATATTTTTTATATAATTAAAGTAAATTTATTTATTTATTTATTTATTAATTTATTAATTTGTTTATTTATTTATTTATATCATTTTTATACAATTCTATTAAAACTATACATAATAATTATAATTATTATAGTTTATATTTTTATATTGTAAAGTTTTTTTTTTTTTTTTTTTTTTTTTATGTTTTTATTTTATTTGTGTAAATATAGTTTAATGATTTTACTATTATTATTATTATTTTATTATTTTTTTTTTTATTATTAAAATTATATATTAATGTCATTTCACAGTAGTGGTACAAAAAAATAAATAAAACTTATTGGCTATTTTTTTAATTAATGAAAATTTTTATAAGTTTTTAAATTTGGAAGATTTATATATATATAAAACTTTAATAATAAAGAGAATCATAAACACAATTTCGAAAATGAATAGTAATGTAAAGAAATAAAAATTAATATTTTTTTATAAATTCAAAAAAATCAATAAAGGAAAATGAAGCAAAATGATGGTAATTCAAAAAGTACTGTCAAACCAATAAACAACAGTGATACTAATACTTATACTAATACTAATACTAATACTAATACTACTAATAATAATAATAATGATGATGAAAACAATACTAATAGTTAATCAAAAGTTTTTTTTTTTTTTTTTTTTTAAAAAAAATCAGATGAAACATATAAAAAAAAAACTTCATAATGTTTAAATCAATGTTATGAAATAATTAAATATATATATAATATAATTATAAAGTAGAGCAAAAAGTGAATATAATTATAATCCTAAAATAATACAAATATTAATAATGTAGGGTTAGAGATTTATTATATTATCTTGTAAAATAAAACAAATTCTCAATAAATATAATACAATTGAGTATGATTTAAATTAATATTTGAATGATTCATATTTTTTTTTTTTTTTTTTTTATATAATAATCCTAACACAGTATATAAAGTTTTAATAATAATATAATATACTTTTAGAAATATAATATATTTTAATATAATATATTATAGAAATATAATTTTAATTTGCTTAACGTATACATTTAATAATTTGTATACAATTTGTATTTGTTTACTTTTTATAAAAATTTATGAAATTTTTATAATTCTATATCTATAAAAATAATAGAATAATATTTCGATTAAATATAAAGTATTATTAATGTACGGTTACAGTAAAAAGGTAACAAATTTTAAATATGAAGATTTGTTTGAAGAAAAATTTAAAGAAGTAAAGAAAGAAATTTACGTAATAAAGCGCAGAATAGATGATATTCCCAAAATAGAGGACAAGTTAGATGAAATTACGGAAATAAGGAAAAATGTTAAAGAATTAAAATTATTATTAACAAATTTTATAAATTCGAAAAAAGAAGAAATAAAGGAAGATGAAGCAACTTTACCAGAGGAAAGGGGTGATAGTGATAATTCAAAAACACCTGACCATCCTATTATCAATAATAACAACAATGAAAGTAATAATGATTCTACCACAATTTCAAAAATAGAATCCGTAATTTCAAAAATAGAATCTACAACTTCAAAAATAGAAACCACAACTTCAAAAATAGAATCCACAACTTCAAAAATAGAATCAGATAAAGATGAAAAAAATAAACCGATAAAAATTATTAATGAACAAGAACCTATTTATGATAAAAGAATTAAATACATTGCAGATGCTCTTAATATAAATTATGAAAATGATATAAAAAGTTATAAAGAAAAGTGTAAATTATGTGATCCTCAAGAATATTTATTTGTTGATGAAGCATATGAAGAAGTTGCAAAATGGATCAACTGGTATTTTGAAATAATTAAGTATATAATTTATCTAAAAGTAGAACAAAAAGATTTAAATGATATTATAAAAGTAGCTTATAAAAAATATGATTGTAATCCTAAAATCATAAAAATATTAATGGATAGATTTACTGAAATAACTAATAATATTAATCAAGTAAACAATAAATATAATGATATGATAAGTAATTTGAAAAATTATGTACCCGAAGAAATTACTGAAAACAATAAGATTGTCAAACAAGCCATTCAAAATATAGAATTTGGTACGAAAAGTGCGTTTAAACCATCTAGAGATAAATTAATATATAATAATAGTTCGTTTCATATTAATACTGATGAAATTGATAAATATGTAGATAAAATTTTATTACATTTAAATAGAATTAGACTAATAAATATAAATCCAAGCTCATCACTTTTATATAAAAAAGTTAATACAGTCAATAAAATGCCTATAATAGAATTAATTGACTCAATACAACAACCAACGGAAGATTTATTATTTGAAAGATATAAAGATAAATTATATGATAATGAATTTCTTTTTAATAATCTTTCTTTCTATTTAAATAAAAATAGTTTTTATGATGGTTCGTTTAAAATTATAATATAATATGATAAAAAACATGATTTAATAGAATAAATAAAAAAAAAAAAGTAAAAGATTTTTTCTTTTTATTATATTATAAAAAAAATTTATGATATTAAAAAAAAAAAAAAAAAAAATTTATGAATATTAAAAAAAAAATTTATGAATATTAAAAAAATGAAAAAAAAAAAAAAAACAAATCATATATTTTCAAAGTAATTAGATTGTTTTAAGCTTTTCATTTTTAAATACTACTGCAATAATAAATATTTTTATATTTAATAAAAATTTTGACATAATAATAATAATAATAATTATTATTATTATTATATTTTTTTTTTTTTAACATAAAATATTATATTTTATAACTCGACTGTATTATTTACTATTACTAAATATTTTAATAATAGAAAATAATAGAATTCTTAATATAATAATAAAACACTTGAAAAAAAAAAAAAAAAAAAAAATTATATATAAAAATTTTCATTAATTAATAGCCGAATAGGTTTTTAAATTTGGAAGATTTTTATATATATCCTAAATAAATTTTATTCAAAAACTAGAAAGAATTGATAAAATAAAAATTTATTTTGTAAAAAAAAAAATTATTTTTATTTTTAATTTTTATTTTTTTTACATTATAGATATATATATTATATACTGCTATGAATTAATATTCATATATTTAAAAAAAAAAAAAAAAAAAAAAAAAAGAGTAAAGGCCATTTTGTATTTTTTTTAATATAATATAAATAAATAAAGATTAATGTTCGCTATAATTGCGGCTATAAAAAAAAAAAAAAAAAAAAAAAAATTAAAATAAAATAAATATTTTAAAATTTTGTTCGAATATTAGTCATCAACTCATATATATAATAAATATTATTTCTTTTTGATTCTTCATTCTTTATAAGAATTTTTTTTTTTTTAAATCATTAAGATTTTCTTCTTTTCTCACTGGATCTTTGCCTGTAAAGTATTGGAAAATTACAGAAATAAATCTTTACCTTTTCTAGATGATCTCTTTTTGAAGTTTTCAATGATAATTGAACAAAAATCCTTGGATGTTTCTTTAGATTCAGAAAAGGATTATGATAATAATATTTATTATTTTATATTGAGTGCTCTTCTTGGTGGGCGTTCAATATATAAAAAAATTAAAGTTTATGATGAGGAACAAAGACAATTAGTTGACAATATTTTTAAACAAAGTTCAACTTCGTCAACTGTTCCGTATTTTGTGGGGATTGCGGAGTTTTTAACAAACGAAATACCATTAATTTGTTGATTTTTTAGATTGATGATGAAATGGTATTCCATTGAATCTATCGTTGCCAAGAGCGTCGACGTCGAAATGATAAGATATGGATTTTCACCTCCCGTTGAAATGACAGATACAGATTCGTTTTGATAACACTAACACTTGAAATTATTACTCACAATAATAGACGTGGTGTTATTATCGAGGAATGAGAAAAGTTAGAGGCTTTTGCTTCTAACGCACTTTTATCATTTTATAATATATAATATTTTATTTCATGTATTTTATTATTATTATTATTTTTTTTTTTTTTCCTTTAAAATCATGTAATTTTATTATTATTATAAATTAAATAAAGTTATTCTCTTGGTCTAAAAAAAAAAAAAAAAAAAAAAAAAAATTAAGATTTTCTTTCCTAATTTTATTATATTTATAATAAATGTATGATTAAAACCCATTTTAAGAAATTTTATTATTTTATTTATAATACCAAAACTATTTAATATATTTTATAAGATAGTATTGTCGTTTTTTTTCTTTTCTTTTTTTTTTTTTTTTTTTTTTTTTTTTTTTTTTTTTTTTTTCTGTTAATTATAGATATCGTTTTATTCTTTGTTACTATATTAAAAGAATTTATTTGAATGTAATTAAAATTATAAAACATATATTATATGTTTAGAAATGGTTGGATGATTAAAATAATGTGATTAATGGAATAAAAATAAAAAAAAAAAAAAAAAAAAAAGTAGTAAAAGAATTTGTTTAGAACAATAATTGAAATTTTTATGTAAGCTATTATTTTTATTTTTATAGTTATTATTATTATTATTATTATTATTATTAATATGATTAATACTAATAACTAATTTGCTTATTATGTGATTTTGATTTTTGTATTTTAATTTATTTTTGTTTTTGATAATTTAATTAGTTTCAAAAATTTTATTGTTATAATTATTGTTGAATGAGAAATTATAAATTTATTGTGATCATTATATTGTGAATTGGAAAGATTATAACTATTGTACTTGAAATATGAGTTATCCTCCCTGATTTCGTTATTGGGAAACGTAATTTGAAATTTGAGGAGAGCACTGATCAAGATAGGAATTACCAGGGGTTGTTTTTAAAAAATACAACTGAACGAAAAAGAATTATTTTATTGTTATTTTCATCTAATATTTTGAATGCGCCTGGATAATCGTTATATCCTAAGAATATACCGGGGGATGCATTATTATCAAATTTGGATTGAAAAGATTTTGGAACATAAAAAAGTACTTTACATCCAAAAATACGTAAATTAGAGTAATCAACTTTAAAATTATTAAGTATTTCAAAAAGGAATTTTATTTTTTATACCGTGATGAGGAATGCAATTGTGGATGTAATTTGCTGTAGCAACCGCATCTTCCCAAAATTGTCTACTGAGTTTTTGCATCATTCAGGAGCACCTTTTGTTGAATTTATGATTGTTCCATTAAATCTTTCAATTCTACCATTCTGCTGTGGATTGTAAAGAATGGTGAATTGCTGTTGTATACCATACGTTTTACAACAATCGTTGAATTTAATATATTTAAATTCCGTTCCATTATCAGAACGGATAAATTTAGTTCTAGTGTTATAAATATTATTGATTTTTGAAAACCAGTTATAAAATGTTTCAAATGTGTCGTTTTTATTTTTAATAAAAAGAACCTACCCATATCTCGAATGATCGTCAAGAATAGATAATATGTATTTATTATTATAAAGTGACTCTGTAATAGGACTGATAAGGTCCATATGAATTAATTCAAAATTATGTATGGCTCATTAGTGGAATTTTTGAAAGGTTTATTTTTTTTTTTTTTTTTTTTTTTAGTTTTGAATTAGCGCAAAAAGGACATGTAGTAGGAATATGTATTTTTAATAATTTATTTTTTATTGAATCAATATTGAAATGGGCCATTCTACGATGCCACAAATTTAATTTTTCAGAATACTTTAAGTAAATGTAATTTATTATATTATAATTATTATTATTTATTGATTGAAAATTAATTTTTTTGAGTAGATAGGTATATTTTGAAAGTATTTGTGTTATTTGAAATGATATTGTGAATTCTATTTCCCTTGGTATCATGAAGTATTGCATATATTTTATTATTATATTTATTAAAAACAATTTTATAATTTTATTGTGTAAGTTTGGAAATTGAAATTAAATTTATATTAATATTCGGTGAGTAGTATACCTCATTTATATTTATTTCGTTATTATTTATGTAACCTATAAAATTGCAGATAAATTCAGTTTGAAAATATTGACCACATGTATCTGTTACAATAAATTTCATATTTTTAAGAATAATAAAGTTTTAATAATAATATATTTTTAGAAATATAATATATTTTAATTTATTATATTATATTATAGAAATATAATTTTAATTTGTTTAATGTATACATTCAATAGTTTGTATACAGTTTGTATTTGTTTACTTTTTATAAAAATTTATGAAATTTTTATAATTTTTTATCAATATCAATAAAAATAATAGAATAATTTTTCGATTAAATATTAAATATTAATAATGTATGTCTATGATAACTATGGAAGGAGTATTAAATATGAAGATGCATTAATAGATAAAATTAAAGGATTAAAAAAGGAAATTTACGAAATAGATCGCAATTTGTATAAAATTTCCGGAATAAAGGACAAGTTATATGAAATTACGCATTTAAGGGACGAAGTTAACGAATTAAAATTATTATTAGCAACATTATCAAAGGAAAGGGGTGATAGTGATAATTCAAAAACACCTGACCATCCCATAATTAATAATAACAACAATGAGAGTAATAATGATTCTACCACAACTTCAAAAATAGAATTCAAAACTTCAAAAATAGAATCCACAACTTCAAAAATAGAATCAGATAAAGATGAAAAAATTGAATCCGCAACTTCAAAAATAGAATCCACAATTTCAAAAATAGAATCAGATAAAGATGAAAAGATAGAATCCGCAACTTCAAAAATAGAATCCACAGCTTCAAAAATAGAATCAGATAAAGATGAAAAGATAGAATTCAAAACTTCAAAAATAGAATCCACAACTTCAAAAATAGAATCAGATAAAGATGAAAAAATTGAATCCGCAACTTCAAAAATAGAATCCACAACTTCAAAAATAGAATCAGATAAAGATGAAAAAATTGAATCCGCAACTTCAAAAATAGAATCCACAATTTCAAAAATAGAATCAGATAAAGATGAAAAGATAGAATCCGCAACTTCAAAAATAGAATCCACAGCTTCAAAAATAGAATCAGATAAAGATGAAAAGATAGAATCCACAACTTCAAAAATAGAATCCGCAACTTCAAAAATAGAATTCACAACTTCAAAAATAGAATCAGATAAAGATGAAAAGATAGAATCCTCAACTTCAAAAATAGAATCCACAACTTCAAAAATAGAATCAGATAAAGATGAAAAAAATAAACCGATAAAAATTATTAATGAACAAGAACCTATTTATGATAAAAGAATTAAATACATTGCAGATGCTCTTAATATAAATTATGAAAATGATATAAAAAGTTATAAAGAAAAGTGTAAATTATGTAATCCTCAAGAATATTCATTTGTTGATGAAGCATATGAAGAAGTTGCAAAATGGATCAACTGGTATTTTGAAATAATTAAGTATATAATTTATCTAAAAGTAGAACAAAAAGATTTAAATGATATTATAAAAGTAGCTTATAAAAAATATGATTGTAATCCTAAAATCATAAAAATATTAATGTATAGATTTACTGAAATAACTAATAAGATTAATCAAGTAAACAATAAATATAATGATATGATAAGTAATTTGAAAAATTATGTACCCGAAGAAATTACTGAAAACAATAATTACATTGACAAACAAGCCATTCGTAATGAATTTGGTCCGAATGTACAAAGTGCATTTAAACCATTTAGAGAAAAATTAATATGTCATAATAGTTCGTTTCATATTAATACTGATGAAATTGATAAATATGTAGATAAAATTTTATTACATTTAAATAGAATTAGACTAATAAATATATATCCAAGCTCATCACTTTTATATAAAAAAGTTAATACAGTCAATAAAATGCCTATAATAGAATTAATTGACTCAATACAACAACCAACGGAAGATTTATTATTTGAAAGATATAAAGATAAATTATATGATAATGAATTTCTTTTTAATAATCTTTCTTTCTATTTAAATAAAAATAGTTTTTATGATGGTTCGTTTAAAATTATAATATAATATGATAAAAAATATGATTTAATAGAATAAATAAAAAAAAAAAAAGTAAAAGATTTTTTCTTTTTATTATATTATAAAAAAATTTATGAATAATAAAAAAAAAAATTTATGAATATTAAAAAAATGAAAAAAAAAAAAAACAAATCATATACTTTCAAAGTAATTAGATTGTTTTAACTTTTCATTTTTAAATACTACTACAATAATAAATATTTTTATATTTAATAAAAATTTTGACATAATAATAATAATAATAATAATTATTATTATTATTATTTTTTTTTTAACATAAAATATTATATTTTATAACTCGACTGTATTATTTACTATTAATAAAAATTTTAATAATAGAATTCTTATATAATAGTAAAACACTTACAAAAAGAAAAAAAAAAAAATAAAAATAAAAAAAAAAGAGCAATTTAAAAAAAACTTATTATATAAAAACATATAATAATAATAAGAAAAAAAAAATTTATTTTATTTTTTTTTTTTTTTTTTATAATTTTTAATTTTAATTTTAGAGTTTTACTTTGAAATAATTTGTATATTATTGATCCATTCAAAATTAAAAATAAAGAAATAAACAGGAAATAAAATAGTTTTAAATTAAAAATTGTATATATACTATTTATTTTTTATTTTTATTTTTATTTTTATTTTATTTTTATTAAAATAATACTTTAAATTAATTGTAATATGATGTTTTTTTTTTTTTCTTTTTTTTTTTTTTTTTTAAATATACAAAAGAAAATCTTTTTAAAAAATTAAAGAAATCTATTGGTATTGGTTCGGGGTTTTTATAAAATTATTTAATTATAAATAAAATTAAAAAAATAATAAGAATAAAATTAAATAAAAGAAAAATTTTGTTTTATTAAAAAAAAAATCTTTATTAAAATTTATTTGTTATAATCTATTACATGATAATTATATATATATATATATATATATTTTTTTTTTTATTTCCTAAACTATCTCCTTTTATACTTTTAGAATTAATTGGTAATAGGAAAGCAATTTTTTATCTTTAATTTCTTTTAATAATAATTGATAATTTTTAAATTGTAACTAATAAATTTATATTAATTTAAATATTTTAAAAATTTATAAAAATTTATCCTAATTAATTATTAATGTAATATTAATATGTTTTAAAACATAATTTTATCAATTTTACAGAATTTAATAATGTGGTTTAGTAATTATAGCTTACTAAATCCTTCATTTATATGTTAAAATAATATTAATTTTAAAATATTTAATATAATTATTATAATTAATTCTTAAAGGTATATCATTATTGATTATAATAAACATATATTAATAATATATAATTTTATTTTTTTTTTTTTTTATTATTATGTATTAGTAATATTTACTTCTTTTTTTTTTTTTTTTTTTAATATAGTTTTGATATTTAATATCCTTTACACTTTTTATTAAAAAAAAATTTTATTTTAATAATATTTTTATTTCTTAACACTATCTATTCTTCATACATATATTTATATAATAAATACACCAAATTTATAATTTATATATATATATATCTATTTTAATTTATTTATTTATTTATTTTAATTAGAGAATTTGAATAATTTTAGTAATAATTAAAGTTAATATATAAAAAATATTATAATAAATAATTTATTCGTTTTATAATATTATTATTATTATCATTTTTTTTTTTTTTTTTTTTTTTTTTTTTTTTTTTTTGGATTTAATTTTAAAAAATTTTAGATTTGATTTAATTAAAATATCTCCCTACCAATTTTTTTATTGGTAATTTAATATATTAAATAAAACAATCATTAGATAATTTTACAACTTTTAAATATAAAATTTATATAATGAATTATAAAAAGATTAACAAATTAATAATCATTATAATAAAATTAATAATAAAATAAATAAAAAACAATAATAATAATTATAAATTCAATAATATTTTTTAAGGATTTTCTTTTTATTTCATATATATATAAATATATTATTTTATTTTTTTAAGAAAAAAGAAATTATTTCATGTAAATATATTAATTTTTTTTTTATTAAAAAAAAAAAAAAAAAAAAAAAAAAAAAGGAAAACAAGTAAAATTTGGAAATTTTAAATATATATAATATATATTAATCAATTAAAGAATAAAATAATTACTAATTCTTATTTTTATTATTTTTAAATATAATCTATAGAAAAATGGAAAATCATAAACAAACCAATAATAATAAAATTGGTTTTACATCTGATCAACCCTCATCATTTGGTAAGACGACCTCAACATTTAATCAGCCTTCTGCTTTTGGTACAACCTCAACATTTAATCAGCCTTCTGCTTTTGGTACAACTTTAACATTTAATCAGCCTTCTGCTTTTGATGAAATCTCAACATTTAATCAATCCTCATCATTTGGTATGACCTCAACAATAGATCAACCTTCCACATCTGATAAAACCTCGACAATAGATCAACCTTCCACTTCTGATAAGACTTCAACATTAGATCAACCTTCCACTTCTGATAAGACTTCAACATTAGATCAACCTTTCACTTCTGATAAGACTTCAACATTAGATCAACCTTCCACTTCTGATAAGACTTCAACATTAGATCAACCTTCCACTTCTGATAAGACTTCAACATTAGATCAACCTTCCACTTCTGATAAGACTTCAACATTAGATCAACCTTCCACTTCTGATAAAAATTCAACATTCAGTCAACTTTCAGCATTGGGTCAAACTAACAACAACAATAAAATTAGTTTTAATTTTGGTCAAGCCTCTTCTTCTCCTCTTAGTAATAATAATAATAATAATAATAATAATAATAATAATAATAATAATAATAATAATAATAATAGTACATTTGGTAATAACTCAACATTCAATCAACCTTTTATTTTACATAAAGCCTCAGCATTTGGTCAAACTAACAACAACAATAAAATAAGTTTTAATTTTGGTCAAGCCTCTTCTTCTCCTCTTAGTAATAATAATAATAATACATTTGGTAATACCTCAACATTCAATCAACCTTTTATTTTACATAAAGTCTCAGCATTTGGTCAAACTAACAACAACAATAAAATAAGTTTTAATTTTGGTCAAGCCTCTTCTTCTCCTCTTAGTAATAATACTAATACTACAACTACTACTACTACTACTACTAACACTATTACTACTACTACTAATAATAATAATAAAAATATTACAAGAGCCAAAGACAAAACACCAATATTTCGTTTTACTACCACAACTCTTAATGCTGGTTTTACTCAAAATACCAATAATACTGAAAATTCTGATAAAAAAAGCAATAATACTAACACAAATAAAATCGAAACTTCAGAATTATCTAAAAATTCAGTGAATGAAATTCAAGAATTAAAGAATGAAATTTTAGAAATAAAGGCCAAAATTAATGAAATTTCTGAAATAAAAAATAATGTTAATGAAATAAAAAAACTATTATTAAATTTTATAAATTTAAAAGATAAGTCAATATTAGATGATCAAAATAAAAATAATTCAAATACTAATAACAGTACTACAAATAATAGTACCAATAATACCAATAATACCAATAATACTAATAATACTAATAATACTAAAAATACTAATACTAATAATATTAGTAATGCTAGTAATGATATTAATAATAATAGTAATGATAATAATAATAGTAATAATAATAATAATAATAATGATAATAATGATAATAATAAGAATAAGAATAATGATGACAATGATAATAATGATAAGAGTAATAATGATTCTACCACAACTTCAAAAACAGAATCAGATATAGATGAAAAAAATAAACCGATAGAAATTATTGATGAGCAGGAACCTATTTATGATAAAAGAATTAAATATATTGCAGATGCTCTTAATATAACATATGAAAATTATATAGAAAATTATATAAACTTGTGTAAATTAAATAATCCTTCAAGATTTGTTGATAAAGCATATGAAAATATTTCAAAATGGATAAAAAAGTATTTTGAAATATTTAAGTATATAACTTATCTAAAAGTAGAACAAAAAGATTTAATTAATGTTATAAAAATGGCCTATAATAAATATAATTATAAAACTAAAGTCATACAAATATTAATGGATAGATATATTGTAATAACTAATAAGATTAATCAAGTAAACAATAAATACAATGATATTATAATTAATTTAAATGAATATATAGCCAAAGAAATTACTGAAAACAATAATAACACTCAAAAACAAAACACTATTAATACTTATGGTTTTCCTTTACAATATGCGAAATCATGTAGAAATTTATTATTAAAATATAATAAGCAATATTTGTGTATTAGTTATAACGAAATTAATAGATATGTAGATATAATTTTATTATATTTAAATAGACTTAGACTAATAAATATATGTCCAAGCTCATCACTTTTGTATAAAAAAGGTAATACAGTCAATAATATGACTACAATGGAATTAATTGACTCATTACAAAAACCAATAGAGAATTTATTATTTGAAAGATATAAAGATCAAATATATGATAATGAATTTCTTTTTAATAATCTTTCTTTCCATTTAAACAAAAATAGCTTTTATGATGATTCCTATAAAATTATTATATAATTTGATAATAAAAAAAAAAAAAAAAGACCAAAACAATGCAACATAAAAAAAAAAAAAAAACATTTGATAGATTAAAAAAAATTTTTTTTATAACATTATAATTATAATGAAATACTAAAAAAAAAAAAAATTAATTTTTCAAAATCATATTAAAACTTTTCATTTTATATATTAAATTAAATAATTCAAATATCAAATAATAATATATTAATTGGATTAACAAAAAAAAAAAAAAAAAAAAAAAAAAAAAAAAAAAAAAAAGAACTACTGTTAACTATACTTTTAAAAAATTATTAAATATTATAAAAATATTATATTTTTTATTGGGTTAAATAAATAGATAAAAAAATATAATATTTTTATTTATTTATTATTATTTTTTTTTTGTTTGATCAATAACAATAAAATAAATTATGATTTTAGACAAAGCAATGAAAATAGTAAGGATTTTTTTTTTTTATTAAAAAAAAGAGCAAGGCAGAAAAATTTAAAGTGAAGAAAATTATGACCAAGGTGAAAAAAATCAAAACTTTTTATTTATTAACAATATTAGATTATTTTAAAGGGCTACGACGATTCATTTTACATGAAATGTTAATAATCTTATTAACTATTTTAAATCAAATAATAATAAAATCTTTTTTATAAATATATATATATATATATATATAAATAAATAAAAATGAAATAAATATAATAGAGTATATATAAAAAATAGGGAATATATAAATCCTTTCATTAATTTGTACCTTTAAAAACATAAAATTATAATTTAAACATTTCTTAGTAAATAACTTTGAAACATTTTTTGTAATTTAAAATATTCATCATCATCATCAAAATAATAAATTATAATAATAATAATAATAATAATTATGAATAATAATAATAATAAATTATAATAATAATAATAAATTATAATAATAATAATAAATAATAATAATAAATTATGAATGACAATAATAATTATGAATAATAATAATAATAATAATAATAATAATAATAATAATAATAATAATAATAATAATAATAATAATAATAATAGTAATAATAGTAATAATAAAAGGTTTCATAAGATAAGTCATTCATTTTTTTTTTCTTTATATTGATTTGTTCTAGATATTCCTTTTCTCTTTTGTTTTTTTTTAAATAAAAAAAATTTCAGGTTTTTAAGTGTTACAAACAATTCATTTATTTAACTAAAAATAAAACGTTTCAAACTTTTTTTTATTTTGGTTATAAATATGAAATAATTTATAATTAATGAATTCACTTAAAGTTTGTATCCCCCATAAAAATTTTTTTTTTTTTTTCAATTCTATTTCGATGATAGTAAGAAAAGTTTAAAAAAAATTGGTTCAAGTACTCAGTCAATTCCTCATTTCAAAATATTAAATAAATAAATTACTTTAAATAAATTTTTTTTTTTTTTTTTTTTTTTTTTTTTTTTTGTGTTTTTTGGTACAATTATAAAAAAAATATTATAAATAATTTTTTTTTTTTTTTTTTTTTTTTTTTTTTTTTTTTTTTTTTTTTTTTTTTTTGGACAATTTAAAATAATATAAATAAATAACTTTAAATAAATAAAAAAAAAAAAAAAATTTTTTTTTTAGATAGCTTCAATTTTTGGCTTCTCATAACACATTGAACTATATTAAACCAGTATTTAATGTGTTATTCAGTTTTCAAAGTGAAGAAAAGAAATTAAAACAAATAAATTCTTTTTATATTTGTCTTTTCTTTTTTTTTTTTTCTCTCTCTATTTTTCATTTTATATATATTTAAATAATCTATTTTTAACCTCTATTTAAAAATAAAAAAAAATTTTTTTCTTCTTTTTTTGAAAAAAGTAAAAGTATGTATGATATATAAATAATTTAATAAATAAATAAAATAATAAATAAGTAAATTAATAAATAAATTAATAAATAAATAATTTAATAAATAAATTAAAATTTAATCAACGAGTAAACAATTATTTAATAAATAAATAAGATTACACAGTTTTTAATTTAAATTAAAATTATATTAAATAAATTAAATTTATATTAAATAATTTAGTTAATTATTAAAAGTACTTTCTTTTTTTCTAAATTTAATATATTAATGAAGATGTGTGAAATTATGAAGCACAAAAGAATAAATTAAATAAATTAGTAAATATATAATGAGGAATATAAATAAATATAAATAAATAAAACAAGAATAAATATATTATAAATAATTGTAAATATATTATAAATAGTAATCAATTTAACTTGCGTGTGTGTGGTTGGATTTTCCTTTCATTAAAACGTGAATGAATCACATGATTAATCTAATTTTTATAATTTATGTGTGAATAATAATTTTATTTTATTTTATTTTATTTTTATTTTATTTTATTTTATTTTTATTTTATTTTTATTTTATTTTTATTTTATTTTTATTTTATTCAATTTGTTCCTTATATTTATATTTCTACTATTTATTTTTATTTTTATAATAGTAAGATTATTTAGTAATTTTTATTATTAATGTATTCATTAATAATATTACTACTCTAAAAAAAAAGTTTTAAATGAAAAAATTATATTAAAGAATATAAAGAAAAAAAAATATATATATATAGATATAATGACATTGAAAGTTATTAATAATATTAATTATAAATATTTCAGTAACTATTAAAAAAAAAAAAAAAAAAGGGACTATAAAAAATAATAGAAATAAAAAAAAAATTAAATAAAAAACTTTTTTTTTTTAAATTATATTGAATTATTTAATTATTTTTCCTTTTATTCGGTGTTTTTTATATTAAAGGATATAAAATAAAAATAAAATAGGAGTAAAGGTTTGTGCTAACAAATTAATAATAAAATTAAAATATTAAAAAGAATTTTTTATTTTTTTTTTTTAATGGAACATAATAAATTTAAAAAATAAAATATAATAAATATTTTTAAATATTAGAATTATTATAAAGTTGGATATAAAGAAATGAAAAATAAATCTGTCAATAATTAAAAGTTAACATCTAGAATTGTTTTTTTTTTTTTTTTATAATTATAATTTCCATTTGAATTTTCTCAAATTTTTTGAAATTTTTTCAATAATTATTTATTTATCTCTTTATTCATTTATTCATTTATCTCTTTATATTATGTTTGTACAAAAAATTAAATAGATTAAAATGAATTTAAATAGACTAATTATTCAATAAATTAATATGTCTAGAATTAAAAATAATTCAATTAATAATATTTAAATAATTATATATTTAAATAATTATATATAAAAAATTTATTTTCTATTTCCATATATAAAACAAACTATTTAAATAAATATATAATTAATAAATAATATATAATTGAATAATAAATAACTAATAACTAATAACTAATAACTAATAACTAATAACTAATAACTAATAACTAATAATTAATAACTAATAACTAATAACTAATAACTAATAACTAATAACTAATAACTAATAACTAATAAATAATAACTAATACATAATAAATAATAAATAATAACTAATAACTAATAACTAATAAATAATAACTAATACATAATAAATAATAAATAATAAATAATAAATAATAAATAATAAATAATAAATAATAAATAATAAATAATAAATAATAAATAATAAATAATAAATAATAAATAATAAATAATAAATAATAAATAATAAATAATAAATAATAAATAATAAATAATAACTAATAACTAATAACTAATAACTAATAACTAATAAATAATAAATAATAAATAATAAATCAAAATTAAATAATAAATAATAAATCAAAATTAAATAATAAATAATAAATAATAAAATAATAGAATAAGCAATAATCATAAATAAATAATAAATTATAAAGAAAGAAAAAAGTGGGTACTTTAAAAATTATATATATATAATGTGGTAGTATAAAAAAAAACCTATAAAATATATATATTATAAAATTAAAATATATTAAAATAAAATAATAAATTGTTCAAGAATATATTATATATATAAAATAATATGACTATGAAATATTTTTAATTTAATTATATAATTAAATCAATTAAAAATTTTAAAATTTATATATACAGAAATATATATAGTAGAATTAAAACAATTTAATTTTAAAAAAAAAGACCAATGGATTGTTCTATTTCATCCTTTTTTTTTTTTTAATTTTTTAATTTAAATTTTTTTTTTTTTTAATTTAAATTTTTTTTTTTATTTATATTTTTTTTATCTTTATTAAAAAATAAGCATTTTTTTTTTATTTATTAATATTTATTATTATTATTTATTTATTATTTATTTATTAATATTTATTATTTATTTATTAATATTTATTATTTATTTATTAATATTTATTATTTATTTATTATTTATTTTTTTATTTATTAATTATAAATTTTAGTATAAATAATAGAGAAAGTACATTAATTGTTTTAATTTTTCTTTGAAAAATTTTTTTCTCAAAAAAAAAAAAAAAAAAAGAAATAAATAAGGAATAATTCTTTATAAAGACTATATCGAAATAAAATCGATTATAATATAAAATTTAATATTATATAATTAAATATCCTTATTATTACAATAAATTAATTAATAAATTAATATAGAATTTTAAATAAAAAAGTAGATAAGAAAATAATTATAGATTATTAATATAAGGCTAGAAAATAAAAATAAAAATTAAAATAAAAATAAATTTTAAATAAACTGAATATAAACTTTAAATATTTAAGAAAAATTAAAATAAAAAATAAAAAATAAAAATGGATATTTATGAAGAAAATCAAACTCTTTTAAGTAATATTGAAAATTTAAAAGTTAAATCGAGTAAGAGGAAAATATTTAAATTTAAGAGAGTAGTAAGATTTTTATTGAAATTATTAATTATCTTCGTATCCATTGGAACAGTTATAGGAATAGGATTATTTATATACCACAGTTTATTTAAAGAAGATATTGAACTAGTATATATAAAAGGTTATTCAAGAAAAGATAAATATGGTTTAGAATTAAATAGAAATATTTTAAACGGTATATATTGTGCTGGATTTAATAATGATCCTAAGGCAAAAGTTGAAGAATGGAAATTATATAATCCACCCTGTCCATATTTACGTCCAGTGCACTATCCAGATTCAATAAAAAATCCAAAATGTGAAGAGAGTAGCGTTCAATTTATAAATTATAATAACGATGGTGGTTTGGGTCTTCCTTACACTTATCGTTTAAAAGATATTGGTAATCAAATTAAAGAATGGAAGAATTGGGAGAAAAAAAACCTTGATCACCCATTATATGGTTATAAAAGAGTTAATGATCTTGTAAATGATCAATACTATCCATTTGATTATGGCTATAATGGTACAGATACATCAAAAATTGATGATGATGAATACTACAGAAATGTTATAAATAGTCGAATGGATGAAGTTCCTGATCCAAGAAGAAGACGTTTATTTAGTTTTATCTTATTTAATTCAGAGTATGATTTACTTGATTTATATCTTTCTGAATATTATGAAATATTTGATTATTTTGTAATTTATGAATCAAATATGACATTTACTGGTACCCCAAAACCATTATACTTTACTCGTGCTCTTTTAGAAACAAGTAGATATGACAAATTCAAGGATAAATTAATTCCATTACCAATGGAAATTAAAGTCAATGAAAATAATGGTCGTGGCTATGCTTTCCCAAGAGAACATCTTGCAAGAAGAGAAGTTATTGCTGAAGGATTAAAATCAGTTCATGCTCGTCATGGTGATATATATATGCACGGTGATTTAGATGAAATGGTAAAACCACATGTTATTGCTCGTTTAAAGAAATGTGGTGGATGGGAACATTTACAGGTTGGAATTGGTGGTGGACCAAAATCATTTAAGAATGAAGCCACAGAAACATATTTCAAAAATGATAAAATAAATGTAGCTACAGATAATAATGGTGTATATAATGTGGATTATGAAAGAGATAGATCTCTCGGTTTTCAATGTTGGTTCTATGAATATTCTTTTAATCTTATTCAAGATTCAAAAGCAGGTTCTATGTTTCACCCAAATATTGCTATTTTTGATGCCAGAAGAGCTTTGGGTCAATTAGTAGAACGTTCCAATAGACAAAATAAACAAAATAAAGTAATTTCTAAAAGAAGAGAATATTCAGATCCTCTTTTAGATCCAAATTTTGATCCTTATCAGGGTTATATGTATACGGATAATACCAATGATCGTCATACCGGTAAAGGTTTTCTAGGTGAATATACAAGATTTGCTACTTCTGAAACTCTCGAACAATTAAAACAACATGGAAAACCAGTATTTTGGAATGCTGCTTGGCATTTAAGTAGTTTTTTACCAACAGTAGATCATTTATTTAACAAAGTTTCTTCTTATTCTCACTTTTATGAATATACCTATCATAGGGAAAGTTTCGTTAAAAAGGATATTATTAAAAGAATAAAAAATAATGAATATATATTTGGAAGAAATAAAAAATATGAAGAAAATACTCCCATGTTACCATCCTCTTATCAAAATGGATATTCATATAATTTTAAACCAGAATTTTGGGAAGAAAATATTAAGAACAATGGGGTTGGTGAAGAATTTCAAACTGTGGTTCGTACATTAGATCGTGAAATACCTACTCAAATTTGGAAAAACCCAATATGTTACTCCTATATGTTAGATAGAGATTTTGGTTTAGATAAAAAAATATGGTGGCAAGTTATTCCAAAAGAACAATGGAAAACCGTTCATTTTGAAGAACTTGATCCTCAAATTCTTGATCAAATCACTCCAACTAATATGACAGAAACTTTTAAAAAGGAAATGCTTGAAGAATTAAGAAAGTCACATTAATTCCATTTCCTTTTTATTATTATTTTTTTTTTTTATTAAATATTTTTAAATATTTTAAAAAATATTTAATATTAAATATTATATATATATAAAATGAACATAAAGTAATAATAAAAACAATCATGATAATATAAATTATTGAATTTCATACTTATTTAGAAATAATAATAATAATAATAATAATAATAATAATAATAATAGTTAAAATCAATAATCATAAATAATCAATAATAATTATAATAATAATAATAAAATTTCATTTTAATTAAAATTAAAATTTTTTTATTATAAGGAAGAAAAATTTTGATTTCTTTTCATTATAATAAAGAGATATTAAATTTCTTTTTTTCTTTTTTTTTTTTTTTTTATATTTATATTTAAATAATAGTAGTCATAATAAATTAGATAATAAATTAGAGGTAAATAAATTAGAAAAAATAAATTAATTGTATTATTAAAGTAAAAAAAAAAAAAAAAAAAAAAAAAAAAAAAAAAAAAAAAAAAAAAAAAAAAACAGAAAGAAAAATAAATAGAAAGAAAAATAAATAGAATAATAAAAATGAAAAAAAAAAAAAATGAAAAATAATAATAATAATAATAATAATAATGACAATTATAATTGTAATAATAAGAAAAAAAAAAATTATTTTAATTAAAATTTAAATAATTACATGGAAAATGCACTCCTTTTTTCAAAATATATTTAAAACAATATAATAAAATAAATAAAAATTAAAAATATATATATATAATATAAAATATAAAACATTATAAAAAAAAATTAACGAACTAAATAAAAATTAATAATTAGGAAGTAATTTTAAAAATTCAAAAAAAAAAAAAAAATGGTTAAAAAAAAAAAAATGGTTAAAAAAAAAAAAAAGACTAAAAAAAAAGGGGGAAAGGGAGTTTAACCATTTTTTATTAAAAAAAAAAATTTTTTTTTTTATTGTAATATTAAATATAGATTAAAATGGTTTTTAGGTTAAACCAAGGTTAAATCCATTAGATTAAGTTATATATATATATATATATATTTATATATATTTAAATAGGAGACATTGATTTTCAGAAATGGATTGATCATTAATTTTTTTTTTTTTATTATTATTATTATTATTATTATTATTTTTTTTTTTTTTATTATTTATTATTTATTATTATTTTAAATAGAATTATAGTATAAAAAAAGATTATTTAGAATTAAAAGTTAAGCAAATGTTTTATTTAGTGATTATTTTATAATTTTTAATGTAATTATATTGATTTAACATTACCTATAATGATTCTTATAAATAGTTTTATCTGGGAATCCTATATAAATTATAGAGACCTTTTTTTTTTTTTTTTTTTTTTTTTAATAAAAAAATGAATTAATAATAGATAATAGATAATATATTGTATTGATTTTTTTTTTTATCCTTTTTTTTTTTTTTATTTAACATGATTTATAGTAGGATAAAGGATTTCAAGTTTTATTATATATTATATTTCTTTAATTTCTTTTTACATTTATTTTATTTGTTATATTTATATTATACTTTTTTTTTTTTACTCAGGTATTTCATACAAGATACTAAGTAAATAATACCATATGAAAATGGTAAAATCTTTGATTTTTAAAGTATTTTTTTTTTTTTTTATTTAAATAAATTTATTATTTAATAAAGTTGAGAAAAAATCTTCATTTAACCAATAAATTTCATTTTAGAAGTGTTACACTACAGGGTATTACATAATATTAGTTAATAGTTTTTTTTTTTTTTTAATTTTTTTTTATTTTTTTTTTTAAAATTTTCTAAATAGTTATATATAAATAACTTTATATACACTGACAATACGTCCATAACATATATAGTGATATATATTAAATCATTATATGAGATATATTATATAAAAAAAAATTTTTTATTTCAAATCAAAGATTTACTATTCTCATATGGTTTTATATATTTATTATAGTTTAAAGTAATTAAAAATTTAATTATTTAATTACGAATTATTTCATATTATCAAAAGCAACTCAATAATTTTTTTAATCTATTATATATTTTATTAGATCCACACTCAAATACACAAAATTGTTTATAATTTAATAGTAATAGATATGAAATATATATAAAAAAAGTATAAATTAAAAAAAAAAAAAAAAAAAAAAACTATTAAAAACATTTCAAAAATTTCTTTTTTAACCTATTTTTTTCATACTCACACTCACACACACAAAATAGTTTTTAATTTAACAATTTTTAATATTTTTTTTTTTTTTTTTTTTTTTTTTTTTTTTTTTATTTTTTTAATTTAATATTTTTTTTAAAAATATTTTAATGGTTCATACACTAAGACAATTCATCCTTTCATTTTATTAAAATATTAAATAAAATTACTCGTAATGAATCTACTGTTTTAGTTCTTACCATTATTTTTTTTTTTAAAAAAAATACATATAAAATATATCATATAGAATTGCTTTAAAGTTTAAAAGCGCAATTAAAATTAATCAATAGATTAATCTACTCTTTAAACTTTAAATAATAAGAACAATTCTTTTTTATTAAATATATTAAATTAAACGCTTTATAATAATAATAATATATAAATATTTTTTATTAATAAATAACATATAATAAATAATTTATAGGTTCAAGCGCTACGACAACTCATTTTATTTTTTTCAACTATATAATTATTTTAGATCAAATATATTATATATTTAATAAAAAAAATAATAATGAATCCGCCTTGAGTTTGTACCCATAAATTCATATAAATTGAAATAAAATATTTTCAATTTTTATTTAAAAAAAATTAGGCTCAAGCTCTAGTCAATCAATACTTTTTCATTTCATTTCATTTTTTTTTTTTTGATTTTGATTTATTATTGATCCGCTCTTGATACACCTCAAATTTATTATATATATATATTTTTTTTAAATTAAAATTTCAGGTTTAAGCGCTACGACAATTCATTCAATTCTTAAAATATAAAAAAATGAATTTTATATATATACAATAGGGAGATTTTAAGATTAATGAATCCGCCTTAAGTTTGTACCCAAAATTTTATATATTTATTATTTTAAAAAAGTCATTTGGTTCAAGCGCTAGTCAATTCCTATCAATTCAATTTAATTCAATTTAATTCAATTCATTTCAATATTTTGTTTTTTAATTGGAATCCGCTCTTGAGTTTGCACCAAATTTCTTTTTTCTTTTTATTAATAATATTTTAATTTGCTTCTGTTTGTGGGGAGAAAGCAATAACAAACACGTTAAGAGAAATTTTAATTTTACTAGCTCAATATTATTTTAAAAAATAATAACTATAAAAAAAAAAAAATTTTTTTTAATAATAAATTATTTTTATTGTATTTCAAGGTAGTTTGGGTATATTTATATAAAAATTTCATTTGAAATTTTTAGGGTATATAAACATCATCAAGAAAATACAAAAGTTTTCATTTTACTATTTTCATTTTAAAAATTAAAATATTTTTTTTTATAATATAATAATATAAATAAAAAAAAAATTTTTTTTTAAAATATAATTTTTTTTTTTTTATTGTGGGTGTACTACCACCTCTTTAATAATATATATCGAAGAATAAATATTATTAATTTTTATGAAGTGATAGTACAAAGAAAAAAAAAAATTAATCATGAAATTTCTCAATATTTATACTTTTTATTATTATAATTTTTTTTATTACTATTATAAAATTATAAAATAGATAAATAGTATATATAATATAATTTATAAATATATATATTATTATTATTATTATTATTATTATTTTTAATTAATTATCACTAATAAATTCTAAATTAATTAAATTAAAAATATAATATTTGTGGTAAATTTCTATTTTTAAATTATTAAAATTATTGAAATAATCCCCAAAAAAAAAAAAAAAAAAAAAAAGGTTTTTACAAAGTCATATAAATAAAAAAAAATTTTTTTATAATTTTGTTAAGTTATTCGAAATTATTTTAAATTAAAACTATAAATCTGAATTAAGTGATACAAAATAAATAACAAAAAAAAACAAAAAACAAAAAAATTATATTAAAGTTTATATAATAAATTTAATATTATAAAAAAATTTTAATTGTAAAAAATTGTTTTTATTAATTGTTTTTATTAATTATTTCTTTTTTTTTAATTATTTATCTTAATTTCATTTTATTATTTTCCATGTTAATTGCGTGATACATAAATTCTATTTTTAAAATGGTACAATATTGATATAAAAAATGAGAAAAAAAAAAAAAAAAACAAAAAAACAAAAAAACAAAAAAACAAAATTAAATTTAAAAATTAAAATTGTTTTATCTAAAAATAATATGCCATTCTATTGCTCATTTAAGTATAATTTATAAAAAAATTTTTATTATTAAATTAATTATTATAATTAATATTTTTATATAAATAAAAGAGCAAAAAAAAAAAAAAAAAAAAAAAAAATCATGGCCCATCAATTATATTAAAAAAAGTGATAGATAATTATTTAAATAATTAGAATTATATATATATATATCACAATTTTATAATTACTATCACAATTTTTTCAATTAATATAACTAATGACATTAAAAAAAAAAAAATAAAAAAATAACCTTTATATTATAATTACTACTATTTATACTTGAAACTTTTTGTAATTTTAAATTTTATAATCATATTTTTTCCTTTTTTATTTATTTATTTATTTATTTATTTATTATTGTTAATTGTATTTTTAAATAAAAAAAAATAATATAATTACTAAAAATTTAAAATATTAGTAGGTTAATATTTTTAACATAATTTAAATAATTAATAATATCGAAATTTTCAGTAATATTTTTTTTTTTTTTAATAATTATAATTTTTATTAATATAAAGATAATTAATAATAAATAAATAAAAGTAAAATTAAAACTGTAAAATTTTAATTACTGAAAGTTTCAAGTATAAATGGCGATAATTAATTATTTTTTTTATTAATATGAAAAAAAATATATATATATATATTAAAAAAAATATGTATTTATTCATATTATAAATGTTTCTAGTATAAATAGAAATAATTAAAATACTATAGTTTTATTATTATTATTAATAATATATTTAATTAAAATTATTAAAAAAAATTATAATAATAAAAAATTAATAATAATAAAACTAATTATAATTTTTTTTTTTAATAATTTTAATTATATAAATTAGCAAAAGGTGTTACAAAATTATTTAAATAATTTTATATCACTTTTTGTTAATAATAAATAATAATAAAACTATAGTATTTTAATTATTTATATTTATACCGGAAACTTTGAAATAATAAATGAATTAAATATATATATAAATTATAAATTATTAAAAAGTTTCAAAATAAAAATAAATAGAGATAGTTAATTATAATAATAATTTTTTTCTTTTTTTTTTTTTTTTTTATTTTATTTTTTATTTTTTCAAAAAAAAAAAAAAAAAAAAATAAAAATAAAAAGTCCATCTATTTCAATGAACAAGGGATTGACCATATCTAAACGAAAAAAAATTTTTTTTATTTTCAAAAATTAAGTTTAGAGTAACAAATTTTAAATAGCGTAGAGCGTAGAAAAAAGTTTGCAATAGTTTTTATTTTATTTTATTTTTTTTTCTGTTTTTGTTATTATTGTAGTATCAGTAGCAATAATTTAAATTTTTTTTTTTTTTTTTTTTTTTTTTTTTTTTTGGAGAAAGATATGAAATTTTAAATTTTCTGTTAAAATTTCGTACTATCATTATTGTGTGGAAACTGTTGAATTTGGAAATGAATTATGATGAATATGAAGATCATCCTCGAACCAATAGGACAGCAATCAAGGCCCTCTCTTTCGATATAAAAATTAAGAGCCCGAAAAAAGTGAAGATCATCATCGAACCAAGAAGAGGGCCATCAAAACTTTCTTTCGCCATAAAAATTAATCACAACCCTGTCGATGTCGTTCTCAGGATAAAGAATAAGCCCCTTTTCCATAAAAGGGCTCCTACCGATATGGATTGGGAAAGAACCCCATCTACCTCTGTTCTAAAACGACAAGAAATTCAACGACTAAACCGACAACCATTGGTGGTTGACAACGACAACGAACAAAGAGCAAAGAAGGTAAAAAAATTGAATGGCAACTTGAAGAAGATGAATAACCTCAATAAGTCAGATAAATATTCAACAAATAGCCAGAAAAATATTATTACAGTAGATCAATCTCAACCAACAAATACTTCAAAATCAATGTCTCGGTTGGAACGTCAAAAGAAAGCTTTCCACCAACTTAGTAAAGAATTTCAAGAAAACTGGAAGGAAATCGAAGGATTAAGGAAAAATATTAGAGTAGATCAATCTCAATCAACAGATGCTTCAAAATCAATGTCTCCGTTGGAGCGTCAAAAGAAAGATTTCTACCAACTAAGAAAAAAAATTCAAGAAAACTGGAAAGAAATCGAAGAATTAAGGAAAAATATTACAGTTGATCAATCTCAACCAACAAATGCTCCAAAATCTCCAAAATCAATGTCTCGGTTGGAACGTCAAAAGAAAGCGTTCCACCAACTTAGTAAAGTATTTCAAGAAAATTGGAAAGAAATCGAAGAATTAATGAATAATATTACAGTGGATCAATCTCAATCGACAAATATTTCAAAATCAATGTCTCGGTTGGAACGTCAAAAGAAAGCGTTCCACCAACTTAGTAAAGAATTTCAAGAAAACTGGAAGGAAATCAAAGGATTTAGGAAAAATATTACAGTAGATCAATCTCAACCAACAAATACTTCAGAACCAATGTCTCGGTTGGAACGTCAAAAGAAAGCTTTCCACCAACTTAGTAAAAAATTTCAAGAAAACTGGAAAGAAATTGAAGAATTAAGTAAAAATATTACAGTAGATCAATCTCAATCAACAGATGCTTCAGAACCAATGTCTCCATTGGAGCGTCAAAAGAAAGATTTCCTCCAACTAAGAAAAAAAATTCAAGAAAACTGGAAAGAAATCGAAGAATTAAAGAATAATATTACAGTAGATCAATCTCAATCAACAAATACTCCAAAACCTCCTCCAAAATCTCCAAAATCAATGTCTCGGTTGGATCGTCAAAAGAAAGCTTTCCACCAACTTAGTGGAGAATTTCAAGAAAACTGGAAAGAAATCGAAGAATTAAGAAAAGAGTTCAACAAATCAAATAAAAATATAGATAAAAATCCAGATAGAAGTCTGAAAAAAGTAAAGAAAACTGTCAAACTGATAGGACAACGATCAAGACTTTCTTTCGGTATAAAAATTAATCACAGGCCTGTCGATATTGTTCTCGGTAAAAAGAATAAGCCCCTTTTCCATAAAAGGGTTCCTACGGATATGGATTGGGAAAGAACCCCATCTACCTCTATTTTAGAACAACAAGAAATTCAACGACTAAACCGACAACCATTGGTGGTTGACAACGACAACGAACAAAGAGTAAAGAAGGTAAAAAAATTGAATGGCAACTTGAAGAAGATGAATAATTTCAATAAGTACGAGAGACTTATACGTGATGGCACATTTGAATCAATTTTACGAAAATATTCCAATTTATATAATGAAAAACTTAAAAGTATTATAGTAGATCAATTGACACAAAAAGGAGGGATAACTACTGATATAGGAAATGTGAAAGTGATGGGTGGAAGAGTTATCCAAAAAGAGAGATCGTTACCGTTTAGATATATTATTGCGTATAATGAAGATCTATTCAAAGATCCAAACTTTGTAATAAATTTAAAGCATGAATTTGCGAAAGCTTCGAAATCTTTTGTAAACTATAAAAATTCAGAAATATGGATTCCGTTTGCCATCGTAGAAAATCTCAGAAAAACTTCTCAAAGCACCGGATTTAATTAATATCCCATATCGACTATTTTTAGTAATTATAGTAATTAAAACAAAAATATATCGCTAACAACTGATTTTGATAATCAAAATACTACTACATGGATGATTAAAGAAGGAAGAGTCTTAGAATTATTTATTAACGATGCATTTGCACAGTTAAAACAGAACACTTTTTTGGTGGTAACACAGATAAATACAATAAATTTCTCAATCACAATCTCAGTTATTTGAAGCCGAAGAAACAGGAAATTTATCTGATGTCAGTAGCTAAAATAGAAAAAGAGTGCAAATGTTAATTGGAACATATCTTTACTTTTAGCATCCTGAAATGGACACATTAGCATTATTGAATATTTAACTAAACACGGCGCTGATGTAAATAAAACCTATAATTATGAATCGATTTCAACATACAGTTACAAAAGTTTTTAGTTGAAAATAAAGATAATATTAATAAAAATACTAACATAAGGAGAAAGGCCCCCTCTATATATATATTAAAAATCCAGTCAATATAGCCAATCTTTTCAAATGATCGGCTTTATATATATATATATATACAAATTAATATATATATATATTAATTTGTTTATAATATTTTTTTCATATATATATTAAAAAATTAAATATAAAAATAACCAAAAATAACAGTAAACAAAAAGGTTTTTTTTATGAAAATAACCATATATAACAGAAAAAAAAAAAGCTTTTGTATTATAATTAATTATTTCTATTTATTCTTGAAACTAATAGTAATTTAAATTTTAAAATTTTATTTTTACTTTCCTTTTATTAATTTATTATTATTATTGTTAATTATATTTTTAAATAAAAAATAACTAAATAAATTACAAAAAGTTTAAAATATGAAAATAGAATGGTCATTGCTGAAAATTATACTAACAAAAGGTGATATAAAATTATTTAAATAATTGATTATCATTTTATAATTTATATAATTAAAAATATTAAAAAAATAAAATGTAATAATAAAAAAATAATAATTATAATTATAATTAACAATAATAATAATAAATAAATAAAAGAAAAGTAAAGATAAAAATATAAAATTTAAATTACTAATAGTTTCAAGTATAAATAGAAATAATTATTTATAATATAAGAGCTTATTTTTTTTTTTTCTGTTATTTATGGTTATTTTTATATTAATAAAAAGATGATATAGAATTATTCAAATAATTTGATAATCACTTTATAATTTATATAATTAATAATTTTAAAAAGAAATTATAATAATAAAAAAATAATAATAATAATTATAAAAATAAAGCTAATGTATTATAATTATTTCTAATTATACTTGTAACTTTTAATAATTTATATATGAATATATATTTTAATATATAATTTTTTTTTTTTTTTTTTTTTTTTTTTTTTCATATATGTTTTTAAAAATTAATAATTTATATATGAATATATATTTTAATATATAATTTTTTTTTTTTTTATATATGTTTTAAAAAATTAAATATGAAAATAACCATAAATAACATAACAAAAAAATATGAAAAATAATCATAAATAACAAATAACAAAAAAATTTAAAGAATAAATATGGAATGATCATATTGTTGAAAATAATATTAAAGAAGTAATATAAAATTAAAAATTTTTTTTTTTTTTATTTTATTTTTTTTTTTGTTCGGTTTATTTAATCATATTATATTTTTAATTATAAATGAAATAAATTTAAAAATATTTCTCTTTTAAAAAATGTATATATATATATAATAATTTATTTTTTTTAAAAAAAAAAAAATAAATATATATATATATATTTATTATATACGTATTGCTATATTGCATTTTTTTTTTTAACCAACAAAACACTTTATTATTGTTATTATTCTATCATAAATTTAATTTTATATTATTTACTATTATAATTATTTGTTATAATATTTTTTACAATATTTCATTATGTTATTTAATTAATTCTTAAATAATTTATTCAATATCATTAATAATAAATAATTATTATTAATGATATTGAAATAATATATCCAATTTGCATTATTAACTTCAAAAATTTACACCATACATTTAAAAATATGAGTTTTATATTTTGCATGATTTTTTAATTATTTATTTTTTTTTTTTTTGATTTTTTTTTATAATTCATATATTCAGGTTTAAATGGAACATTGCATTTTTACCGTGAATATATTATTAAAAAAAAAAAAGAATAAATTAGATAATTTTTATAATAATAAAAATAAATCCTTTCATCTTTTTTTTTTCTTTCTATAATTTAATTTAATTTAAGGGTTCAAGCTTAACGACAATTCATCCCTTTTTTCTATTTTTTAAATGAATCTGCTCTTAAGTTTTTACCCTTAAATTTTTTATCATTTCTAAAGTACTAGAAATTTCAAAAAAAAAAAATAATCTTTTTTTCTTTTTTTTTTTGAAAAAAATTAATACTTTAAAAATTTTTTTTTAAAAAAAAAATAGACAAGGCTCAAGCGCTAGACAACCATTATGTATTATGGTCCGCTCTTGATACTACCCCATCTTTTTTTTTTTTTTTTCTATGGTTTTTTCAAATATTAAATTAAATTTTTCATATTAATAATATAGTATAATATTAGATATTTGATATTAATAATACTAAATTAAATATTTGATATTAATATAATATAATATTTGATATTAATAATATAGTGTTTAATTATTTTTGATATTAATAAAATAGTAATATTTCAAAGGTTCAAGCGCTACGACAATCCATATTTTCTTTTTGTTTTTTTTTTTATTAATTTTTTTCAATTTATGGATCCGCCTTGAGTTTGTACCCTTAAAAATTTCTTTTATCTTTATATACATATATACATATATAAATAAAAAAAAAAGAATCAGGCTCAAGCGCTAGTCAATCAATACATATTTTTATGATCAGCTCTTGATGAACCCAATTTTCTTTTTCTTTTTTTTTTTTTTTATTTTAAAAAAACTTAAAAATTAATAAATTTAAAAAAAAAATTCTAGGTTTAAGCGCTACGACAATTCATCCTATTATAAAATATATATACATACATGTATATATATTTTTAAATGAATCCGCCTTAAGTTTGTACCCAAAATTTTTAAAATATTTAATAATATAGAATTTAACTTGGTTCAAGCGCTAGTCAATTTCTTCTCTTATTATATACATATTTGTTTCGAAATTCGCCTTGAGTTTGTACCAAATTATATTCCTTAAATTTTATTCAAAAGAGAGATTATCATTTCAGGGGAGAAAGCATTGAACACAAACACATACTTCCAATTCTTATTTTTTAATAAATTTATAAAAATTTTATAAATAATAATTTATAATTTCTTTTATTTTTATTTTTTTTTTTTAACTAATATATTATTCAATTTTTGAAATTGATTCTATTAAATTTTCAAGGTAGTTTAGGGTATATTTAAAAAATTTCCTCTTTGAAATTTTTGGGTATATAAACCATCGTCAAGAAAATGATTCATAATTTCATTTCAAAAACTAAATCTTCAATTAGTTGATGCTTTCTTCATTACTTTTTATAATATTAGATTATTAGTATTAAGAAATACTTCTTTTTTTGAGACTATATTGAAAGCATGAAAAAAAAAAAAAGCATTCCTTAAAGAAATTGTTTCTTTTATACTTTTTTTTTTATAAGATATATGTTTATTATAAATATATTTATAAAAAGACCTAAAATTATATAATAATAATAATAATAATAATAATAATAATAATAATAATAATAATAATAATAATAATAATAATAATATTTTGGACAATTATTATAAAATTTATTTTTTCATACTTTGGACAATTAAAGAAATTTATTCCTTATGAGATTAAATAATAGTCATTAAATAAATTATAGAAAATATTTTTATTTTTTTTTTCTAAATATAAAATTTAATAATAGTCATTAAATATATAAATATAAATAAAAGAAAAAAATGAAATTATTAAATTTAATATTAATTAAAGGAAAAAGAAATTAAAAATATAAATTGTTAAATTTATTATTAGTAAAAAATATTAAAATTAATAATAGACATTAGTTTTTTTTTTTTTTTTTTTTATTAATGAAATTTAAATAAATATATATTTAAATTTTACTAATATTATATATATAAATTTTAGTTTTATTTAAAAAACAAAATCAAAAAAAAAAAAAAAAAAAAAAAAAAAAAAATACTAAATAAAAAGAAATTTTTTTCTATTATTTAAAAAAAAAAAAAAAAGTTTTTATATATATTCAATATATTTATTATTTATTTATAATTATAGTTAACTACTTTTTTAATAATTATTTTTAATATTTTTTTTATATATATTTTTACTACATAAATTTTAATAATATTACAATTTTATTTTATGTGTTATTACATAAATGCTTTATGTATGTCATACATGCGCAATATTACAATTTATATAATAATTGATATCTTAATTATACAGGACTTAATTAAAATATTAAACTTTATTTTTAACAAAAATACCTTAAATATCTTTTTTTCAAAATTTTCTTTTTTTTTTTTTTTTAAAAAAACATGAAATTTTAATAAAAAATAAAATTATAAAATTATCTTTTAAAAAAGTAAACTCATTTGAAATAACGGAAAAAAAAAAAAAAAAAAACTTTTTACAATAAATTAAATATTTTATATTAAATTTAATTAATATAAATATTTAATAATAATAAAAAAAATATATATATATTAACTGTCCTATTTATATTTTGTATTTTTTTTTTTTTTTTTTTTTTTTTTTTTTTACATAACCATTATTTAAATCTAATTCTATTAAATATTTTTTTCATTTATATTCAATATATATAATTATTATATTTTATTAATTCAATGAAACTAATTTATGATTATATATTTAATAATCTTTTTTAAATTTTCTTTTATAGTTTTTCATTTTTTAAATATATGCCAAGAAAGATTTCTTAATTTTATTATTATAATTGTTAAAATTCAATTAATTTTTAAAATGAATTATTGGTAATTAATAATTTGTTTTAATTATTTATTTATAGAATGTTTAAAATAATAAATATAATTTTTTTTTTAAATAGATCCTCATAATATTATATAATTAGTAAAATCTATTATTACTCTAAATAAATAATGTTTCATTACACTAAAAATAGTAATAAATTATACCTGGTTTTAATAAAATTATATTATATATATATAATATATTTTTTATTTTTATTAATTTATATAAAATAAAAGAAATCTTTTTGTATATTAAATAAAAGGAAGTCTTTATATTATAACATTATTGTATAAAATGAAAAAAGAAAATTGATTAAAATAAAGTTATATATATTAAAACATTTAATAAAATGTTTCATACTATTAATAAAATGTTTTTTATTAGATTTTATTTAATGATAAAAAAAATTTTTTTAAAAATATTTTTGTACTATTAATAAAATCTAATAAAAAACATTAAAAAAAAAAATATTTTTAAAAAAATTTTTTTATCATTGAAGTATATAAAATGTATATATATATATATATATAAATTTATTGAAGGAAGTTAAATAATTTTAATGATCTTTTAAAAAAATTAAATGATTTATTGTTAAATAATATAATCTATAAAAAATATAGAAGAAAAAAATAGTTAATACTTAAGTATAGTAATTTGCAAATATAAATATATTTTTTTGATAGGATAATTTTTCATATATATATGAACTAGTTCATATTATTTAAATATATAATATTTATAAATATCAAAGAGTTTTTTTTTTCTATTTTTTCATAAAATTTTTATAAATTAATGTATTGAGTTTTTATATTGTAATATTTAATTAATTTTAATTTATATAAACAAATAAATAAATAAAAGTGTTCTCTTAGAAATATTTATATATATAATTAAAGAATAAATTAATATTTTTATATATCTATTATGGTCATAATGGGAGATGGATACTTATTATGTGTGTCTAAATTATTTATTATCAATATTTTTATTTTGATTAATTATATACTAATTTTATAAAACTACATATAATTAATATTAATATTATTAAGGAATATCCGTAAATATTTTATATAATTAAAGAATAAATATTTTTTGACAAAACCAATAATCTTATTTTTATTTTTTACCTAATTTTATATTATATTATTCCTTTTTTTTTTTTTTTTTTTAAATATATTACATACATTTTTTTTGGAAACATTTTTATGAATTTTGAAGAAAGTATTTAATATTTCCAAAAAAAAAAAAAAAAAAAAAAAAAAAAAAAAAAATTGATCTTGATTATTATTATTTTTATTTAATGTAATATTAATAGGTATATATGTCTTCTTTTTTTTTTTATTTTAATGGTTATATATAATTTATTTTGTGTATGAATATATCCTATCAAAATACCAAAAAATACTAGTTTTTAATACTTTGGTAAGATATTCCAACTTAATAAATTATCCAACAATTTGTTTCATTAGTTGATATTATTTTGTTATATTATTTATATATTATTTTGTATTTAATTTATTATTAAACATTAATTTTTTATGTAAATAATCCTAGTAATAACAATTCTTCGTTTAATTGTTGATCTTATTAATATTTTTAATTATTGTTAATTTTTTGAAAAAGACTCTATTGTTAGAACCGATGTCTCTACAAAAGTTATTGGAGGCGTTCTTCTACAAAAGGAAGGGGATAATCTAGAACATCCAATATGCTGCATAAGCAGAACACTTTCAAAATCAGAAAAGGAAAAGATAGTCTTAGCTACTCAAATTATTAAAGGCAAAAATGAGAATCTGCTGTCTAATGTAATAAAAGAATTATATGGATTAATGGTATTGACTACTTATAATTCTTTTATTACAAAGGATTAATGGTATTGACTACTTTGTAGACGAAAATAACTAGAGAAAATTGTAACGGACACAAAAGAAAAACTAAAACTTATTTTTGAATCTCATGAAATAAGCCACGAAGGATAGTATAAGACTTATCAAGCTATTAATGGAATGATATGATTAACGATATTTAACGAATTGTTAATAAATACCAAAAATGCCAATTATATAGACCTCAATAGTATCCTGAGTCAACTCATTGTCATCTTCAAAGAGACATCCACAACATCGATTTTATTATTATAATAAAATAGATTATCAGAAAACGCTAGAGAAGATATTAAATACTATTATTTTTATTACTTTATTACTTTAGGATATTTAAATATTAAATACACACACTATTATTTCATTTCATTTCATTTTATTATCACCAACAGATCTAGTAATTAAATATATTAATTTATGAATAAAAAAATTTTTTTTATTAATAAATTTTTAAAAAAAATATATATTTATTTAATTATGAATTATACGAATTATAAAAAATTCTATAATATATGAATTATTGATTTATTAAATTATTTTAAAAAATCATTTAAAAAAACTTTTTTTAAATATATATATTATATTTTAAATTTAATAATTATTAAAACTAACAATTCTTTGAGATTAGAATTTTTTGGAATAATTAATTCTCCTGATAATTTATTTTCACCGACATATCTATATAATTAAGTATATTTATTAATTAAATTAACAATTAAATTTTTATAATTATAAATAAATTATATAATATTATATTTATATTTTTAGAATTATAAATTTTATTATAATATTGTAAATATATAGAATTTAAGAATTTTTTAAATATTTATTATTCTAAATATTTAAAAAAAATTTTTAAATTATTTAAATTCTATTATTATAACTTACAAAATTTCTAATTTTGAATTTTCTGGAATAGTTAAATTTCCTGTGAATTCATTACCAGAAGCATATCTAATTATTAATATATATATATATACAGGAATTATAATTAACATATAATAATTTTTTTTTAAAAAAAAATTATATTAATAAAAAAAATTTATGTAAAATGAATTATCGATTTATTATATTATTTTAAAAAATTATTTTAAAACATTTTTTTATATATATTATATTTTAAATTTATTTATTATAAAAACTAACAATTCTTTAAGATTAGAATTTTTTGGAATAATTAACTCTCCTGATAATTTATTTTTATCGACATATCTATATAATTTAGTATATTTAATAATAAAAATAAATTTTTATAATTATAAATAAATAATATTATATTTATATTTTTAGAATTGTAATTTTATTATAATATTATATATATGTAAAATTTAAGAATTTTTTAAATATTTATTATTTTGAATATTTAAATTATTTAAATCCTATTATTATATAACTTACAACTTTTCTAATTTTAAATTTTCTGGAATAGTTAAATTTAATTTATATTTTGAAATATAAATTAAATTTTCAAAATTTTTTTTTAAAAAAAAAATAAATTAACATTAAAATTTTAATTTCTTAATATTTACAACTCTTCTAGATTTTGGAAATTATCTACAAATGTTTGAAGAGTAAGGTTTTCATTTTTTTTTAATACGAAGCTTAAATTTCTTTATAATTAAATATATATATATTAATAATTATAATTGAAATCAATTTAAAGTATAAAATAATTTTATAAATATAAATATATATATTAGTGAAATTTTAAATTGTTATTAAGAACTTTTTAACATTATATTAAAAAAAACTAAAATATATATTAAAAATTTAATATTATTATTATAATTGTTGTAAAATTTACAATTTAATAATATGGTTTTGACTTTCATCGAATTCTACATTATCATTTTTACAACAATCGTCCGGATAATTTTTAGCTTTTTCATCATCAATTAAATTTTTAAGTTTTTTGCATTCCTCAACAAGTATGGAATAAGTTAATTCAAAAATAATGAAAAAATTAAAAGCAAAATATAAAATTTCATTTTTTTACGTTTTTAAATATTTTAATGTTATTTTTTTTATTCTTAATAATATTATTTAAGAAAAGATTTTTCAAAGAAAAAAAATTTATTACAAACTTTAATTATTTATACTTTTTAAATATTAAAAATAAAAAAATAAAATAAAATAATTGAATCAATCGAAAAATCTTAAAACTTAATTGTGGAATTCTTTTAATTAAAATTAAATTAAAAAATGTATAATTTTTTTTAATTTAAAATTTTCATTTAATTTTGATTAAAAGAAAATTCTTAATTTTTAATTTTATTTTATTGTATTAAAGTTGTGATTATACATTTTAAATTAAAAATTTTTCTTGTATAATTCAAAAATGTTAACTTATTCTTTGATTTATAAAATAATAAATAAAGTAAATAAAGTAATGATATTAAACAAATATGTGTAGCAACATATTTGTATATTTAATAATAATTATTAAATATTAAATTTATATCTCTTTTGTCAATAATAATATTTGAAATAGTTTTAATTATTTTAATTATAATTAAATATATATATATAGTTGATATTATTTATTATATTCATATTTATTATATAATTATATTCTTATATATTTAACTTTATTATTCTTATTTTCATTTTAAAATTATATAGTTATATTTATTATATTTATTATTTTAATATATATTTATTATATATTATACTACGATATAATATATTTTAAATGTATATTTATTATTATAAATATTTATTAAATTATTATAAAGATTTCTAATAACTACTCTTCTTTATTGTAATATATAGAAGACCCTTGGTTAATTGTGTTTTATAAATTAAAATATATTAATAAAGGTTAATTAAATATAACAATACTATTAAAAATTAGTAGCACATAAAAGTCCCGCATATCAGTAAATAAATCATATGAACTAATTTATGAATTATATTCTTTAAGTCACAAGACAAATTTTTAATGTAATAATTTTTATAAAATTAATTCTGAGAAAATTATTGATTTAAATCAATTGATTAAAGTTACAAAATAAATTAATAATTTATCTTTTTATTAAAGATAATTAAATAATAAACTTCATAAAGGATATAGCTCTGGTTTGAGGTACAATTGTACCTCGAACCAGAGCTATATCCAGAGATTAATTTATTAAATTTATTAAAATATTATTTATTTATTTATTTATTTATTTATTTATTTATTTATTTTTATTGTTAAGATTATATATATTTATTCAATTAATTACACTAATTATACATTTAATTTAACAACTTTCTCACACTTAAATTAACTATTTAATTTAAGTATTATTAATAACAATCATTTAAGGAAATATTTAATAACTATAAAAAGATAAATATAAAATCATTAGATTTAAATCTGATTTATGATATTAATTTATGTTTGAATAATAAAAATTATTTTATATTAAGATTTGAATATTTCATTTTATATCAGTTATTAATAGGATTATTTACATATAAAAATTGGGAGTATTGCATTTCGAAACATTACTTTATATAAAATGGGTTATTTTTACTTCGAATATGTAAGCCTAATTGATAGACTTTGCCATTCATATTGTGAATATCTTGAAATTTAATATTTAAACGAACTGATTTTCCAATAGTCATCTTTTTCCTTTCTTTTTCGTTCTTCATTTTATTTTCATTCTTCATTTTAATAGCTATTTTTGTTGATTTTTCCAATTTCATTTTTCTTCTTTCATCTAATTTCTCTTTCACAATATTTACAGCGCCCGTTTCTTTATCACTTTCTACTTTAATTTCATCATCCTTATACACTAATTTCTTTATATAGCTACTTGAATTAATTTTATTTTCATAATTGAATCTACCACAGCTTCTTACCACATTTGGAATTTCTTCTATTATATATTTTGAATGCTTATATTTACTACTAAGTTTAATAAAATTCTTGATTTCAAAATTAGCTGTAAAATTTGCAAAATTATAATTTATACTATCATATTTATCTAAAAATGTAAATAAATAATTTACTATTTCAGATACACTTATTTATTTTAATTTTATTTATATTTTTCAAAATTCTATTTAAATTTACTTTTTATTACTTCTTTTACTTTTTTGTAAATAAAATAAACAAAAGAAAAAGCAGAGATATTTATATACTTTTTTTATACATATAAATATATACTTTTATTATTTCAATTTTTTAACTAATCAACTATCATAAAATTATTATAAAAAATTAAAATAAAAGATAATTATATTTTTATTAATATTTATATTATAATAGAATTCGATGAAGAAATATTTTTAACGTCATAATTAATTTTTTATAAAAATATTTCTTCTTGATAGTTATAAATAAAATTAAATATAAAAGATCAAAATTATAAATTAATAAGTGATAGATGATTTATGAAATTAAATAATATTTTTCATTTTTTATAATATTTAATTAAAATTTATTTTTAAAGACAAATAAAATAATTTTTATTTTTTAAAAAATAAATAATAAAAATTAAAAATTTAACATATTTTTAAAAAAAAATTTTCTTTTTTTTTTTTATTTTTTCTTTTAGCTTTATTTTTAATATACCATAATTATTTCTATCATTACTATTAATATATTATAATCATTTTTATCAGTTATATATTCTAATTTTTTTGTACAATATCACACATTTAGTTAGGGAAGCTATATTCCAAGAAGATAAACTTTAATTATTAAGAATATTTTTTGTTGTTAATATACTATTATTTTCATTTTAATTAATATAGTATTTTTTTCATTTTAATTAAATATATATTTGCCAATTGTATAATATTATTATTGTTTAATATAATTATTTATATAATATACAAAAATACAAAACAAAATAAATATATATATATATATATTATTATACTAAATTGTAATGCTTCATAAATAATTATTTTCATTATTATTCCCTTTATTATTATAAAAATACTTGTATTTTAATAATTATTCCTTTACATTAAGATTTATTAAAGAATTTAAATAATAAATTAATAGTAATTATTTTATTCTTAATAGTATTTTAATAACTATTCCTTTACATTATTATGATTTATTATTTTAATAATTATTCCTTTACATTATTATGATTTATTAAAGTATTTTAATAATTATTCCTATACATTATT